>BTHU01000008.1:20304478-20834478 GCA_036184795.1 Tokudaia tokunoshimensis
AGTTCTAGCTAGAACAATTAGACAACAAAAGGAGTTCAAAGGGATACAAATTGGAAAGGAAGAAGTCAAACTATCACTATTTGCAGACGATATGATAGTATACTTAAGCGACCCAAAGAATTCCACCAGAGAACTCCTACAGCTGATAAACAACTTCAGCAGATTGGCCGGATATAAAATCAACTCAAGAAAGTCAGTAGCCTTTCTATACTCAAAGGATAAGCAGACTGAGATAGAAATGAGAGAAATGATAGCCTTCACGATAGCCACAAACAATATAAAGTATCTTGGTGTGACTCTAACCAAACAAGTGAAAGATCTGTATGTCAAGAACTTCAAGTCTCTGAAGAAAGAAATTGAAGAAGACCTCAGAAGATGGAAAAATCTTCCATGCTCTGGATTGGCAGGATTAACATAGTAAAAATGACCATCTTGCCAAAAGCAATATACAGATTCAATGCAATCCCCATCAAAATCCCAACTCAATTCTTCATAGAGTTAGAAAGAACAATTCAAAAATTCATCTGGAATAACAAAAAAACCAGGATAGCTAAAACTATTCTCAAGAGTAAAAGAACTTCTGGGGGAATCAGTATCCCAGACCTAAAGCTGTACTACAGAGCAATAGTGTTAAAAAACTGTGGTATTTGTATAGTGACAGGCATGTAGATCAATGGAACAGAATTGAAGACCCAGAAATGAATCCACACTCTTATGGTCACTTGATCTTTGACAAAGGAGCTAAAACCATCCAGTGGAAAAAAGATAGCCTTTTCAACAAATGGTGCTGGCTCAACTGGAGGTCAACATGCAGAAGAATGCAAATTGACCCATTCTTATCTCCTTGCACTAAGCTCAATTCCAAGTGGATCAAGGACCTCCACATAAAACCAGACACACTGAAACTAATAGAAAGGAAACTAGGGAAGAACCTTGAACATATGGGCACAGGGGAGAATTTCCTGAATAGAACACCAATGGCTTATGCTCTAAGAACAAGAATCGACGAATGAGACCTCATAAAACTGCAAAGCTTCTGTAAGGCAAAGGACCCTGTCAAAAGGACAAAGCAGAAACCAACTAACTGGCAAATGATCTTTACCAACCCTACATCCAACAGAGGGCTAATATCCAATGTATACAAAGAACTCAAGAAATTAGACTCCAGAGAGCCAAATAATCCTATTAAAAATGGGGTACAGAGCTAAACAAAGAGTTCTCACCTGAAAAATATCTGATGGCTGAGAAGTACCTAAAGAGATGTTCAACATCCTTAGTTATTAGGGAAATGCAAATCAAAACAACCCTGAGATTCCATCTCACACCAGTCAGAATGGCTAAGATCAAAAACAGGAGACATCAGTTGTTGGTGAAGATGAGGAGAAAGAGGAACACTCCTCCACTGCTGATGGGATTGCAAGCTGGTACAACTACTCTGGAAAGCAGTCTGGCAGTTCGTCAGAAATCTGGGCATGACACTCCTGGAGGGTCCTGCTATACCACTCCTGGGCATATACCCAGAGGCTTCCCTTGCATGTAATAAGGATACATGCTCCACTATGTTCATAGCAGCCTTATTTATAATAGCCAGAAGCTGGAAAGAACCCAGATGTCCCTAAACAGAGGAATGGATTCAGGAGATGTGGTATATCTACACAATGGAATACTACTCTGCAATTAAAAACAATGAATTCACAAAATCCTAGGCAAATGGTCTGAACTGGAAACTGTCATCCTTGGTGAGGTAACCCAATCACAAAAGAACACACATGGTATGCAGTCACTGATAAGGGGATATTAACCCAGAATCTCGAAATACCCAAGACACAATTCACATATCAATAGATTTCCAAGAAGATGGAAGGAGAGACCCCTGGTCCTGAAAAGACTGGATGTAGTGGAATGCCAGGACAGAGAAGTAAGAGGAGGTTGAATGGGGAACAGAGGGAGTGAAAGGGGCTTATGGGACTTTTGGGGAGGGACGAAACGGGAAAGGGGAAATCATTTGGAATGTAAATTAAAAAAACTTAGAAAATAATAATAATAATAAAGAAATAAATTATAAAAAAATAAGAATTGCTGTCCAGTCAATGGCTGGGTGAAGGGACACTGGATGGGACCCTTAGAGTTGCATAGGCCAATTCAGAAGGAAGAAAGAGGGATCACCATGACCCAGAAGAGAGAGAGAGAGAGAGAGAGAGAGAGAGAGAGAGAGAGAGAGAGAGAGAGAGAACAGATTTAGAGTTGCAGGAATTGCAGGAGGCTGCCTCCTAGGAAGAATACAGTAAGAAGCAGATAAAGCTGTCTGACTCCAGCCACCAAATGAATAAAGGACAGAGATTTATAAGTCAGATTTAATTATTGTTTTTAAGGATAGAAGGGTATATTCAGATTTTGCCCGAGCCACATGGGAATTTCTTCCTGCAGTTCAAAACTGATATAAGCTGAGTACCTTGGAACTGCTGCTCTGCTAAGAGTCAGGCCAGGTACTAGGAGGAAGAAAATGAGAGGCAGAGAGCCAGATGGTAGGCACAGCAGATATTAAGTTCCACAGAAGGAAGAATATGGGGAGAATGAATGAACAAATTCTTTAAAGAATTTATGTGAGGTTCAATGTGTGCTTTGAAAAATAAAAAAAATAAAATAAAAAACAAAATTCATCTTTTATTATCTTTGAATGTGGTCTGCCTGGGGTTTCTGGGATTATCACCCTGGCATGACAAAAATTACAGCCTGTATATCGGCTTACAAAGTAAGTAGAAGAGAATTTAATTAAAGTTAAATACAGAGATATATAAAGATTGAGGCATTCAATCTTTTAAATATACATGTACATATATATATACATATACATACACATACACACACACATATATATATGTAATATATATATATATATATATATATATATATATATATATATATATATATATTAGATCGAAAGCAGGAGATAGGAAACCTGTTGTATGCCCTGTTGTCTGAGATAGGTTTATCTCAGACAACAGGGCATACAACAATATGTACCCACAGAGATATTAATCTCCATAGTAGGCATGATTTAAGTGTACAAAGATGTATAAAATCTTGAGACTTTTGATCTTAAATTATAGGTTAAAAAGCAGGAGGTAATAATGATACACTGTCTCAATGGTTAATATTTGTTTGGATTGCTTTGTTTTGAATTGTTTTATCAAAATGGTGTGGTTATGAATTTGGTGGTTATATGAAAATTCCTCAGCAAATGACGTTAAGCTATACCTTCAATGATTTTTAGTTACTAGATGAAGGACATGCTATTTTGGGAGATAGGCTCTGTATTTGTGTTTACAGGAAATAATAAAAGGCTCTGAACCCCTTCCAGAGTGATATGGATCAGATATGACAGGGAAAGACCTCCTAAAGATCTCAAAATTTTTGAGAAAACCGAACAAGACAAGTAAATTGATATGCTGGTTCCTCAACATGTAAACAGCCTGGTAACTGGCTTAGACATAAAAATGTCTCTAGCCTAAACTTCAACTAAAATGGGACAATAAATCTTGTTAGTTATGGAATCCTTACGATTATTCATGCCTTCCATGTGGCATGAATGAAGATTTATTACAATTGGTTATTGATAAAATTAACACAAAAAAGAGCATAATTTCATCCTTAACTGATCTGTGCACCCTGCACAATCCATATACATATCTTAATGGTACTAAAATTTCAGTTGTGATATTCATATATTACAGAATGTACAGCTGTGACAAGATTCATACTCAGTGATGCTGAGCTGACCTGCTATTCCAGGACCCTGCTTCCTGACGCTGTCCAGAGACTTACTTCCAGAAGAGCTTCAGGAATTGCTACTGATTCCAGGTGATCTTGCCTCAACCAAACTTTCAGACAGATCCAGTCAGAACTTCAGTCAAACTCTGTGTCTTCTAAGCATACAGAGACTGGATAACAGATGCTAAAGCTTTCTTAAGTCTAATAATCTTCTAATTTTCCTACCCCTTCCCACCCCTTTAAAGAATTTCTTTTCACCCCTATTCAGCAGGAAGAAGCCATGGAGAGTGGTCTACCCAATTCTTTGGGTTTGTGTAGGGTTTGTGATGTCCCACATCCACCTCACCACAGGGCTTGGGCTGCTGGTGGAGGCAGGCCGTGGGAGTTTGACTGCACTTACCCCATGATGGCGCTGGGCAAGTGTTGGGCTATGGGAAGCTGCTGGACACCACTTCAGGGATAGGGGAGTGCAGTCTGAGGTCCTGGGGAACGCTGGATCTGGCTCAAGGGTCCCCAGGCCTGTGCACAGACAAGAGCCATATGGTTCTCAAGTTCTTGGGCACCCAGGCACTGCTAGATGCAGCAGAAGAGCTGAGAATGGAGTTAGGGCCCACAGCTTGGATCTAGCCCAGGCCCGAAGGGAAAAAGAGAGGTTCTCCAGCTGGATTCCAAGGAAATAGATTCCTTGGCTTATTTGGAGGAAGGCTTGGCTTGGTGGAGGCTGTAGCTGGGAGCACTGAGAAGCCTTCCAGAGGAGATTAAACAGCCAGCTCTTTAAGCGAAGGTCTGTTCCATTGCTCCCCATGGCGGATCCGAGGAAAAGAGGCAGTTCATGGTTTTAAGACATTTATTGTCATGGCGGAAAGTAGATGAATAAAACTGTACCCCACTTTCTCAGGGTGGGTCTGAGGTTAAATACCTTTCACAGTGAGGAGTGTCTGGTAAGGAAAGTTTATTCTCATTAAAATAGAGATCTGTCTTGAGGCTACATGACCACAGATCACATCCTCTACCTGTGGAAGGGTTTGGGGTATTGCCCTTATGTGACTGATGGCCAAGAATTTATTAAGATCTGCAGCCTCGTATCAGGAGCCTAATGTCTGGGAGCATGGCAAAACACCTACCATCCCTGCAGAGTCACCAGGGTTTCAAGTCTGTGCTCGACTGGAAACCAGGCTGCCTTTCATGGTCCTACAGATTTGGGTATCTGGTTATGGTTATTTTACAAATCATAGATAGATTGCCATTTTAAGGGATAATTTGGGAATGGTTATAATTTTGAACATGGAGGAAATAGATGGGATAGGTTACTAAATTTATTCTTGAACAAAGCATTGTGCAGCCATAATATTACATTGATAGAAATCTTTGTAATTGATGTAAAACTAAGGTCATTTCTTTCACTAGTACAGAATTTATATATTGATATAGAATTAAGGTTTTCATTGGTATAAATCTGTATATTGATAAAAAATTGACATTAATGTTGTTACTTTTAGATAGGCATTATATATTAGAGGTCTAGGCAACTCTTCTAAGAACATGACTTTGACCCAATCCTTCTAATAGCTGCTATTACAAACTGTTTATGAATGACTAAGTAACACAAGTTAAGGACCAGATAGTAAATTCATGGTTAGGTTAGATTTTAATTTAATTATATAAAGTACTTTTAGTTTACTCAACTAGAAATTACTAAGATGAGCTAAGGTTTAATAGTTCAAATATACTTTACATTGATAGTCTTCAAAAATATCAGAAATCCACAGAATGTGACATTTAATGTTATTTCATTATTAAGGATCATTTGACAATGAGACATGTTTGCTCCTGACAGTTTACTCATTCTCCTTCAAAGAATTGAACATCTTTACCTCCAGGTAAGGTTGCTTAACATGGCAAGGTAGTCGTGGGACAGAAATTGCCTATTCATCTGCAAGCAAAATACTGTTCAAAAGGACAAATGGATCTGGGACAATCAACTACTAATCTCTGCCAAGACAGTGTAAGCTAATCCTTTATATTCCTACTTCATTGCTGAATCTACCAGATGGCTCTGGGCCAAAAGGCTGAAAATACATGCTCCGATGTTATAAGAAATTAGGGGACAGTCCAGGTAATCAGCTGTCTCTACAACTGTTTAAGTTTTAGAAGCTATGTTTGGTGCTTCCTATATTCTCAGGTACTATTTAATTTGTTCCCAGATTTCTGATGAGGTTGAAGACTAATTATAGACCCATAAGCAAACTTAAGTTGACAAACATTAAAAGATATGATATAGAATTAAAAACATTGTTTTCAGATGGTGTTACAGGCTAAAATCAAAACATAATTAAGGTATAAAATTGTAAACTCTTTTAGTTATGAATGATGGTAAATATTTTATCTAAATTGACACTTTTGTTATATCATACCTCATAGTTTACATGACTGTTATATTCAATGTAAATTGGATAGAAAGGGCCTTTTAGTGGACAAAAAGTAGTGGCTGGTGATCTCTTGCTAATTGTGTTACCCAAAATAAAAACATGCTTGCAGTGTCCTTCATGCAGACTAAAGGAAGCCTAATCCCAGTTGGATGCGATTGGCAATAAAGAATTGCCGTAGAGCCAATGGTTGGTCAAAGAGAGATGGGGTGGGACCCATGGAGTTGCATGCACTAAGATGCAGGAGGAAGAAAGAGGGATCACCATGACCCAGGAGAGAGACACAAAACAGATTTAGAGCTGCAGAAGGGAGATCATCTGAAAGTAGGAGTAAAAGGATAGCAGCCCCCTCCACTTATAAGTCAGTGCATAAGATGGGTGTTCTTTTGAGATTGGATTGCCTCACTCAGGATAATATTTTCTAGTTACATCCACTTGCTAAAGAATTTCATAAATTCATTGTTTTTAATAGCTGAATAGTATTCCATTCTGTACCACATTTTCTGTGCCCATTCCTCTGTGAAGGGGCATCTGGGTTCTTTGCAGCTTCTGGCTATAATAAATCAGGCTACTATGAACAGAGTGAAACATGTGCCCTTATTACGTGCTCGAGAATCCTCTCAGTATATTCTCAGGAGTGGTATAGCAGGGTCCACCAGTAGGATTATGCCCAATTTTCTGAGGAACTGCCAAAATAATTCCCAGAATAGGTGTACCCGCTTACAATCCCACCAGGAGTGGAAGAGTGTTCCTCTTTCTCCAAATCTTGTCAACACCTGATGTCTCCTGAGTTTCTGATATTAGCAATTCTGACAGGTATGAGGTGAAATCTCAGGGTTGTTTTGCTTTGCATTTCCCTAATGACTAAGGATGTTGAACATCTCTTTAGGTGCTTCTCAACCATTTAATATTCCTCAGTTGAAAATTCTTTGTTTAGCTCTGTACCCCATTTTTAATAGGATTGTTTGGTTCTCTGAAGTCTAACTTTTTGAGTTCTTTGTATATAATTGGATATTAGCCCTCTGTCAGATGTAGTATTGGTAAAGATCTTTTTCCAATTTGTTGGTTGCTATTTTGTTCTATTGACAGTGTCCTTTGCCTTACAGAAACTTTGTAATTTTATGAGGTCCCATTTGTCAATTCTTAATCTTAGAGCATAAGCTCTTAGTGTTCTGTTCAGGAAATTTTTCCCTGGTTCAATGTGCTTGAGGCTCTTCCCCAATTTCTTTTCTATTAGTTTCAGTGTATCTGGTTTTATGGGGAGGTCATTGATCCACTTGGACTTGAGCTTTGTACAAGGAGATAAGAATTGATTGATTTGAATTCTGCATGCTAACCGCAAGTTAAACCAGCAACACTTGTTGAAAAGTCTATCTTTTTTCCACTGGATGATTTTAGCTCCTTTGTCAAAGAGTGACCTTAAGTGTATGGATTCATTTCTGGGTCTTCAATTCTATTCCATTGATCTACCTGCCTGTCACTGTACCAATACCATGCAGTTTTTATCACTATTGCTCTGTAATACTGCTTAAGTTCCGGGATACCTATTCCTCCAGAAGCTGTTTTATTGTCAAAAATAGTTTTAGTTATCGTGAGTTTCTTGTTATTCCAGATGAATTTGACTGTGTCTCTTTTTAGTTTGTGTTTCCCTGATATGTCCATTGATTAGAATGGGGTGTTGACGTCATCGACAATTATTATGTGAGGTTCAATGTGTGCTTTGAGATTTAGTAAAGTTTTTTTTCTTTACTAATGTGGGTGCCCTTGCATTTGGAACATAGATGTAAGAATTCATAGATGGAAGAATTCTATCTTCTTGGTAGATTTTTCCTTTGATGAGTATGAGTGGGGGGTTTTTTTGTTGTTGTTGTTTTGCTTTTTTGTTTTTTTGAATTTTTGATGACTTTTTGTTGAAAGATGATTTTGTCTGATATTAGAATGGCTACTCCAGCTTCTTTCCTGGGACCATTTGCTTAGCAAATTGTTTTCCAGCCTGTTACTCTGTAGTAGTGTTTGTCTTTGAAACTGAGGTGTGTTTTCTGTATGCAGCAAAGCGTTGGGTCTTGTTTACATATCCAGTCTGTTAGTCTGTCTTTAATTGAGAAATTGGGCTCATTGATGTTAAGAGATATTTAGGAAAAGTGATTGTTGCATCCTGTTTTTTTATGTTATTTTTATGTTTGTATGGTTATATTTTTTGTTTTTATTGAAAGAAGATTACTTTCTTGCTTTTTCTATGGTGTACTTTCCCTCCTTGTGTTGGTGTTTTCCATCAATTATCCTTAAAAGGGCTGGATTTGTGGAAAGATATTGTGTAAAGTTGGTTTTATGATAGAATATCTTGGTTTCTCCATATATGGTGATTGAGAGTTGTGCTGGATATAGCAGTCTGGGCTGGCATTTGTGTTCTCTTAGAGTCTGTATGACATCTGCCCAGGATCTTCTTGCTTTCATCATCTCTGGTGAGAAAATCTGGTGTAATTTTAATAGGTCTGCCTTTATAAGTTACTTGACCATTTTCCCTTACTGTTTTTAATATTCTTTCTTTGTTTAGTGTATTTGGTGTTTTAATAATTATATGCCTAGAGGAATTTCTGTTCTGGTCCCATCTGTTTGGGGTTCTGTAGGCTTCTTGTATGTGCATGGGCATCTCTTTCTTTAGGTTAGGGAAGTTTTCTTCAATAATTTTGTTGATGATATTTACTGGCCCTTTAAGTTGTAAATCTTCACTCTCTTTTATACCTATAATCCTTAAGTTTGGTTTTCTCATTGTGTCCTGGATTTCCTGGTTGTTTTGGGTTACAAGCTTTCTGCATTTTGCATTTTCTTTGACTGTTGGGTCAATGTTTTCTATGGTATCTTCAGCACCTGAGATTCTTTTTTCTATCTTTTGTATTCTCTTGTTGATGCTTGCATCTATGACTCCTGACTTCTTTCCAAGGCTTTCTATCTCCAGAGTTGTCTCCCTTCATGATTTCTTTATTGTTTCTACTTTCAATTTTTAGATCTTGGATGGTTTTGTTCAGTTCCTTCACCTGTTTGTGTTTTCCTGTAATTCTTTAAGGGATTTTATTCCTCTTTAAGAGCTTCTACCTGTTGTCCTATGTTCTCCTCTATTTCCTTAAGGGAGTTATTTACGTCCTTCTTGAAGTCCTCTATTATCATCATGAGATGCAATTTTAAATCCAACTCTTGCTTTTCCAGTGTGTTGGGGTATCTGGGACTTGCTGTGGTGGGAGAACTGAATTCGAATGTTGCTAAGAAGCCTTGGTTTCTGTTGGTAGTGTTCTTGTGCTTGCCTTTCACCATCTGGTTGTCTCTAGTATTAGTTGGTCTTGCTGTCTCTGACTGGAACTTGTCCCTCCTGTGGGCCTATAAGCTTGTGTCTGTACTCCTGGGAGACCAACTCTCTTCTGGCAGGGTCTGTGCACAGAAAGCTGTGGAGCTGCCTGGTTCCCTGGTGCAAATGGGTACTGGAAGGCTCCTGTCCCAGCTGTTCCACTCCAATTTCTTTTTTTATTTTAGTTCCTCATCTATGGTTATTCTATTTAGGAAGTTGGCTCCTGTGCCAATGTGTTCAAGGCTATTTCACACTTTTTCTTCTCTTAGATTTAGTGTATCTGGTTTTATGTTGAGGTCTTTGATCCAGTTGGACTTGAATTTTGTGCAGGTTGATTATATGGATCTCTTTGCATTCCTATAAGGCTAATATCCAGTTTGACATCATTTGTTATGATCCTGTCTGTGTAAATGTGTGTGTCTTTGCATCTATATGTCTTTTTTCTTCATCTTTTTCTTTTTCTTCTGTTTATTTTGTTCTTTACTGATTTGTTCTTTTTAGTTTTATATTATCATTATTATTATTATTCAGATTCTTTTTTGTTTTCTAAGGAGAGACACAAAGGGTAAAAATCCAGATGGAGGGGAGGTATAAAGAATCTTAGGGGAGTTGGGAAAAGGGAAACTGTAATCAAAATATATTTTATGAAAAAAATCTACTTTTGATAAAAAAATAGAAAAATGCAAAACAGAACATATGGATTAAAAAGATTTACTATTTTAGATTATGTAATGGGGGAATTTTATTTATCTAAGAGTAAATTACTAGTGACAGATATGACTTTCTTTAATTAAAAAGAATGAGAGGGGGGTGGGCTTTGCCCCAAATGCATTGGATCCACAAAGTTCAAGAAAATCACCTGTAATACATGATTTTGTTTTCTTAATGTGTCTCCTATACTTTAACACTCCTGCTCAACTTTGTCCAGAAACATGTTCTTCTGCTTTACAATGTCTGCCCAAAATATGGTGACATCTCACCTATTGATGATAAATGTACAAATATAAGAGTAACTGAGACATCTCACTGTCAGCTTTTGAAATGTTGTATTCCAGAACCCTCCAAATGGCACCTAGGAGTCTTCAATCATTGTATTAAACCTATAGTAACATTTGATTTCAAAATCAGTGATGTCTTAGATGGAAAACCCAGTGATGTGTCCATTCATAAGCAGAATCTTATAGAATGTTAATTGTCCAGTCAAATAAAAAGGACATTTTTCAAGGTCATTTTCAAAATAAGAAGTGATATAATCACCACCAGATAACAGTTTCATCAAGTTTATCTCACAAAAATACAAAAATATGGTGGTTAGTTAGCAGAGGGTAGACCATGAAAGAAAAGGTAATGATCAGAAGGTACAAAATTCTAATCCCATAACAACAATATTCATGAGTATTTTGAAAAATTAAGTGGATATTAGGAATCTTTCCACAAAAATTAGTAACTACACAATGCAATTTACATGTTACTATTCTGTATTTAACCAATTCATCAAAAGTAGCATATTTAACATAATGCTGTATGCATTAAACACATATATTTTATCTATTAATTTGAATTATATTGATACAAAATTACAAAGAAAAATAAGGACTTCTTTTCTGAAATAATATTGTGAACAACTATCCATTCAGTCCCCAAAATTCGACACAGATATCAAGCAAAGATAATCACACGTTACTACTTCCTTAGAAGAATCCCTGTAACTTTTAAAACAAACTACCCTTAAAAAAAATAAGTCTATCACTCTCTGTTAATGCCCACATGGATACAATATTTAAAAATTTCCTTTCTGCAATCTTTTTTTCCTCAGGGGAATGAAAGGGGTTGGGACCTGGAAAAGCAACAGAACAATTTATTTAATGAGGAGCTGTGGTAATTAAATTATTTAAATGACAGAAACGTCAACCATTGTCCCTCACCTGTAATTATATTATTCTAGTCTCCATAATAATCCATGTGAGCTTTCTGCGAACAAGTTATGGAAATAGAAAGCCTCCATAATGGATATCTGAGAGAATCTGTAAGTCCTGGTCAATACAGTGGATGCAAAGGTAAATTAATAGGAGGAGGGGGGGAAGGGGAGGGAGAGGAGGAAGAGGAGGAGGAGAAGGAGGAAAAGGAGAAGAAGAAGAAGAAGAAGAAGAAGAAGAAGAAGAAGAAGAAGAAGAAGAAGAAGAAGAAGAAGAAGAAGAAGAAGAAGTGGTTTGGAAACAATAATTAAATAATTGGCCTTGGACATTTTTTTTCTAACATGCCTTTAGAATCTGACAACAAAAATGGCTGTTACCTTTTTCCAACCACATTTTTCTCTCATAATTGTAGTTATGACACATTGCTATGGTAAACTATGTTGATTCATATCCTTATGTTAATTAGACTTATACTTCTAAAACTGCTAGAATTAGACATGAATGTAGTTTATACTATTCAGTATTGTGTATGATTTAAAGATAGATATAAAGTTGAATTTTACCTTTTGTTATGTAATTACTATTTTGGTACAGATATGTATTATGTATCCAAAATTTGTATTTGTCCATCACTTATAACATTCCAAGATCCATGTATATCTTTGGAAAGATGAGATAAAACTGTCACAAATTCAGACTAGCAGGTGAATTTGAATTTACCAATACAATGGTGGCATTAAGAAAGAATGGAGGAATATCCTTATACCACCTCATATGCTATGTTCCTCCTGACTCTCACATCTGCTTTTAGTTAGTTGCACCTTGAAATCCCTGACTTTAATCATAGTCTAATACAACAAATTACTATTCTCTTCTCTTTACTATGAATGTTTCTTCATTCCTTAACTTGATGAAAAATTACCCATGATTCTTATCTCTGCTAAAACATTTATATTTAAGATAAGCCTTTTCTACATTCTTTCATTCAATAACATAGTACTGAATATTCTTTATGACATATTAACTTCAATACATATCAACAACAATAATAATTTTGTCATAAAACATGTTTAATTGCAATAATCACATTTATTCTTAATAATTTAAGATAATTAGCTTTAAAGAAATTGTGGTTGATTCAGTCACATACATATTTTATGCATTGACTCCATTAATCTTTTTAAACTGCCATCTTGACTATGTGAGCATACACTTTCATATATACAGTTTTTATGTTCATTTTATTCTCATTTCACTTTATTTTAATGGAGTGGCATTATTTTGTCCTTATAATATGCAACCTAAATTATTTTTACATATGTTGTAAGAACACACATGGTATTTTCTGACTAAAGGAACATAGGTTCATTAATCAAAAATGTTGTACTCATTCAAAATAATGGAATTTGAAAGGATTAAAATGATTGAATTTATAACAATCCATATTTCATGGATTTCAAGTTTAAATATACTGCTAAATAGCCATGCAAGACAAAATTATTGGATACTCAGAAGAAAACCTTAGATTTTTGAGATGCCAATTGCATATGACAGGAGCCACAATAGAATAAATGAACTGTAACATTATTTAATTGCTCATTTTAATACTGTGATGCAGTAATATCAAGGTGTAAAATAATTTGTAGCTAAGTGGCCTTAAGTAACTACCTCAGGGTCACATAAATAATGACTTGGTAAACCAAAATTTTGTTCCTAGAAATTTGAGTTGAGAGTTCAATTCCTAAACCAAGCTCCATTCTGATACTGACTTATCATAAAATAGCATAATAATAGTAAAAGTAATAATGATAGCAATAAAATGTATCACTTATTGATATGCTTACTATAAAAAGACTTTTTAAGTCTCTCGAATAAACTTCATAGTACTAATATTTATAAAAGAAATAAGATTTTGTTAGTTAATAGTTATAATAATAAGTATAAACTCAGAAAATAAATATGGATTGGGTTATTAAAATATCATTTATTTATTACAGAACTTTAGGAATGAGTAAAAATCATGGTTCTTGAGGAACGTATGAAATGCCTTATGACAATTTTATAGCTAGTTCACACAGAAAAATTAAGAGAATATTTAAATAATTGAGTAAATACAAAATGAAAGAGATTTATGCTAAATAAAATACGAGGCTCAAAATTTTATAAATATTTAAAGTGAAATGAGATTATTCTTGTCTAAGGACATCAAGGTAATGAGAATGATCAAGAAGGGTCAAGAATATCCATCTAAAAATAAGAATGTTAAGTCTTGTGGGACTGGTGTCAGTATGAATGTTTTCTAAACATTTGTTTGTTTGTCAAGGAGAGACGTCTCTAGAATGGGAAAAGAAAATCACACAGAAGTATCACAATTCCTCCTACTGGGTCTCTCAGATGATCCTAAATTGCAACCTATTCTCTTCGGGATGTTCTTATTTATGTATCTTGTCACAGTCCTTGGGAACCTGCTCATCATCCTGGCTGTCAGTTCTGATTCCCATCTCCACAACCCCATGTACTTCTTCCTCTCCAACCTCTCATTTGTAGATGTGTGTTTCACTTCTACCACTGTCCCAAAGATGCTGGTGAACATTCAGACAAAGAACAAAAATATCTCCTATATTCAGTGCCTCATTCAAGTATATTTTTTTATGGTGTTTGCAGGAATGGATAATTTGCTACTGACTGTAATGGCCTTTGACCGCTTTGTGGCCATTTGTCACCCCTTAAACTACACAGTCATCATGAACCCTCACTTCTGTTGCATCCTTGTGCTAATGTGCTGGATCATCATTTTATCAGTCTCCCTGGTTCATAGTCTATTAATGAAGCAATTAACCTTCTCCATGGGTACTGAAATCCCACATTTCTTCTGTGAGTTGGCTCAAATTCTCAGAGTAACAAACTCTGATATTATCATCAATAATATTGCATTATATGTAGCTACTGCCTTGTTGTGTGTGTTTCCTGTCACTGGAATTCTCTTCTCTTACTCGCAGATTGTCTCCTCCTTATTGAAGATATCTTCTGTAGTGAGCAAGTACAGAGCCTTTTCCACATGCGGGTCTCACCTCTGTGTGGTCTGTTTGTTTTATGGTACAGCACTGGGGGTTTACCTCAGTTCAGCTGGAACCCATGTTTCTCAAGGAAGCACTATAACCTCAGTGATGTATACTGTAGTCACTCCTATGCTCAACCCATTCATCTACAGCCTGAGAAACAAAGATGTAAAGGGGGCTCTGGTAAAACTGCTTAAAGTATATTCTTCTCCCTGATAGATTAACACCAAAAAAAAACTAAGTAAACATTCCAGTTCTTGAGACAAATGCTGTGGGTTTTAATATGGTATTTATCTACTTAAATATGATTGCTTTTTCTTTTTTTGTTCCCAAAACACCATCACTTTGTTGCATGTATGTTCCCTCTGCCACTTTCATACTCATTCCTTTTTTTCTGTTTTTTTTTGTTTTTGTTTTTGTTTTGTAGAAAATCTTCAATATTTTCAACGTGGTCAGTTATAGTTCAGGGGTTTTCTTAGATTTCCTTTTTTTCTTTTTTTAATTTATATTTTTTATACTCCATATTTTATCCCCCTTCCCCATCCACCCTCTGACAGTTCCACATCTCATACCTCCTTCCCACCCCCTGTCTCCACGTGGATGTCCCCACCTCCCTCCGCACCTGATCTCTAAACTCCCTGGGGCCTCCAGTCTCTTAAAGGTTAGGTACATCATCTCTGAATGAACAGAGACCCAGAAGTCCTCTACTGTATGTGTGTTGGGGGCCTCATATCAGCTGATGTACGCTGCCTGTTTGGTAGTCCACTGTTTGAGAGATCTCAGGGGTCCAGATTAATTGAGACTGTTGGTCCTCCTAAAGGGTCCCCCTTCTCCTCAGCTTCTTTCAGCATTTCCTAGTTCAACAACAAGGGTCAGCTGCTTCTGTCCATTGATTGGGTGCAAATATCTGCATCTAACTCTTTCAGCTGCTTGGGTCTTCTACAGTGCGGTCATGCTAGGTCCCTTTTTGTGAGGGCTCCATAGCCTCAGGAATAGTGTCAGACTTTGGGACCTCCCCTTGAGCTATATCCCACTTTGGGCCTGTTGCTGAACCTTCTTTTCCTCAGGATCCTCTCCATTTCCATCCCTGAAATTCTGTCAGACAGGAACAATTATGGGTCAGAGTTGTGACTGTGGGATGGATGCCCCCCTCTCCCTCATTTGATTCTCTGTCTTCCTGCTGGAGGCAGGCTCTATAAGTTCCCTCTCCCTGTTATTGGGCATTTCATCTGAGGTCCCTCTCTTTGAGTCCTGAGAGTCTATGGTGAATTCTGGTGGGTCGCCCCAACCTTCTATCTCCCAATGTTGCCTGTTTCCATTCTTTCTGCTGGTCCTCAGGGCTTCACTCCTTTTCCCTCATGTGATACCAGATAAGGCTCCCTTCTCCACCCTACTTTCCCACCCAGTTCCCTCCCTCCATCACCACTTGTAATTGATTTCTTCTCCCTCCCTAGTGGGACTGAGGAATCCTCACTTGGACACTTTAGCTTGTTGACCTTTTTGAGTTCTGTGTACTGTATCTTGGGTATTCCGTACTTTTTTGGCTAATATCCACTTATTAGTGAGAACATACCATGCATGTCCTTTTGGGACTAAGTTACCTCACTCAGTATGATATTTTCTAGTTCCATCCATTTGCCTGCAAAACTCAGGATGTCCTTGTTCTTAATAGCTGAGTAGTATCCCATTGTGTAAATGAACCACATTTTCTGTATCCATTCTTCTATCGTGGGACATCTAGGTTGTTTCCAGCTTCTAGCTATCACAAATAAGGCCACTATGAACATAGTGGAACGCTTGCCCCTGTGGTATGGTGGGACATCTTTTGGGTATATTCCAAAGAGTGGTATTGCTGTGTCTTCAGGTAGATCAATTTCCAATTTTCTGAGGAACCTACGGATTGATTTTCAGAGTGGTTTTACCTTTTTGTAATCCCACCAGCAATGGAGGAGTGTTCTTCCTTCTCCACATCCTCTCCAACAAATGTAGAACTGGTTTGGAGGCTCAACCACCTGAGTTCAATCCCTAGGAACTACATGAAGGAATACGATATTGGACTATCACAAATTGTCCTGTGATTTCCACATTTATGCTAACATATGCACACACACACACACACACAGAGAGAGAGAGAGAGAGAGAGAGAGAGAGAGAGGCAATAAGAATTAATGTTTGAATTCACTGAAGTGTTTATACCTTTCATGACTTTGTTGTATATATTTTAATTGCTCTTTCAAGTTCATTTTCTGAATTTCACCTATGTTGTTCTCATTGAAAACCATTACTATGTAATTGATATTCTTCAGAGGGAATATATTTATCATGGAGCTTTTGTATTTTCTTATTTTTACATCAGAACTTGCACATCTTCATTGTTTATGGCTTTTGGTATGAGTTTCTAATCCATCCTCTTGATGTTTTCCCAAATAAGCTGATGATGGTGATCAAATAGATAATACTTGAAGTTCAGTCTCAGTATCACTCAGTACTAACTCTTGTATGGGGTAGCTGAAGTGGTTGCAGTTTATCAGGAGAAATTGTTACTTCAAGCATTATTAGAAGACATTCTACAAGAGCTAGTACCTAGGAGAGCAGTAGGTTGCCTGGTTAACAGGGCATGCTTATAAGACTTAAGGAGTAGCTTGGTACTCCAGGCAAGTGCTTAGATATGAGAAGTTAGGGTTCAGAAGTGATGGCCTCTCTCTTAAGGAAAAGACAAGCACTTGGAAGATCCTTAGATAGCAGAGGTTATGATCTAAAGAAGAGTTGAGGTGTCAGAGTCAAGGAAGAATTCCTTGCAGGCTCTGTTACATCAAGCTTGGGGTTTTGAACTAAGTCAGAGCTCTGGTTTCTAACATTGGAACTATACTCTGTAAGAGTCCTAAGAAGCTAAGTGTGAGAGCTCCAGAAAGTTCACAATGTGGTCTGCAAACAGTAGCAAGTTCTACTCAAGTATTGAGATACTGAAGGTTAGAGAGTTGAATAGCTGGAAACATGGCTTCTGACAAGGTAAACAGGTTGTGCTCAAGTACATGAGATTCTATGGGTGACTGTCACAGGATGCAGAGATTCCAAAATTCCACAGGGAGGAAATGTAGAATCTAATTGGGGAAGTAAGCATTTCTTAACTTCTGTGGCATTGGAAAGTGGGCTCCATTTAGTTCCTTAGATGCTGAGAATTGGAGTGATGGTGAGTATAACATGTTAATGTTTACTTATTTATATAAATTTTTTCTTTCTTGTTGATAATTTCAAAGTGTCTGCCAAAATATGAACATATCATAATTACTGGATATTAAATTGTTTTGATTTCTTTATAAGGTGTTTCAATTTTCTGTAAAAAAAAAAAACCACTGATATATAAAACTGATCTTTATCTTATTTATATCTTTATTAGATTTATTAGTTCAAACATTTTGGGTATATACTTTGTTTTTATATACTGAAATCTGTAACAGGCACACGGCTCAATATAACTTATTTCTTTGAAATTTTTCATGGGTTTAATTGTGTCCTTTGACAATTTCACGTATTTATATAAAGAATTTTGGCCATTTTCCAACACCTTTTCCTTGCATCATTCATCATCTTCTCTCTAAAGCTGAAATAATTCCCAGCAAGTAATAATATCCTACCTTCTTGTCCTTTGTGGAATGACCAAAGTTGATTTTTGGTAGCTCACATGGCATGAGTAGAAAGTTATTTACTAGAACACAGGAAACTTACAAGCAGTGACATCACAAAGAAAATAACTCCATGTGCTCCAAAATACATTGACTGACTGTTGTTTCTAGGTGAAGAGTGAGGAGTAATGAGCTCTTCTCCCTCCTCAATTTGAAATGATGACAGGTCTTGTGAAAGTTTCTTGCACAGATTACATGAATGAAGTAGCTATGTTATGTCCAAAACAACACTACTTTATGTCCCTTCTTCCCAAATTCTGTGATTCTGTGTGATGGTTTTAATGGTTCTGATTCCCCCCCCCATAGGCTCATAGATTTTAATTATTTGTCACCAGTTGGTAGAACTGTTTGGGAAGTATTAGAAACAGGTTGTCCTAGTCTCTCTGTCTCTGTCTCTGTCTCTCTGTCTCTCTGTCTCTCTCTGTCTCTGTCTCTGTCTCTCTCTCTCTCTCTCTCTCTCTCTCTCTCTCTCTCTCTCTCACTTACTTACTGAGCAGATGTAAGCTCTCAGCTATTTCTATTTATATCCCTTCATTCCACTATAATAGATTCTAAAACTCTAAAAGTATAAGTCCAAAATAAACTTTTTTCCTGGTAAGTTGCCTTCATTATACTGTCTTATCATGACACAAGGAAAAAAACTAAGAGAACTTAATTCAACAGAATAAGCTATTGCCATGAGAGGCTTCACCTTGCTGGGTTTTTTGTTTGTTTGTTTGTTTTTGGTTTTTTTTTTTTTTTTGGCGGGGGTGGGTTAGTTTGGTTTGGTTTTTTTGGAGCAATGAAAGAAATATTATGGCTGTGGAAAGTGATTGAATGCAATAAGAGGGCTTAGTAGGGCATTCAAGTAGAAGCCTGAAAGACAATAGTACTAAAAACAAAATGATTCAGAGGGGTACAATATTATCCTGTGGGGTAAAGAACATTCTTATGGGGGTTTTGGCCAAAAAAAAAAATGTGACTGCTCTATAACTTTGTCCTAAGAATCTCATAATGCTAAATTGAACCATAATGGACTAATTTCTTTGGTGAAGAAGATTCAAATACAGTGTAATATTGACTTTGCTATATGGTTAACCATGCTTATGCCTATCTACAGTGAAATAACTAACAAATCAAAAACAAATACAACATGTGCAGATTAAAGAGAAAACTAGAACCAGAGAATTTTATATTGGAAGTAGAGATCCTACTAAAAGAGACAAAGAGAAACAATGGGAAAAAGGGAGGGGCGTCCACAGGCCAAGATCCCATGTAACTAAGCTTCCAACTTATAATAAGAAAAGGACTGAGGAATTTTATTATCCCAAAAAGCAACAACAAAAGAATTCTTCTCCAAATGGGATTTAACTAGTCAGGATTCACCCTAAGCAGGCATTCAAACTGGGCAGAATTTTCTACATTGTTTTACCTTTAGAGTCATGAAGAGTACATGAGTAAATGGGCTGGAGATTCTTCCTCCACAGTTAAAGAGAGTCACCTAAGATCGTGCAAGAGTCACTGCATGGGGATCCCCAGAGGTCATTGTATAAAGCTTTGAAAATGAAGCCTTAATTATGTTGGAGTCCCCAAGATGTTGGCAATGACAAAACCATGAGATAACTGTCATGGAAAACAACAAACATGGAATGGAAACCAGCATAAGAGAGAGAAGTATGTGGAAGGCAACATACATGGATCTACAGGATTTGGATTTTGGTCTTGATTTAGTCTAATATTTCCTCACCAATCTTCTCTGTTGGAATGGTAATGTACATTCTATAGCATTGTGTGTTGGAAGCATGTAATTTGATTTTAATTTTGCAGGAGATTCGACAGTTAATGTATTTCCTTGGAGCTCAGAAGACAATGTTAATACTAAATGATTATGAGGATTTTTGAAGTTGGACTGATAGATTTTGTATTATAGTATGTTCATGAGCCTATAGAGGCCAGGAAGTAGATATTGTGGTTTGAATGACAATGGCCCTCTATAGACTCTAAGTTTGGATATTTAGTCCCAATTGGTAGGCCTGTTTTAGGAGGATTAGAAGATGTGAGCTTGTTTGGAGAAGATGTGTCACCACGGGTGAACCTTGGAATTTCAAAAACCTCTCAACCTTCCAAGCCCTCCTCTCTGTCTGTCTCTCTGTCTGTCTTTCTCTCTGTCTCTCTCTTATCTCTCTGCCTCTTTCCTTGTGTCTCTGTTTTTATGTGTATCTATCTCTCTGTCTCTCTGTGTCTCTCTGTATCTCTGTGGAAGGCAGGTTTCTGTCTGCCTCTCTGTCTCCTACTTACTGACCAACATGTAAGCTTTCAGCTGTTCTTAACACCATGACTTTGTTTTGCCACATGGATTGTAATTCTCTAAAATATTTAGAATTCTAAAGCACTAAATAAACTCTTCTATAAGTTGCCTTAATCGTGCTGTTTTCACTTCAGTCAAAAAGTAACTAAGACATTTTTCTCTTTCAAAATATTACCTGAGCGTTGGAGTGGGTAAAATTGAAGACCTGTTTAGTTTTAAGCGCTCAAAAGTCACTATTATGAGAACTGTGAAAGGTTTTTGCATCTCTGCATTAACCACAGGCCACTACAAGAAGCTTCTCTGCTAAAGGGTAAAAACAGTACCAATCTAATGAAATAAACATCACTGTTAGAAAGCAGTTTGACACCATGTCTATTTAGCGAAATAACAATGATAAATTGTACTTAGTGCACATGCTTTTTCTAGTCATAGGTTTGTGAAAATTTTTATAGTACAATTAATAATTCCCTCCTTTGGAAAAGGCCTCAAATTCAAGCAAAATGCAATTGGTTAGTTTTAGTTGGGGGTTCTATCACTGTAAAAAGATACCATGACCACAGCAACTCACAAAGAAAAACATTTCATTGGGGCTGGCTTACATGTCAGAGTTTAAATTCATTGTCTTCATGGTGAGAAGCATGTCTCATGGAGGAAGACATGGTGCTGGAAAGTAACAGAGTTCTGCAACTGGATTGACAGGCAGCAGGAAGAGAGGGGGGGTTGGCTTAAGCATTTGAAACTTCAAAGTCTACCACCAGTAACACACTTCTTCCAACAAAGCTACACCTACTTCAACAAGGCCACACCCCCTAGTAGTGTCACTCCCTATGAGTCTGCAGGGACCATTTTGATTCAAATTACCACATTGCATTGCCTGGTCATCATAGGCTTGTAGCTCTATCATCATGCAGAATCGCATTCAGTCCAACTTCAAAATGAAGATTCATGGTCTATTACTATCTCCACACTGTTTAAAAATTCAAAGTATCTTCTGAGGTTCATGGCAAACTATGATCCCCAACAAAATCAAAACAATGTATCAACAGTGGATATTTTGTGTTAGGAGCTTTTTGCATTTTGCATTTTGACTGTTGCATCAATGTTTTCTATGGTATCTTCTGCACCTGAGACTCTCTCTTCTATCTCTTCTATTCTATTGGTAATGCTTGCATCTATGACTCCTGATCTCTTTCCTAGGTTTTCTATCTCCAGGGTTGTCTCCCTTTGTGATTTCTTTATTGTTTCTATTTCCATTTTTAGTTCCTGGATTGATTTGTTCATTTCCTTCACCTGTTTGGTTATGTTTCCTATAATTCTTTAAGAGATTTTTGTGTTTTTTCTTTAAGGGCTTCTATCTGTTTACCTGTGTTCTCTTGTATTTCTTTAAGGAAGTTATTTATGTCCTTCTTAAAGTCCTCTATCTTCATTATGAGACATGATTTTAAACCAGAGTCTTGCTTTTCCCATGTGTTGGGGTATAGGAGAACTGGGGTCTGACGATGCCCAGTAGTAGTCTTGGTTTCTGTTGCTTATGTTCTTGCCTTTGCCTCTTGCCATCTGGTTATCTATGGTGTTAGCTGGTCTTGCTCTCTCTGACAGTGGTTTATCCCTCCTGCAAGCATGTGTGTCAGTACTCCTGGGAGACCAGTTCTCTCCAGAAATTTAGTTATGAAGAAATGTGACACAGGGTCAGCTCTGGGGTACACACCAAAACCAGAAGGATCCTATCCCAGGCTCTTCCTTGGTTTCCAGGTCCTGATGGATCTGGGTGGGTCCCTCTTATTTCAGAAATTTCAGCAGAAGTGATGGTCTCACCTGCACTCTCAGGGTGTCCACAATCTTGGGAGACCAGCTCTCTCCAGAAAGGACCTGGGTATGGAGAGCTGTGGCACAGGGTCAGCTCTGGGGCACAAACAGAAACTGGGAGGCAAAACTAACAGAAGTTATAAACCAAATGGATTTAACGGATATCAACAGAACATTTCAAGCCAAAACAAAAGAATATACTTTCTTCTCAGCACCTCACAGAAAGTTATCCAAAATTGACCATATCATTGGACATAAAACAATCCTCAACTGATAAAAAATAGATATAAGTAATTCCATGTATTCTATCAGATCATGACTAACTAAGACTGGACATCAATAACAATAAAAACAACAGAAAGCCCTCACACTCATGGAAACTGAACACTTTTCCACTCAATGATAATGCTGTCAGGGTAGAAATAAAGAAAGAAATCAGAGACTTTATAGAATTCAGTAAAAATGAAGTCACAGCATACCCAAACTTATGGGACACAATGAAAGCAATGCTAAGAGAAAAATTTATAGGGCTAAGTGCCTTCATAAAGAAATTGGAGAGATCCTACACTAGCAAATTAACAGCACACCAGAAATCTCTAAAACCACAAAAAAAAGAAAACACATGGAAAGAGGAGTAGATGACAGGAAATAGCCAAGCTCAGGCCAGAAATCAACCAATTAGATACAAAGAATCAATAAAACTAAGAACTGGATCCTTGAGAAAATAAAAAAGATAGATAAACCCTTAGCCGAGCTAACTAAAGGGCACAGAGACAGTATCCAAATTAACAAAATGGGAATTGAAAAGGGAGACATAACAACATAAACTGAGGAAATTCAAAATATCATATCTTACTACAAAAGTATATATGCAACAAGATTGGAAAATCTAGACAAAATGAATAGTTTTCTAGGCAGTTATCATGAACCAAGATCAACTAAACTATCTAAACAGACCTATAGCCCCTAAGAAAATAAAAGCAGTCATTAAAACTTCCAAACCACAAAAAGCCCAGGGCCAGATGGTTTTGGTACAGAATTCTACCAGACTTTCAATGAAGAGCTAATACCAATACTCCTCAAACTATTCCACAAAATAGAATCAAAAGAAAGACTATGTAATTCATTCTATGAAGTCACAGTTACTTTGATACCTAAGCAACACATAGACCTAACAAAGAAAGAGAACTTTAGACCAATTTGATTTATTAACATAGATGCAAAAATATTCAACAAAATTATTGCAAATGGAATCCAAGTATACATAAATAACATCACTCACCACAGTCATGTAGGCTTCACTTCACTTGGATGTGTCTTTCATCCAAGGATGAAAGGATGATTCAATATATGAAAATCCATCAATGTAATCCACTATGTGAAAAAAATCAAAGAAAAAAGGCACATGATCACCTCCTTAAATGCTGAAAAGGATTTTGATGAAATGCAGCATACCTTAGTGGTAAAAGTCTTGGAGTGTGGGCCTGTGTACTGGATGCTTTCCAAGGAGATCTCTGGCCTGGCCAGGTGCTAGGGTTCAGGCAAAAGGGGGGAGAATGAAAGCAGGGATGGGAAATCACCTCCACTGTCTCTGTTGCTGCAGCTGCCTCCACCTCCGGTTCCGTCATTGCTGCCTCAGTTGCTCCAAGTCGTTGCACCGATCACTCTGCGTTGAATCGGCTGGGCTAAGCTGGTGAGAGGCTGACTAGGCAGCAAAGAGTGTGGGAGAGCTTCTGGTGCTGTTTTAGGAGAGTAGTTCTCTTGCCAGGCAGTGTTGCAGCTCTTATGGTTCTCAGACGATGGCATAATTCTCACATACCTTTATTCCTTCTAGATAAAATTCTTATATACAGTTTTGGGGTGGGTCAGAGTCTGAAAGTAGGTACTTCCTATTGGCTTGGTCTGAAAGCTTGGGGATACCTAATCTACATGTGGGAGGACTTGGGGTCCTGCCCCTACATGACTGATGGCCATATACCTCTCAACAAGGGGCTGTGGGGAACTGTAGCTATGGGACAGGAGCCAGAGGCCCAGGAACATGGCAAAATGCCTTCCATCCCTTCAGGGTCACTGGAGTTTATAGCCTTTTCTTGACCAGGAACAAGGCTGCCTTTCACAACCCACTGCCCCACATTAGAGATCAGGAAATCATGGAACATATCTAGACATAATAAAAAGCAATATGCAGCAAACATATAACAAACATCAAAATAAATGGAGACAGACTAGAAGCAATCCCACTAACATAAGGGACAAGACAAGGCTACCCACTCTCTCTATTTATTCAATATAGTACTTGAAGATCTAGTTACAGCAATTACACACTAAAAAAAAGATCAAGGGTATGTAAATTGGGAAGGAAAAGGTTGGGGTATCACTATTTGCAGATGATGAGAACTTCTGCAGCTGTAAAACAACTTCAGCAAAATGGCTGGATATAAAATTAGCTCAAAAAATTAAGTAGCATTCTTTATAAAAATGATAAATAGACTGAGAAAGAAATTAGGGAAACAACACGCTGTACAATAACCGCAAATAATATAAAATATTTTGCTGTAACTCTAACCAAGCAAGTGAAATATCTGTATGACAAGAACTTCAAGTCCCTGAAGAAAGAAATTGAAGAAGACCTTAGCAATAAAAAGATCTCCCATGTGCATTGATAGAGAGAATTTAAATAGTGAAAATGGTCATCTTAAGCAATCTACAGATTCAATGCAATCCACATCAAAATACCAACACAATTCTTCTAAGATATGGAAAGAGAAATTCTCAATTTCATATGGAAAAAAACAAATAAAAAGCAAGTTAAGCAAAACAAGTCTCAAAAATAAAAGAACTTTTGAAGAAATGGACATCCCTGCCCTCAAGCTGTACGACAGAGCAATAGTGATAAAGACTGCATGGTATTGGTACAAACACATACAGGTGGATCAATGGAATACAATCGAAGACTCAGAAATAAACCCGCACACCTATTGGCAATTGATCTTTGACAAAGAATCCAAAACAATATCATGAAAGAAAGAAAACATCTTCAATAAATGGTACTGGTTTAACTGGTGGTCTGAATGTAGAAGAATAAAAATAGATTCATATCTAATTTATATATATATATATTTTAATATCTAATTTTAATATATATATATATTTTAATATCGCTTGAGTCAGAGCCAGCTTGTGTGCTCCCTGCTCCCAAGAGCTGGGCAGTTCTGTGGTCACCAATGCACCAGCTCTGCTGTGGCACATCTGCCCTGCAAAGGAACCCACTTCCAAACCCCACACTGGGAAAGAGCCCACCCGCACAGGGCGGGGAATGCACCAGCCTCCCCTTGGCGAACTCTGCTCTCAGCCTTCTGATGTGCACTTGGGGCAAGGCACATCAGGGCTCCAAAGTCACTCAAGAGCAGGGCAGACCCCAAGCAATCAGTACCAGGGGAATCCCGGGAATCCAGAGGGGGCAGAAATAGCCTTGCAGGCTCACAGGAGGTCCAACCAACAGCAAGTGACAGCAGCACCAACTAACACCAGAGGTAACCAGATGGCAAAAGGCAAACATAGGAACGTTACTAACAGAAATCAAGGCAATATGGCACCATTTGAACACAACTCTCCAACAGAAGCAAGTCCTGGATACCCCATCACACCTGAAAGGCAAGATATGGATTTAAAATCACTTCTTGTGACGCTATTAGAGGATTTCAAGAAGGACACAAATAAATCTCATAAAGAAATACATGAGAACATGAATCAACGGGTAGAAGCCCTTACAAAGGAAACATAAAAATCGCTTAGAGAAATGCAGGAGAATATGGGTCAACTGATGGAGACCCATAAGGAGACAAAACAAAAATCGCTTAAAGAAATGAATCAATGGGTAGATGCCCTTAAAAGAGAAACACAAAAATTGCTTAAAGAAATGCAGGAGAATATAGATCAACAGATGGAGGCCCATAGGGAGGCAACACAAAAATTGCTTAAAGAAATGAATCAACAGATAGATGCCCTTACAAAAAAACACAAGAATCGCTTAAAGAAATGCACGAGAATATGCATCAACAGATGGAAGCCCATGAGGAGGAAACACAAAAATCGCTTAGAGAAATGCAGGAGAACTTGGGTCAACAGGCAGAAATCCTGAAAGAGGAAATGCAAAAATACCTTAAAGAAATACAGGAAAATACAAACAAACAAGTGAAGGATCTGAGCAAATCCATACAGGACCTAAAAAAGGAAGTAGAAACAACTAAGAAATCACAAAGGGAGACAACTTTGGAGATAGAAAACCTTGGGAAGAAATCAGGAATCATAGATGCAAACATCAACAATAGAATACAAGAGATGGAAGAAAGAATCTAAGGTGCTGAAGATACCATAGAAAGCATCGACTAAACAGTCAAAGAAAATGCAAAATGCAAAATACGTGTAAACCAAAACATCCAGGAAATCCAGAACACAAAGAGAAGACCAAACCTAAGGATTATAGGTATAGATGAGAGTGAAGATTTACAACGTAAAGGGCCAGTAAATATCTTCAACAAAATTATGGAGGAAAACTTCCTTAACCTAAAGAGAGAGATGTCGATGAACGTACAAGAAGCCTACAGAACTCAGAACAGACTGGACCAGAACAGAAATACCTCCTGTCACATAATAATCAAAACACCAAATATACTAAACAAAGAAAGAATATTAAAAGCAGTAAGATAAAAAGGCCAAGTAACATATGAAGGAAGACCTATCCGAATCACATCATACTTCTCACCAGAGACTATGAAAGCCAGAAGATCTTGGGCAGATCTCATGCAGACTCTAAGAGAACACAAATGCCAGCCTAGACTATTATACCCAGTAAAACTCTCAAACACCATAGATGGAGAGACCAAGATATTCCATGATGAAAGCAAATTTACAGTATATTTTTCCACAAACCCAGCCCTACAAAGGATAATAGGAGGAAACCGCCAATACAAGGAGAGAAACTACACCCTGGACAAAATGAGATACTAACCTTCTTGAATCAAAACCAAAAGTAGATAACCTCTCAAACACAAAGATAGTGTCAAGAATAGCAGGTGGCAATAATCACTATTCCTTAATCTCTCTTAATATCAATGGTCTCAATTCCCCAATAAAAAGACATAGACTAACAGACTGGATACGTAAACAGGACCCAGCATTTTGCTACGTGCAGGAAACACACCTCAGTGTCAAAGACAAACACTACCTCAGAGTAAAAGACTGGAAAACTATTTTACAAGCAAATGGTCCCAAGAAACGAGCCGGAGTAGCCATCCTAATATCAGATAAAATTGACTTTCAACCTAAAGTCATCAAAAAAAGACACAGAAGGACACTACATACTGAAAAAAGGAAAAATCCACCAAGAAGAACTCTCATTTCTGAATTTCTATGCTCCAAACACAAGGGCACCCTCATTCGTAAAAGAAACTTTAATAAAACACAAAGCACACATCGTACCTCACACAATAATGGTGGGTGACTTCAACACCCCGCTGTCTGAAATGGATCTTACATGAAAGCAGAAACTAGGCACTCCGCCATCTTTGCTCCAGTGGCCAGGTGGTTGGGACCACCAGGCTCAGAGACAGACAGGCATGATATCTGCTTAGGTCTCAGGCAGCTTGTGTGTACCCTGCTCCCAAGAGCTGGGCAGGTCTGGAGTGATCGACGCGCCAGCTCTACTGTGGGACTTCTGCCTTGCAGAGGGACCCCCGTACTGGGCAGGAGCCTACAAGCTTCCCTTTGGCGACCTCTGTTCCCGTAGACTACACTGAGGAGACAGGTACCCAGGTTCCCCACAATATAACATCGCTTGGGACACGGCCTGTTGGGGCTTCCGTCTGCTCCCAAGAACTGGACAGCGCTGTGGTCATCTGGGCGCAAGCTCTGCTGTGGGCCATCCCCTCTGCGGGGTGACCTGTGCCTCTGAGAGAGTGAAGAGTGCACTCTGCTATCTTTGCTCCAGTGGCCAGGTAGTTGGGACCGCCAGGCTCGGAGACAGACAGGCATAATATTGCTTGGGTCTCGGATGGCTTGTGTGTACCCTGCTCCCAAGAGCTGGGCAGATCTGCAGTAACCAGCACGCCAGCTCTGCTGTGGGACTTCTGCCTTGCAGAGGGACGCCCCCTTGCCCCCCCCCCCGGGAGAGATCACACACGCCTGCACAAGGCAGGAACCTACCAGCCTCCCTTTGGCAACCTCTGCTCCGGGAATCCACTATGCTGAGCCTTTGGATGTGCAGGGACTCCCCAATATAACATCACTTGGGGCAAGGCACATCAGGGCTCCAAAGTCACTCAGGAGCAGGGCAGGCCCCAGAAATCTGTGCCAAGGGAATCCTGGTAATCCAGAGAGGCCAGAAATAGCATGGCACACTCACAGGAGGTCCAACCAACAGCCAGTGACAGCAGAACCAACACCAGAGGTAACCAGTTGGCAAAAGGCAAACGTAGGAATGTTACTAACAGAAATCAAAGTAATATGGCACCATCCGAACCCAACTCTCCAACAGCAGCAAGTCCTGGATACCCCACCACACCCGAAAGACAAGATCTGGATTTAAAATCACTTCTCATGGTGCTATTAGAGGATCACAAGAAGGACACAAATAAATATAATAAAGAATTACAGGAGACCATGAATCAATAGTTAGAAGCCCTTACAAAGGAAACACAAAAATCGCTTAGAGAAATGCAGGAATACATGGATCAAAAGATGGAGGCCCACAAGGAGACAACACAAAAATCGCTTAAAGAAATGAATCAACGGGTAGATGCACTTTCAAAGGAATCACAAAAATTGCATAAAGAAATGCAGGAGAATATGGGTCATAGGGAGGCAACACAAAAATTGCTTAAAGAAATGAATCAACAGATAGATGCCGTTACAAAGGAAACACAAGAACTGCTTAAAGAAATGCAGGAGACGATGGATCAACAGATGGAAGCCCATGAGGAGGAAACACAAAAATCGCTTAGAGAAATGCAGGAGAACTTGGTACAACAGGCAGAAATCCTGAAAGAGGAAATGCAAAAATACCTTAAAGAAATACAGGAAAATACAAACAAACAAGTGAAGGATCTGAGCAAATCCATACAGGATCTAAAAAAGGAAGTAGAAACAACTAAGAAATCACAAAGGGAGACAACTTTGGAGATAGAAAACCTTGGGAAGAAATCAGGAGTCATAGATGCAAACATCAACAATAGAATACAAGAGATGGAAGAAAGAATCTCAGGTGCTGAAGATTCCATAGAAAGCATCGACTCAACAGTCAAAGAAAATGCAAAATGAAACAAACGTGTAAGCCAAAACATCCAGGAAATCCAGGACACAATGAGAAGACCAAACCTAAGGATTATAGGTATAGATGAGAGTGAAGATTTGCAACATAAAGGGCCAGTAAACATCTTCAACAAAATTATGGAGGAAAACTTCCCTAACCTAAAGAGAGAGATGCCGATGAACGTACAAGAAGCCTACAGAACTCCAAACAGACTGGACCAGAACAGAAATACCTCCCGTCACATAATAATCAAAACACCAAATGTACTAAACAAAGAAAGAATATTAAAAGCAGTAAGAGAAAAGGGCCAAGTAAAATACAAAGAAGACCTATCAGAATCACATCAGACTTCTCACCAGAGACTATGAAAGCCAGAAGATCCTGGGCAGATCTCATGCACATACTAAGAGAGCACAAATGCCAGCCTAGACTATTATACCCAGCAAAACTCTCAGTCACCATAGATGGAGAGACCAAGATATTCCATGATAAAACCAAATTTTCACAATATCTTTCCACAAATCCAGTCCTGCAACAGATAATAGGTGGAAACCTCCAATACAGGGAGAGAAATGACACCCTGGAAAAAATGAGATAGTAACCTTCTTGCATCAAACCCAAAAGTAGACAACCACTCAAACATAAAGATAGCATCAAGAATGGCAGGTGACAATATTCAATATGCCTTAATCTCTCTTAATATCAATGGTCCCAATTCCCCAATAAAAAGACATAGACTAACAGACTGGATACAAAAACAGGACCCAGCATTTTGCTGCATGCAGGAAATGCACCTCAGTGTCAAAGACAAACACTACCTCAGAGTAAAAGGCTGGAAAACAATTTTACAAGCAAATGGCCCCAAGAAATGAGCCGGAGTAGCCATCCTAATATCAGCTAAAATTGATTTTCACCCTAAAGTCATCAAAAAAGACACAGAAGGACACTACATATTGATCAAGGGAAAAATCCACCAAGAAGAACTCTCAATTCTGATTATCTATGCTCCAAATGCAAGGGCACCCTCATTCGTAAAAGAAACTTTACTAAAGCTCAAAGCACACATCGCACCTCACAAAATAATAGTGGGTGACTTCAACACCCAGCTCTTTGAAATGGATCGTTCAGGAAAGCAGAAACTAAACAGGGACACAGTGAATCTAAATTGAAGCCTTGGACCAAATGGAACTAACAGATACATATAGAACATTTCATCTTAGAGCTAAAGAATACACCATCTTCTCAGGACCTCATGGTACCTTCTCCAAAATCGACCATATAATTGGTCACAAATCAGACCTCAAAAGATATAAGAAGATAGAACTAATCCCATGCCTCCTATCAGATCACTATGGAATAAGGGTGGTCTTCAATGGCAACAAAAACAATAGAAAACCCACATACAGATGGAGGCTGAACAATGCTCTACTCAATAATAACTTGGTCAAGGTGGAAATAAAGAAAGAAATCAAAGACTTTTTGAAAGTTAATGAAAATGAAGGCACAACATTCCATAATTTATTGGACACAATGAAAGCAGTGCTAAGAGGAAAATTCATAGCCCTGAGTGGCACCAAAAAGAATAGGGAGACAGCATACACTAGCAGCTTAATGGCACACCTGAAAGCCCTGGAACAAAAAGAAGCAAATGTACCAAAGAGGAGTAGAAGGCAGGAAATCATCAAACTCAGGGCTGAAATCAATCAAGTAGAAACAAATAAAACCATAAAAAGAATCAACAAAACGAGGAGTTGGTTCTTTAAGAAAATCAACAAGATAGAGAAGCCCTTAGCCAGACTAACCATAGGGCACAGAGATAGTATCCAAATTAATAAAATCGGAAACGAAAAGGGAGAGATAACAACAGACACTGAGGAAATTCAAAAAATCATCAGATACTACTACAAAAACCTGTATTCAACACAATTAGAAAATCTTGAGGAAATGGACAATTTCCTTGACAGATGTCAAATACCAAAATTAAATAAGGTTCAAATAGACCATCTAAACCGTCCTATAACCACTGAAGAAATAGAAGTTGTCATTGGAAGTCTTCCAACCAAAAAAACACAGGTCCAGATGGTTTTAGTGCAGAGTTCTATCAGACCTTCAAAGAAGACCTAACACCAATACTCTTCAAACTGTTCCACAAAAGAGAAACAGAAGGAACAGTACCCAACTCGTTCTATGAAGCCACAATTACGCTAATACCAAAATCACACAAAGATCCGACAAAGAAAGAGAATCTCAGGCCAATCTCTCTTATGAATATCCATGCAAAAATACTCAATAAAATTCTTGCCACCCGAATCCAAGAACACATCAAAACGATCATTCTCCACGATCAAGTAGGCTTCATCCAGGGATGCAGGGATGGTTCAATATAAGGAAATCCATCAATGTAATCCACTACATAAACAATCTCAAAGAAAAAACCACATGGTCATCTCATTAGATGCTGAGAAAGCATTTGACAAAATTCAGCATCCTTTCATGCTAAAGGTCTTGGAAGGATCAGGAATTCGAGACCCATATCTAAACACAGTAAAAGCAATTTACCGCAAACCGGTAGCCAGCATCAATCTAAATGGAGAGAAACTTGAAGCAATCCCACTAAAATCAGGGACTAGACAAGGCTGCCCTCTCTCTCCATATCTTTTCAATATAGTACTTGAAGTTCTAGCTAGAGCAATTAGACAACAAAAAGAGGTCAAAGGGATACAAATTGGAAAGGAAGAAGTCAAACTATCACTATTTGCAGACGATATGATAATATACTTAAGCGACCCAAAGAACTCCACCAGAGAACTCCTACAGCTGATAAACAACTTCAACAAAGTGGCCAGATAGAAAATCAACTCAAGGAAGTCTGTAGCCTTTCTATACTCAAAGGATAAGCAGGCTGAGAAAGAAGTAAGAGAAATGATACCCTTCACAATAGCCACAAACCATATAAAGTATCTTGGCATGACGCTAACCAAACAAGTGAAAGATCTGTATGACAAGAACTTCAAGTCTCTTATGAAAGAAATTGAAGAAGACCTCAGAAGATGGAAAAGTCTTCCATGCTCATGGATTGGCAGGATTAACATAGTAAAAATGACCATCTTGCCAAAAGCAATATACAGATTCAATGAAATCCCCATCAAAATCCCAACTCAATTCTTCATAGAGTTAGAAAGAGAAATTCAAAAATTAATCTGGAATAACAGAAAACCCAGGATAGCTAAAACTATTCTCAAGAGTAAAAGAACCTCTGGGGGAATCAGTATCCTGGACCTCAAGCTTTACTACCGAGCAATGGTGTTAAGAACCGCATGGTATTGGTACAGCGACAGGCATGTAGATCAATGGAACAGAATTGAAGACCCAGAAATGAATCCATACTCCTATGGTCACTTGATCTTTGAAAAAGGAGCTAAAACCATCCAGTGGAAAAAAGATAGCCTTTTCAACAAATGGTGCTGGCTCAACTGGAGGTCAACATGCAGAAGAATGCAAATTGACACATTCTTATCTCCTTGCACTAAGCTCAATTCCAAGTGGATCAAGGACCTCCACATAAAACCAGACACACTGAAACTAATAGAAAGGAAACTAGGGAAGAACCTCGAACATATGGGCACAGGGGTGAATTTCCTGAATAGAACAAAGTTTTTGCAAGGCAAAAGACACTGTCAACTAACTGGGAAATGATCTTTACCAACCCTACATTCGACAGAGGGCTAATATCCAATATGTACAAAGAACTCAAGAAGTTAAACTCCAGAGAGGCAAGTAACCCTATTAAAAAATGGGGTACAGAGCTAAACAAAGAGTTCTCACCTGAAGAATATCTAATTGCTGAGAAGCACCTAAAGAGTTGTTCATCATCCTTAGTCATTAGGGAAATGCAAATCAAAACAACCCTGAGATTCCATCTCACACCCGTCAGAATTGCTAAGATCAAAAACACAAGAGACAGCAGTTGTTGGCAAGGATGTGGAGAAAGAGGAAAACTCCTCCACTGCTGGTGGAATTGCAAGCTGGTACAACCACTCTGGAAATCAGTCTGGCAGTTCCTCAGAAAGCTGGGCATGACACTCGCGGAGGATCCGGCTATACCACTCCTGGGCATATACCACAGGCTTTACCTGCATGCAATAAGGACACATGCTCCACTATGTTCATAGCAGCCTTTTTTATAATAGCCAGAAGCTGGAAGGAACCCAGATGTCCCTCCATGGAGGAATGGATTCAGAAGATGTGGTATGTTTACACAATGGAATACTACTCTGCAATTAAAAACAATGAATTCACGAAATTCCTAGGCAAATGGTCAGAACTTGAAAATATCATCCTTAGTGAGGTAAACCAATCACAAAAGAACACACATGGTATGCAGTCACTGATAAGGGGATATTAACCCAGAATCTTGGAATACCCTAAACACAATTCGCATATCAATAGATTTCTAAGAAGATGGAAGGAGAGACCCCTGATCCTGGAAAGACTGGATGTAGGGGAATGCCAGGACAGAGAAGCGAGAGGGGGTTGAATGGGGAAAAGAGGGAGGGAAGGGGGCTTATGGGACTTTTGGTGAGGGAGGAAATGGGAAAGGGGAAATGATTTTGAATGTAAATAAAAAAAACTTAGAAAATAAAATTAAAAAAAAAAGGAAAGCAGAAACTAAACAGGGACACAGTGAATCTAATTGAAGCCTTGGACCAAATGGAACTAACAGATATATATAGAGAGAACATTTCATCCTAAAGCAAAAAAATATACATTCTTCTCAGCACCTCATGGTACGTTCTTCAAAATTGACCATATAATTGGTCACAAACCAGACCTCAACAGATATAAGAAGATCGAACTAATCCCATGCCTCCTGTCAGATCACTATGGAATAAGAGTGGTCTTCAATAGCAACAAAAACAACAGAAAGCCCACATACACATGGAAGATGAACAATGCTCTACTCAATGATACCTTGATCAAGGAAGAAATAAAGAACGAAATCAAAGACTTTTTAAAATTTAATGAAAATGAAGGCACAACATACCCTAATTTATGGGACACAATGAAAGCGTTGCTAAGAGGAAAACTCATAGCCCTGAGTCCCTCCAAAAAGAAATGGGAGAGAGCATACACTAGCAGCTTAATGGCACACCTGAAAGCCCTGCAACAAAGAGAAGCAAATACATCAAAGAGGAGTAGAAGGCAGGAAATCATCAAACTCAGGGCTGAAATCAATCAAGTAGAAACAAATAAAACCATACAAAGAATCAACAAAACTAGGAGTTGGTTCTTTGAGAAAATCAACAGGATAGAGAAGCCCTTAGCCAGACTAGCCAGAGGGCACAGAGACAGTATCCAAATTAACAAAATCAGAAACGAAAAGGGAGAGATAGCAACAGAAACTGAGGAAAATCAAAAAATCATCATATCCTACGACAAAAGCCTGTATTCAACACAACTAGAAAATCTGGAGGAAATGGACAATTTCTTAGACAGATACCAAATACCAAAATTAAATCAGGATAAAATAGACCATCTAAACAGTCCCATAACCCCTAAAGAAATAGAAGTTGTCATTGGAAGTCTTCCAACCAAAAAAAGCACAGAATCAGATGGTTTTAGTGCAGAATTCTATCAGATCTTCAAAGAAGACCTAACACCAATACTCTTCAAACTATTCCACAAAAGAGAAACAGAAGGAACACTACCCAACTCGTTCTATGAAGCCACAATTACACTAATACCAAAATCACACAAAGATCCGACAAAGAAAGAGAATCTCAGGCCAATCTCTCTTATGAATATCCATGCAAAAATACTCAATAAAATTCTTGCCACCCGAATCCAAGAACACATCAAAGTGCTCATTCACCACGATCAAGTAGGCTTCATCCCAGGGATGCAGGGATGGTTCAATATAAGGAAGTCCATCAATGTAATCCACTACATAAACAATCTCAAAGAAAAAAAAACACATGGTCATGTCATTAGATGCTGAATAAACATTTGACAAAATTCAGCATCCTTTAATGTTAAAGGTCTTGGAAAGATCAGGAATTCGAGGCCAATATCTAAACATAGTAAAAGCAAATTACAACAAACCGGTAGCCAGCATCAATCTAAATGGAGAGAAACTAGAAGCAATCCCACTGAAATCAGGGACTAGAGAAGGCTGCCCTCTCTCTCCATATCTTTTCAATATAGTACTTGAAGTTCTAGCTAGAGCAATTATACGACAAAAGGTGGTCAAAGTGATACAAATTGGAAAGGAAGAATTCAAACTATCACTATAGGCAGATGATATGATAGTATACTTAAGTGAACCAAAAAACTCCACCAGAGAACTCCTACAACTGATAAACAACTTCAGCAAAGTGGCTGGATATAAAATCAACTCAAGCAAATCAGTAGCCTTCCTATACTCAAAGGATAAGCAGGCTGAGAAAGAATTTAGGGGAATGACACCCTTCATAATAGTCACAAACAGTATAAAGTATCTTGGTGTGACTCTAACCAAACAAGTGAAAGATCTGTATGACAAGAACTTCAAGTCTCTGAAGAAGGAAATCAAAGAAGACCTCAGAAGATGGAAAAATCTTCCATGCTCATGGATTGGCAGGATTAATATAGTAAATATGGCCATCTTGCCAAAAGTAATCTACAGATTCAATGCAATCTCCATCAAAATCCCAAATCAATTTTTCATAGAGTTAGAAAGAACAATTCTCAAATTCATCTGTAATAACAAAAAAACCCAGGATAACTAAAAGTATTCTCAACAGTAAAAGAAATTCTAGGGAATCAGTATCCCGGACCTCAAGCAGTACTACAGAGCAATAGTGCTAAAAACTGTGTGGTATTGGTACAGTAATAGGCGGGTAGATCAAATGGAATAGAATTAAAGACCGAGAAACATACCCACACACCTATGGTCACTTGATCTTTGACAAAGGAGCTAAAACCATCCAGTGGAAAAATATACCCCTTTCAACAAATGGTGCTGGTTCAACTGGAGGTCAGCATGCAAATTGATCCATTCTTATCTCCTTGTACTAAGCTCAACTCCAAGTGGATCAAGGACCTCCACATAAAACCAGACACACTGAAATTAATAGAAAGGAAACTAGGGAAGAACCTTGAACATATGGGCACAGGGGAGAATTTCCTGAAGAGAACTCCAATAGCTTATGCTTTAAGATCAAGAATTGACAAATGGGACCTCATACAATTACAAAGTTTCTGTAAGGCAAAGGACACTGTCAATCGAACAAAATGGCAACCAACAAACTGGGAAAAGATCTTTACCAACCCTCCATCCGACAGAGGGCTAATATCCAATTATACAAAGAACTCAAGAAGTTAGACTCCAGAGAGCCAAATAACCCTATTAAAAAATGAGGTACAGAGCTAAACAAAGAATTTTCACCTGAGGAATATCAAACGGCTGAGAAGCACCTAAAGAAATGTTCAACATCCTTAGTCATTAGGGAAATGTGAATCAAAACAACCCTGAGATTTCACCTCACACCAGTCAGAATGGCTAAGATCAAAAACTCAGGAGACAGTAGGTGTTGGCGAGGATGAGGAGAAAGAGGACAATCCTCTACTGCTGGTGAGACTTCAAGCTGGTACAACCACTCTGGAAATCAGTCTGGCAGTTCCTCAGAAAACTGGGCATGACACTCCCAGAGGACCCTGTTATACCACTCCTGGGCACATACCCAGAGGATTTCCCAGCATGCAATAAAGACACATGCTCCACTATGTTCATAGCAGCCTTATTTATAATAGCCAGAAGCTGGAAAGAACCCAGATGTCCCTCAACAGAGGAATGGATACAGAAAATGTTGTACATTTACACAATGGAGTACTACTCCACTATTAAAAACAATGAATTCATGAAATTCTTAGGTAAATGTTTGGAACTGGAAAATATCATCTTAAGTGAGGTAACCTAATCACAAATGAACACACATGGTATGCAGTCACTGATAAGTGGATATTGTCCCAGAAGCTCATAATACCCATAACACAATTCACATATCAATTGGCTCCCAAGAAGGAGGAAGGAGAGGCCACTGGTCCGGGAAAGACTCCTTGCAACAGAGTAGGGGAATACCAGGAGAGAGAAGTGGGAGGGGTGAATACGGAACAGGGGGAGGGAAGAGGGGTTTTTTTAATTTTTATTTTATTTTCTAAGTTTTTTTATTTACATTCAAAATCATTTCCCCTTTCCCGTTTCCTCCCTCCCCGAAAGTCCCATGAGGCCCCTTCCTTCCCTCTTTTCCCCATTCAACCCCCTCTCGCTTCTCTGTCCTGGCATTCCCCTACATCCAGTCTTTCCAGGACCAGGGGTCTCTCCTTCCATATTCTTGGAAATCTATTGATATGCGAATTGTGTCTAGGGTATTCCAAGGTTCTGGGTTAATATCCCCTTATCAGTGACTGCATACCATGTGTGTTCTTTTGGGATTGGGTTACCTCACTAAGGATGATATTTTCAAGTTCTGACCATTTGCCTAGGAATTTCATGAATTCATTGTTTTTAATTGCAGAGTAGTATTCCATTGTGTAAATATACCACATCTTCTGAATCCATTCCTCCATTGAGGGACATCTGGGTTCTTTCCAGCTTCTGGCTATTATAAATAAGGCTGCTATGAACATAGTGGAGCATGTGTCCTTATTGCATGCAGGTAAAGCCTCTGGGTATATGCCCAGGAGTGGTATAGCTGGATCCTCCGGGAGTGTCATGCCCAGTTTTCTGAGGAACCGCCAGACAGCTTTTCAGAGTGGTGTACCAGCTTGCAAGAGGGAAGAGAGTTTATGGGACTCTCGGGGAGGCGGGAACCTGGAAAGGGGAAATCATTTGGAATGTAAATAAAGAATATAGAAAATAAAAAGCACATACACACAATAAATACATAAATAAATAAATAAATAAATAAATAAATAAGTAAATAAATAAATAAGCAAGCAAGCAATCTGACACAATCCTCTTTGAGAGTTATTCTGTATTCTGACATATCTCTTTTTTTTGCTGTTGCTGTTAATGTTTTGCTTTTAATTTGGCTTGGTTGCTTTTTGATAGTCTTACTATATAGCTGTTGCTGGCCTAGTACATAGATTCACCTGCTTCTACCTCCAAATGTTGGGGTTAACACTCTACACAGCCACATCTGGCTGTATTACATGACTTCATTCATTTCCATCTAAACTTCTAAAGTAGGTTACATTAAACTGCACTGTCTCTTTGTTTCCTATAAAATAACAAAATCCATGGTATTACAACATTGAGAAGACTGTACCTGCAAAATTATGTGCAGCAGATAGAATATATTGTTCAGATTATGGGGAGAGTTTTATCTAGAATGCTTTTGGTGTTGTGATTTAGCTTCATGGCAGGTGCTTGCCTAGATTCAGTCTCCAGAGTTTAAATGAAAACAATAAATCCTTCATGATGTTGCAGTCACAAGCACCCTCTTTATATATTTATCATCACTTTCAGAGTCCTTTGAAGTTCCTAGGAAACAATTTATAGAAGCATATTTTTCTGCTAGCATGTGGAGAGCTACTGTGGTAAGTGGAATTAGTACGCGAGGATAGAATGAAGTTTTCAGGATTCCCTCCTTAACAAAGAATATAATTATGCTCTTCCTAAGATGAAATTTTGCAAATCAATATCTTGCTATTTATTTACACAAATGATCATATCAGTTTTGTTGATAATCAACCAGGTTTTCCTGGAAGGCCCTCCTCTACGTACCATTCCTCTCAACACTCATGAGTTGAACTGCTTCTGTGCTGAATCATAACCAAGGATGGCAGGTGCGATTTGCTTTTCTGGAGCTTAGGCTCCATCTTCAGGAATGGTAGTGATAAAATGTCATAGAAGTGCTACAATTCAGACAACCATGGAGGAGGAGAAATATGGTGCCCTGGGGGTCAGAACTGATAAACTGAATAATTGGAGGGGAAGGCTTATCATTGACAACTATGTGACCTTGGAAGATTAATCTTGTAATTATCCAATTTATAGATATAGATAGATAAGTACATACATACATACATACAAGATACATACATACATAGAAGATACATACATACATACATACATACATACATACATACATAGAAAGATAGACAGATAAATAGATACATAGAAACAGATACATAGATTATGGATGATAGATAGATAGAGAGAGAGAGAGAGAGAGAGAGAGAGAGAGAGAGAGAGAGAGAGAGAGAGAGAGAGAGAGATAGACAGACCTACAGATAGATAGACAGACAGACAGACAGACAGATAGATATTTGATTGTGTGTGTGTGTGTGTGTGTGTGTGTGTGTGTGTGTGTGTGTGTGTCAGTCAACTGGGCCAAGATATATTCCAATGGCTATTCCACAAAATGAGTGAACAACTGACAGATGAAACTCACAGGTGGAGAAGGCTTTATACCTCCCAATGGATGATGGTATTCTCAGAATGGAGAAAACTCCAGATATGGAACCAACAAAATAAAATATAGATTGTAGATGGAGAGATATATGTACTAGGTAATATATATTTTTACATTCATATATATATGAATGACTTACAGGCTGCAGTCCAGCTAATTCAACAATGTCTAGCTGTGAGCAGAAGCTACAAGAATCTAGTAGTTGCTCCTCATGAGGCTAGGTGTCTCAGCAGGTCTTTGATATAAGCTGGAATCCTGAAGAAGTAGGCTCCAATGGGTGTGCTGGTAAAGTGAGGGCAAATGGGTGAAGAACAAATTAATCTGTCCTTCTTCCATTGTCTGTATTAGGTCTCCAGCCGAAAGTATTGCCTAGGTTAAAGGTGTCCATCAAAATCTGGATTAAAGGAATATATCATCCCACCTCAAGAGCCATGTCAAAAGATTGTGTCTTCTAGCTTCCAGATCTGGATCAAAGTCATGTTGTCTTCTTGCCTCGATATCCAGAATGAAGGTGTCCTCCATATCTGGATTATATTTCATTCCAGATATAGTCAAGTTGACAACCAAGAATTGCCATCACAGTTTGTAATGACAAAACATTAATAAGACAGAAAATTAAGCATATTAAGTATTGTTGTATGTCTACTTCATTAATAACAGTTACATTTATATTGTTATGTCACCATCAGCGTGACCCAGTACATTTTTGTCTTCACTAATGGAAAATTTGTATACATTATTAAACCTCCCTACTTTCCTCTCCTCAACTATACTAACTACTATTCTATTATGAAATGTGAGAGGTATTAAAGTCATCAAAACCAAAAATTAGTGTAACTGAAGAATTAGGATGCATGGGTCTAGATACTTTGCTCTACTGTAATTACCAACCCACACTCTAAATGGTTACCACAGGCCCTATGATTACAATGTTCTTCTGTGGAGTCTCTTCACTGCTCTTTTAATGTCCTTATTCCTCAGGCTATAGATGAAAGGATTTAACATAGGAGTGACCACAGTGTACATCAGTGAGGCCACTGCAAGACTTCTGGGAGAGTGTGATACAGCTGAACCAAGATATACTCCAATGGCTGTTCCATAAAATAAACAAACAACTGACAGGTGAGACCCACATGTAGAGAAGGCTTTATACCTCCCACCTGATGATGGTATTTTCAGAATGGAGAAAACTATTTTATAGTAAGAGAAGAAAATTCCATATATAGGAAGAAAACCAGATATAGCACCAACAAAATACATGACTATGTTATTAATGAATGTGTTGAAACAGGCAAGATTAAGGAGCTGTGCAGGGTCACAGAAGAAATTAGAAATTTCTACATCTTTGAAATAGATGATTTGTAAAACAATGAGATTGTGTGCCTGAGAATCTATGAGACTAATCAAAAGAGACAGGAAAACTAAAGAGCCACAGAGGCGAGGATTCATGATGAGTGAGGAATGCAGTGGGTGACAGATAGCCACAAATCTGTCATAGGCCATCACAGTCAGAAGCAATCCATCCATACATCCAAAAAGGATCAAAAATGACATCTGAGTAAGGCAGCCAACATAGGTGATCTCTTTGCTCTGAGATTGGATGTTCACAATCATCTTTGGGACTGTGGTAGAGATGAAACAGATGTCAGCCAGGGACAAATTACAGAGGAAGAAGTACATGGGAGTATGGAGGTTAGAGTCAGAGTTGACAGCCAGGATGATGATCAGGTTACCAAGCACTGTAACCAGGTACATAGACAGAAATAATCCGAAGAGGATGGGCTGCAGTCCTGGATCATCAGAGACTCTCATGAGATGAAATTCTGAGACAAGTGTAAGGTTTTGTAGTTCTATATTGTTTGAACAGCTTTTGAAAATGAAAATAGGGTTAATAAAAATGATAGAAGTTTACTATCATTCAACAACTTATATTTTGGATTAAAGCAACTGTCTTGTGAAATGATCAAATGACTATACACTTTTGGCAATATTTCTGATCTTCAGCATATCTCACTATTCTTTTTAACTTAATTTTTGACAATTCCATACATATATACAATATATTATGATTATATTCTTCCATTACCCTCATCAATCTCCCTCTCACTTATGATGACATCCTTCTGATACTATCTAGTTCCCTTCTACTTTCATACTTTTGTGTAGACCATGTATAGATTGTCACAGTAGCTATATGAGCATGCATGTAATAGGCATGCCATATCCCGAAGACAGCATTTCACAGTATTCCTCCCCATCCTCTGACTTTTTTATTCTTTCCACCTGTTCTTATTTGATGCTTCCCTAGATCATGGAGAGTGTGGCATAGATGTCCTGCTTAGAGCTGAACACTCAACAGTTACTTGTTCTTATTCTCTACACTTAAACCAGTATGGATCTGGAAAAAGAAGCTTATCTGACCAAGGACATAAGCAATACTAGTCTAAAGGTATAGATTTAAGCTCACTTTCCACTGACATGTCTTATCCATCTCTTTCTAAACTCACTTACATTAGGGAAGGTGGACAAGACCAGAAATGAGATATAAGTCATCCTTTGATCACAATAAAATACAATCAAAAATATAATTTAAGAAACAGAAAAAGATCCTTCCCGTGCTAAGAAAACATAATTATAACTAAAGGAAATTAAGACACTGCCAAAATACACTATTATTATAAGATAGTATATGAATTGTTTTGATGTGAGCTATTCACAAAACTTCTGTAAGACTAAAGATCACATTGAGGAGATTAAAAATAGCATAGAAAGTTCATAATCACAGAGAATTTTTCCAGTTTCACTCATAGAGTTTTCTTTAATTATTTGATTTTCTATTCTATTAATTCTTGATAAGGGCTTACTTGAATTCACAACTTCTTACACACTAACCTTGACTCTGGTAGACTTCTATTTTGATGGATGTGCACTTAACCTTAAAGTGCCTTGACCACATAAGGCATTAGTGAGCAATACAACTGAAATAGTTAAACAATAATGAACTTTTAAGAACTATTTCTGAAACATTTTACTTTATAGAATGTTGTATCAGCCCCATATAATCCTATGAAAATATTCTGTGTCTGAGATCACCTTTGTCATTTTTAATGATATCACATCCTTTTTATGATCATAAATTCTTATATACACGATGAGGAATATAGCACTTGGAGTCTCCCAGAAGGTTTTTAATCTAGTTGAAAGTACTTTGTACCAATCCTGCCTGCTAAAACAAGATCCCTTACTTAATGGTAGGGGGATGTGCCTGTAGGACTGATAATCAGTGTGGGAGGAAAGCAGACTCAGAGAGTTCTTAGAATTCATCCCAGTTCCAAACGTCAGCTCAGCACTCGGAACAGAATATTTGCATGTATCCTCCTCTCCATCCCAACACTCATACATCCTGATGACAAAGAAGCAGTGACCTTGACAGTCTCTCTACCCTTCCACTATCTCCATTAGCACTTACTGGCCTAGGCTGTGTCTCTGCAGGGGCATTACCAACTGCTTCTTTTCTGCCTGATACTTACCAAAGCTATGGGTTATATATTCAGAACTTGAAAACAAGTCAGGCTCAAGCTAATGAAGGTGCCTAAAGGTTGTAAGAGACATTGAAGCTGGCAAAGTACAGATCTGAAGGCACTGACTAATTACTTCAATTGTGTGACCTTGGGGACTCAATTCACACAACTCTGAATTAGCCAATTGGTCCACATTATCCCTTTCTTTGGGGACTTGTTACTATTAACAGTAAAAGGAAAAGAGAAAATGTGCTTAGAAATTTCAGGAAAGTCTTATCTATAGACCTTTCTACTTTTCTTATTTTTTATTTTTATTTTTTTATACATTAAATAAAATTATTACTAAGGTTTTGTTTTGTTTTTTAAATTATTTTATTTATTTACAATCCAGTCATTGCTCTCAACTTCAGTTCCCTGTCCCAAATTTCCTCTTCCTGTTCCTCCTCTAAGGAGGTGCTCCTTAGAGCTCTAAGAAGGAGCTCTATATCCCCACTAGGACACCCCTTCCATGGGACCTCAAGTCTCTTGAGTATTAAGAACATCTTCTCCCACCAAGGCCAGACCTCTGCTACATATGTGCCAGGGGTCTCTGACCAGCCCATGTATGCTCTTGGTTGGTGGGTCAGTCTTTGGGAGCTCCTTAGGGTCTGGGTTAGTTGAGGCTGTTGGTCTTCCTATGCAATCACTCTCCCTTTCAGCTTCTTCATTCCTTCCCCTAAATTAACTATAGGGGTCCCTGACTTCAGTCCAATGATTGGGTTTAAGTATCTGCTTCCACCTTGATCAGCTGCTGGTAGAGCCTCTCAGAGGACAGCCATGTCAGGTTCCCATCTGTAAACACATCATAGCATAGTAGTGTCAGGGGTTGGTGCCCACCCATGAGATGGATCCAGAGTTGGGCCAGTCACTAGTCCACCTGTCCTTCAGTCTCATCCCCATTTTTGTCCCTGCAGTTCTTTTAGACAGGAACAATTCTGGGTCAGGAATTTTGACTGTGAGTTAGTAATCCTGTCCCTCCACTTGAGGCCCTGTCTATTTACTGGAGGTCAACTCTTCAAGTTCCCTTTCCCCAATGTCAGGCATTTTGGCTAAGGTCAACCCCAATGAGTACTGAGAGGGTTTCACCTTCCAGGTCTCTGGTACTTTCTAGAGAGCTTCCCCACCTCCCACTCACCAAGGTTGCTTATCTACATTCATTCTCTTGGACCTCTAGGCTTCTCTCCTTTCAAATCCTCCCCATATCTAATCTTGTTGCTCTCCTCCCCTCTCCCTCCCTTCTCCCTCCCCTCTCCCAAACAGATCCCTTCCTCCCTCTGTCTCCCATGATTATTTCCATCCCCTCTAAGTGGGATTGAATCATCCTCACTTGGCTATTTCCACTTATTATACTTATTATATATTCTTAGGGTCTGTAGGTTGTATCCTAGGTACCCTGTTCTTTTTGGCTAATATCCACTTATCAGTGAGTACATGCCATGCATGTCCTTTTGGGTCTGGGTTACCTCACTCCATCAATTTGCCTACAAAATCGCCATCAATTTGTCTGCAAAATTCATGATGTCATCATTTTTAAAAGCTGAATAGTATTCCATTGTGTAAATGAACCACATTTTCCATATCTGTTCTTCAGTTGAGGAACATCTGGGTTGTTTCCAACTTCTGGCTGTTACAGATAAGGTTACTGTGAACAGTGTTGAGGGTGTGTCCTTGTAGTATGATAGGGCAACTTTTGGGTATATGCTGAGTTTTCAGGTTAAACTATTTCCAGTTTTCTGAGGAACCACCAGATTGATTTCCACAGTGGTTGTACCAGCTTGCAATCCCACCACCAATGGAGGGGTGTTCCTCCTCCTCATTGCGCAGCATGTACTGTCACCTAAGTTTTTTATTTTAGCCATTCTGATTGGTGTGAGGTGAAATCTCAGGGTCGTTATGATTTACATTTTTCTGATGACTAAGGACTTTGAATATTTTTTTAAGTGTTTCTCTGTCATTCAAGATTCTCCTGCTGTGACTTCTCTGTTTAGCTCTGTACCCCATTTATTAATTGGGTTATTTGGGTTTTTGGAAGTTAACTTCTTGAGTTAATTATATATTTTGGATATTGGCCCTCTGTCAGATGTAGAGTTAGTGAAGTTTTTTCCCAATTTGTAGGTTACCAATTTGTCCTTATTGATGGTGTCTTTTGCCTTACGGAAGCTTTTCAGTTTCATGAAGTCCAACTTATTGATTGTTGATCTTAGAGCCTGAGCCATTGGTTCAGGAAATTCCCCCTGTGCCAATAAGTTCAAGGTTCTTTCCAACTTCTCTTCTGCTAGATTCAGTGTATCTGGTTTTAGGTTGAGATCTGTGATCCACATGAGCTTGACCTTTGTGCAAGATAATGAATATGGATTTATATTCATTCTCTTACATACAGATCACCAGTTAGACCATCACCATTTATTGAAGATGCTTTCTTTTTTCCACTACATGGTTTTGGCTTCTTTGTCAAGGAAGTGTGTGTGTGTGTGTGTGTGTGTGTGTGTGTGTGTGTGTGTGTGTGTGTGTTTACCTGAGTCTTCAATTCTATTCCACTGATTGACCTGTCTGTTTTTGTACCAATACCATTTGGTTTTTATTACTATTGCTCTGTAGTACAGCTTGAGGTTAGTTAATCTGCTAGAAGTTCTTTTATTTTTGAGAATTATATTGACTATTCTGGGTCATTTGTTTATCCATATGAAGTTGAGAATTGTTCTTTTGATGACTGTGAAGAACTGGGTTGGAATTTTGATGGGGATTGCATTGAATTTGTATATAGCTTTTGGTAAGGTGGCAATTTTTACTATGTTAATCCTACCAATCCATGAGCATGGGAGATCTTTTAACCTTCTGAGGTCTTCTTGAGGTTCATTTTTTAGGGATTGAAGTTCTTTCCATACATATCTTTCACATGCTTGGTAAGAGTTACACTAAGATATTTTATACTCTTTGTGGTTATTGTGAAGAATGATATTTCCCTAATTTCTTTCTCAGCCTGTTTATCCTTTGAGTAGAGGAAGGTTACTGATTTGTTTGAGTTAAGTTTATATCCTGCCACTTTGCTGAAATTGTGTATCAGCTGTAGTAGTTCTCTAGTGAAATTTTGGGGATCACTTTTGTACAGTATCATATCCAACTCTTGCTTTTCTGGTGTGTTGTGGTATCTGGGACTTGCTGTGGTGGGAGAACTGGGTTCTAATGTTGCCAAGTAGACTTGGTTTCTATTGGTAGGGTTCTTGTGCTTGCCTTTCGCCATCTAGTTATCTCTGATGTTAGTTGGTCTTGCTGTTCTGGCTGGAGCTTGTCCCTCCTGTGGACCTGTAAGCCTGTGTCCATACCCCTAGGAAAGAAACTCTCTTCTGGCAGGGTCTGTGCACAGAAGGTTGTGGAGCTGCCTGGCTCCCTGGTGCAAATGGTGATCAGAAGGCTCCTGTCTCAGCTGCTCTATTGATCATATGCCCTGTGTTCTCCTAGCTGTTCCCCTCCAGAGAGATATTAGAGAGAAAGTGAAGATCTCACCTCCATGCTCAGAAATGGAGGCACTACTGGGAGATCACTCTTTCCTGATGGGTTGTGCACAGAAGGCTGTGGAGTAGCCTGGCTGCCTGGTGCAAATGGAGACTGGAAGGCTCCTGTCCCAACTGCTGCACTGATCGATTGCCCTGTGTGCTCCTAGCTGTTTCCCTCCAGAGATATTGGAGAGAAAGTGGAGCTCTCACTTCTGCGCTTAGGACTGGAGGCACTGCTGGTAGATCACTCTCTCCTGGCGGGCTGTGCAGAGAAGGCTGTGGAGTCACCTGGCTCCCTGGTGCAAAAATTGCATTGATATTCATAAGCAATATTGGTCCGAAGTTCTCTTTCTCTGTTAGGTCTTTATGTGGTTTAGGTGTCAGAGTAACTGTGGCTTCATAGAATGAATTAGGTAGTGTTCCTTCTGTTTCTACTTCATGGAATAGTGTGAGGAGTTTTGGTATTAGTTCTTCTTTGAAGGTCTAAAAGAACCATCTAGCCCTGGGCTTTTTTTTTTTTTTTTTTTTTTTTTTTTGGTTTGGAGTTTTTTGTTGACTATTGCTATTTCCTTAGGGGTAACAGGACTGTTTAGGTAGTTTACCTGACCTTGATTTAACTTTAGTAGGTAGTATTTGTCTAGAAAAATCATCCATTTCATTGAAAGTTTCTAGCTTTATAGAGTACAGACTTTTGTAGTGGGTTCTGACATTTTTTTTAATTTCCTCAGGTTCTGTTGTTATGTCTCCCTTTTCATTTTTGATTTTGTTAATTTGGATACTGTCTCTGAACCCTTTACTTAGTTTGGCTAAGAGTTTATCTGTCTTGTTGATTCTCTCAAAGAACCAATTCTTGGTTTTGTTGTCTCTTTCTATTGTTTTGTTTCTAATAGGTTGATCTCATCCCTGAGTTTGACTATTTCTTGTTGTCTACTCTTCTTGGGTGTGTTTGCTTCTTTTTGATGTAGACCTTTCAGTTATGCCATTCATTTTCTAGTATAGGATCTCTCCAGTTTCTTTATGAAGACACTTAGTGCTATGAATTTTCCTCTTAGCATTTTTTTCATTGTGTCTCATAAGTTTGTGTGTGCTGTGTCTTCATTTTCATTGAATGCTGTAAGATCTTTGATGTCTTTCTTTATTTCTTCCCTAATCAAGTTATTATTGAGTGGAGAGTTATTCAGTTTCCATAAGTATGTGTACATTCTGTTGTTTTTGTTGTTATTGAAGTCTGGTCTTAGTCTGTGGTGATCTGATAGAATGCATGGAATTATTCCAATCTTCTTGTGTCTGTTGAGGTTTGTTTTATATCTGATTATATGGTCAATTTTGGAGAAGGTACCATGAGGTGCTAAGATGAAGGTATATTCTCTTTTGGGATGAAATGTTCTTTAGATATCTGTTAAATCCATTTACTTCATAACTTCTGTTAGTTTCACTGTGTCTCTGTTTTTGTTTCAATGCCCTATCCATTGTTGAGAGTAGGGTGTTGAAGTCTCCCAGTGTTATTGGGTGTGGTTCAATGTGTGCTCTGAACTTTATTAAAGTTCTGTTTATGAATGTAGGTGCCCTCATATTTAGGGCATAGATGTTCAAGACTCTGTGGATTTTTCTTTGATGAAGTGTCCTTTCCCATCTCTTTTGATAACTTTTGGTTGAAAGTCTATTTTATTCAATATTAGAATGGCTATTTCAGCTTGTTTCTTGGGAACATTTTCTTGGAAAACTTTTTTCCAGCATTTTATTCTGAGGTAGTATCTGTCTTTATCACTAAGTTGTGTTTCTTGTATGCAGTAAAATCCTAGATCCTGTTTACATATCCAGTCTGTTAGCCTGTATCATTTTATTGGGAAATTGAGTCCATTGATGTTGAGACATATTAAAGACAGATGATTGTCAGTCTGTGTTATATTTGTTGGTGGAGATGATATATATGTATGATTCTCTTCTTTAGAGTTTGTTGTGAACTGTTTAGTATCTTGTGTTTTCTTCAGTGTAGTTACCATTCTTGTTTTGGAGATTTCTTTCCAGTATCCTCTTATGGCTGGATTAGAAATATATTGATTCCATTTGGTTTTGTCATGAAATATCTTGATTTCTTCATCTATGATGATTGAGAGTTTTGCTGGGTATATGGCCCCAAGAAACAACCTGGAGTAGCCATTTTAATATCCACTAAAATAGACTTTCAACAAAATGTTATCAAATGAGATGGCAAAGGACACTTCATATCCTCTTAGGGTTTCAGTGACATCTGTCCAGGATCTTCTCTACCTTTTAGAGTCTCTGTTGAGAATTCTGATGTAATTCTGATAGGTCTGCCTTTATATGTTACTTGGCCTTTTTCCCTTGCCACTTTTGATATTCTTTCTTTTTTCTGTGCATTCAATATTTTGATTATTATGTGATGGGAGGAATTTCTTTCCTTGTCGAATCTGTTTGGCGTTCTGTAGGCTTCTTATACATTTATGGCCATCTCTTTCTTTAGGTTAGGGAAATTTTCTTCTACAATTTTCTTAAAGTTGTTTTCTGGTCCTTTGAGCTGGGATTCTTCACCCTCTTCTATTCTTATTATTCTTATGTGTGATCTTTTTATTGCTCCTGAATTGTCTAGGAATTTTGGGTTAGAAGCTTTTTACACTGTATTTTCTTTGACAAATCTGTCAATATTCTCAGGAGACTTCTATGCTTGGAATTCTTCTATCTTTTGTATTCTGATGGCTGTGCATAAGTCCTGATCTCTTTCCAAAGTTGTCCATCTCCAGGGTTGCCTCCCTTTGTGTTTTCTTTATTGTTTCTACTTCCATTTTTGGTTCTTGGGCTTCTATGTTCAATTCCTTCACCTGCTTGATTGTATTTTCCTATATTTCTTAAATGGATTTATTTTTCTTCTTTAAGGGCTTCTACCTATTTGCCTGTTTTTTCCTGTATTTCTTTAAAGGAGTTCTTTATATTCCCCTTAAAGACCTCTGTCATCTCCATGGGATGAAATTTTAGACTATTATCTTGCTTTTCGTACATGTTAGGGTTAGTCAGGACTTGCTATGATGGGAAAACTGAGTTCTGATGATGCCAAATTACATTGGGTTCTATCACTTATGATCTTATGTTTACCTCTGGCCATCTGGTTCTCTCTGGTGTTAACTGACCTGGGTGTCTCTGACTGGAACTGGCCTATTTGGAGGCAGGTAGAACTCTGTGACCTGAGTTAGAACTGGTTTCCTTGGAGGCAGGCAGTATTGTCTCTGGTTAGTGTGGGCCTCTTGTGTCTCTGGTTAGAGCATGCCTCCTCTGTCCCTGGTTACTGCAGACATACTGTGCCCTTGGTTAACTATGGACCTCCTGGGAGGCTCTCAGGCTGTAGTGTTTAGGCAAGTATCAAGCCACTGGTTTGGACCAGGTTGGGAAGTGGAGCTGAAGGGAGGTAGAGCTTTTGGGGGTTGGGGTGGGGGTAAGTACCATATCTGCTGGGCTCAATGGGACAATTTTCTTTTCTGGTCCAATCTATTTGGTGTTCTGTAGGCTTCTTGAACATTTATGGCCATATTTCTTTAGATGAGGGAAGTTCCCTTCTATGATTTTGTTGAAGATATTTTCTAGCCCTTTGAATTGGAAATCTTCACTCTCTTCTAATCCTATTATTCTTAGGTTTGGCCTTGTCATTGTGTCCTGAATTTCCTGGATGGTCTGGGTTAGGAGTTTTTTGCACTTTATGTTTTCTTTGTCTATTGTGTCAATATATTCTATAGTATCTTCTATGCCTGAGATTCTCTCTTCTGTCTCTTGTATTCTGTTAATGATGCTTTTATCTGTAACTCCTCATCTCTTTCCTAGGTCTTCCATCTCCAGGGTTGCCTCCATTTGTGATTCTTTATTGTTTCTACTTCCATTTTTTAGGTGTTGATCTGTCTAGTTCAATTCCTTCATCTGTCTGGTTGTGTTTTCCCATATTTCTTTAATGGATTTGTGTTTCCTCTTTAAGGGCTCCTACCTGTTTACCTGTGTGATGGGATGGGATGCTTTTCAGGTGTGTTAAGGTATCCATGGTGGGAGAACTGGGTTCTGATAGTTCCAAGTGACATTGGTTTCTGCTACTTATATTTTTGTACTTGCCTCTTGACATCTGGTTATCTCTGCTATTAACTGGCCTTGTCTCTGAATGGAGCCTTGTAGGCAGGTGGAGCTCTTTTAGCTGGGTTAGAGCAGGCCTTCTGTGAGGCAAACAGTGCTGTAACTCCTGTGTACCTAGATATGACAGCCTTCCCGTGACCCTGGTTATGACTGAACTCCTGGTAGACAGGCTGTCTCTAGGTGGGGGAGGGTGGCTAGAGTGCCCTCCTCCAGGAGGAGTTGCAGACCAGAAGAAAGATGTATCTCAAGCAGGGTGAATAGGTTCTTCATCTGCTTGGCTCCATGAGGGGTCTCAGCTACAGCAAGTATTTGGGTGGAGGTTCTCACCTGTGAGCCTGGTTATGGCAGACCTCCTGGGAGATAGGCTTTCTCTGGGAGTGGGAGGGGGGATGAAGTGCCCAATCTTCCCCAGGAGTTGCAGACAGGAAGGAAAATGTGACTCTGGCAGGGCACATAGGTCCCCTGTCTGCTGGGCTCTGTACAGGTCCCATCTAGGGCACATACTGGGGCATGAAATCTCACCTGTGATCCTGGTTATGGAAAATATCCTGGGAGAGAGGCTATCTCTGGGTGTGGGATGGGGGCTGGAGCACCCAGGGAGCTGGGGGCTCTGCCCCAGGCAGAGTTGCAGACCTAAAGGAAGATGTATCTCAGTTAAGGTCAATAGGTCCCATGTTTGCTAGGGTCCATGGGGATCCTAGCTAGGGCAGGTATTGGGGTGGGAGGGAGTCTCACCTGTGACCCTGGTTATCACAGACCTCCTGGGAGTTAGGTTGTCTCAAGGTCAAGACTATAGTTTTTCAGTTTAACAATTCAGCTTGTGGTTTTGATGTCTGTCAATGCATTGTATTGCTCAGGAATTTAGAGTAGATCTTCCATACCAATCACCACCTATCTCTCTTTTGTCTCTAAGGAGAAAGTCTTATTTCCATTTCCTTTACCTTTGTTCATGCTAGTATTTTTTATGTACGAGAGAAATATGGGTTTTTAATAATTGGAATGAGTTCTCAGTGCTAACATATCCTCCCAATGAAATTATATAATATACAAGATAAAACATTTGGTGTTTATATATTCATAAAAGTCAACAGGAAGCAAGCCAGTTCTCTTTTTTCAGATGAATCACAATAGGTAAACACATGTCATACTGTGTTTTTATATAGGTATATATTACATAATGTTCAAATTTGGGTGACTATGTCCATTTTCTTAAACTGATCATTTAAAATCCATTCTTCTAGCTATTAAGTAAATACACATATTATATATACACATACTTAAATCAACATTTCCAACATCTCCCTCCTGCCCACTTTCCAAAGCCATTTAACTACTTATAACTTCTATGAGATCAATTTTTTTACCTCCCATGAATTATTGATATCATAGTACAAATGTCTTCTGTTTTGGTTTTTTTACATCCAGCTGCATACATGCTCTCTCAAATAGCAGAATGATGGTAAGCATCCTATCCTGTGTATGTCCCAGATTCCCTTTTCCATTCATTAACAGACACATAAGCTGTTTCTATTTCCTAACTCTTCTAAATAGTTTTGCAATATAATGAAAGCACGTGGTCATCAAGAAGGCTTAATGAATAAAGGAATCTGAGGCGAAGGCTGAAAACCTGAGCCCAGAATTCATGACATGGAAGGAGATAACTGACTTGTAAAACCTATCCACTCATCTACACACACACAGAGACACAGACACAGACAGAGAGAGAGAGAGAGAGAGAGAGAGAGAGAGAACATGGCACAAGTATGCACAAAACACACATTCCCACATGTGTACATATACACACTAAATAAATATGCAGATGTCTCTTCAACAAACATATTTCATTTCCTTTCAATATATATCTAGTAATAAGACTATAGGATCCTTTAATAGTTTCATTTTTCAGAAACTCTTAGAATTAAAATATTATTTTCCAGAATTCTGGTTAGGTTTATTCTACTTCCAGAAATAGCTTCCCATTACTACTTCAACCACCTCTTGGATGAAAATAACTCACTTGGTTCTATTCACACTCAGTAAGAGAGGAGTGAGCCTGATCATGAGAACCATGATGTAGGTGTATTTGCAGAGTCTACACTGCTGTCTACATAATTTCTATGAGAAGTTTGCAGTCCAAACACACTGAAAACCAGGTTTCTTTTTATTTTAATTTTATTTTCTAGGTTTTTTTATTTACATTCAAAATCACTTCCCCTTTCCCGTTTCCTCCCTCCCCGAAAGTCCCATAAGCCCCCTTCCCTCCCTCTTTTCCCCATTCAACCCCCTCTCACTTCTCTATCCTGGCATTCCCCTACATCCAGTCTTTCCAGGACCAGGGGTCTCTCCTTCCATCTTCTTGGAAATCTATTGATATGAGAATTGTGTCTAGGGTATTCTGAGATTCTGGGTTAATATCCCCTTATCATTGACTGCATACCATGTGTGTTCTTTTGGGATTGGGTTAGCTCATTAAGGATGATATTTTCAAGTTCTGACCATTTGCCTAGGAATTTCATGAATTCATTGTTTTTAATTGCAGAGTAGTATTCCATTGTGTAAATATACCACATCTTCTGAATCCATTCCTCCATTGAGGGACATCTGGGTTCTTTCCAGCTTCTGGCTATTATAAATAAGGCTGCTATGAACATAGTGGAGCATGTGTCCTTATTGCATGCAGGTAAAGCCTCTGGGTATATGCCCAGGAGTGGTATAGCCGGATCCTCCGGGAGTGTCATGCCCAGTTTTCTGAGGAACCGCCAGACAGCTTTCTAGAGTGGTTGTACCAACTTGCAATCCCACCAGTAGTGGAGGAGTGTCCCTCTTTCTCCACATCCTCACCAAAAACTGCTGTCTCCTGTGTTTTTGATCTTAGCCATTCTGACTGGTGTGAAATGGAATCTCAGGGTTGTTTTGATTTGCATTTCCCTAATGATTAAGGATGATGAACATCTCTTTAGGTGCTTCTCAGCTATTAGATATTCTTCAGGTTAGAACACTTTGTTTAGCTCTGTATCCCACTTTTAATAGGGTTACTTGCCTCTCTGGAGTTTAACTTCTTGAGTTCTTTGTATATATTGGATATTAGCCCTCTGTCAGATGTAGGGTTGGTAAAGATCATTTCCCAGTTAGTTGGTTGCAGCTTTGTCTTTTTGACAGTGCCTTTGCCTTGCAAAAACTTTGTAAGTTAATGAGGTCCCATTTTTCTTTTTTTTTTTCTTTTTTTTTTTTTTTTTTTGAGGTATGGATCTTTTTTTTTCTAAGTTTTTTTTTATTTACATTCAAAATCATTTCCCCTTTCCCATTTCCTCCCTCCCCGAAAGTCCCATAAGCCCACTTCCCTTCCTCTTTTCTCCATTCAACCCCCTCTCGTTTCTCTGTCCTGGCATTCCCCTACATCCAGTCTTTCCAGGATCAGGGGTCTCTCCTTCCGTCTTCTTAGAAATCTATTGATATGTGAATTGTGTCTAGGGTATTCCGAGATTCTGGGTTAATATCCCCTTATCAGTGACTGCATACCATGTGTGTTCTTTTGGGATTGGGTTACCTCACTAAGGATGATATTTTCAAGTTCTGACCATTTGCCTAGGAATTTCGTGAATTCATTGTTTTTAATTGCAGAGTAGTATTCCATTGTGTAGATATACCACATCTTCTGAATCCATTCCTCCGTTGAGGGACATCTGGGTTCTTTCCAGCTTCTGGCTATTATAAATAAGGCTGCTATGAACATAGCGGAGCATGTGTCCTTATTGCATGCAGGGGAAGCCTCTGGGTATATGCCCAGGAGTGGTATAGCCAGATCCTCCGGGAGTGTCATGCCCAGTTTTCTGAGGAACCGCCAGACTGCTTTCCAGAGTGGTTGTACCAGCTTGCAATTCCACCAGCAGTGGAGGAGTGTTCCTCTTTCTCCACATCCTCGCCAACAACTGCTGTCTCCTGTGTTTTTGATCTTAGCCATTCTGACTGGTGTGAGATGGAATCTCAGGGTTGTTTTGATTTGCATTTCCCTAATGACTAAGGATGATGAACATCTCTTTAGGTGCTTCTCAGCCATTAGATATTCTTCAGGTGAGAACTCTTTGTTTAGCTCTGTACCCCATTTTTTAATAGGGTTACTTGCCTCTCTGGAGTTTAACTTCTTGAGTTCTTTGTATATACTGGATATTAGCCCTCTGTCGGATGTAAGGTTGGTAAAGATCATTTCCCAGTTAGTTGGTTGCAGCTTTGTCTTTTTGACAGTGTCTTTTGCCTTGCAAAATCTTTGTAATTTAATGAGGTCCCATTTGTCTATTCTTGATCTTAGAGGATAAGCTATTGGAATTCTGTTCAGGAAATTCTCTCCTGTGCCCATATGTTCAAGGTTCTTCCCTAGTTTCCATTCTATTAGTTTCAGTGTGTCTGGTTTTATGTGGAGGTCCTTGATCCACTTGGAATTGAGCTTAGTGCAAGGAGATAAGAATGGATCAATTTGCATTCTTCTGCATGTTGACCTCCAGTTGAGCCAGCACCATTTGTTGAAAAGGCTATCTTTTTTCCACTGGATGGTTTTAGCTCCTTTGTCAAAGATCAAGTGACCATAGGAGTGTGGATTCATTTCTGGGTCTTCAATTCTGTTCCATTGATCTACATGCCTGTCACTGTACCAATACCATTCGGTTTTTAACACTATTGCTCTGTAGTACAGCTTGAGGTCCGGGATACTGATTCCCCCAGAGCTTCTTTTACTCTTGAGAATAGTTTTAGCTATCCTGGGTTTTCTGTTATTCCAGATGAATTTTTGAATTGTTCTTTCTAACTCTATGAAGAATTGAGTTGGGATTTTGATGGGGATGGCATTGAATCTGTATATTGCTTTTGGCAAGATGGTCATTTTTACTATATTAATCCTGCCAATCCATGAGCATGGCAAATTTTTCCATCTTCTGAGGTCTTCTTCAATTTCTTTCTTCAGAGACTTGAAGTTCTTTCACTTGTTTGGTTAGAGTCACACCAAGATACTTTATGTGGTTTGTGGCTATCGTGAAGGGTATCATTTCTCTTACTTCTTTCTCAACCTGCTTATCCTTTGAATATAGGAAGGCTACTGACTTGCTAGAGTTGATTTTATATCCGGCCACTTTGCTGAAGTTGTTCATCAGCTGTAGGAGTTCTCTGGTGGAGTTCTTTGTGTCGCTAAGTATACTATCATATCGTCTGCAAAGAGTGATAGTTTGACTTCTTCCTTTCCAATTTGTATCCCTTTGAACTCCTTTTGTTGTCTAATTGCTCTAGCTAGAACTTCAAGTACTATATTGAAAAGATATGGAGAGAGAGGGCAGCCTTGTCTAGTCCCTGATTTCAGTGGGATTGCTTCAAGTTTCTCTCCATTCAAATTGATGTTGGCTACCAGTTTGCGGTAAATTGCTTTTACTATGTTTAGATATGGGCTTCGAATTCCTGATCTTTCCAAGACCTTTAACATGAAAGGATGCTGAATTTTGTCAAATGCTTTCTCAGCATCTAATGAGATGACCATGTGTTTTTTTTTCTTTGAGATTATTTATATATTGGATTACATTGATGGATTTCCTTATATTGAACCATCCCTGCATCCCTGGGATGAAGCCTTCTTGATCGTGGTGAATGATCATTTTGATGTGTTCTTGGATTCAGTTGGCAAGAATTTTATTGAGTATTTTTGCATCGATATTCATAAGAGAGATTGGCCTGAGATTCTCTTTCTTTGTCAGATCTTTGTGTGCTTTTGGTATTAGTATAATTGTGGCTTCATAGAATGAGTTGAGTAGTGTTCCTTCTGTTTCTATTTTGTGGAACATTTTGAAGAGTATTGGTGTTAGGTCTTCTTTGAAGGTCTGATAGAATTCTGCACTAAAACCATCTGGACCTGTGCTTTTTTTGGTTGGAAGACTTCCAATGACGACTTCTATTTCTTCATCTCTCTTAATATCAATGGTTTCAATTCCCCAATAAAAAGACATAGATTAACAGACTGGATACGTAAACAGGACCCAGCATTTTGCTGCATGCAGGAAACGCACCTCAGTGTCAAAGACAAACACTACCTCAGAGTAAAAGGCTGGAAAACAATTTTACAAGCAAATGGTCCCAAGAAACGAGCCGGAGTAGCCATCCTAATATCAGATAAAATGGATTTTCAACCTAAAGTCATCAAAAAAGACACAGAAGGACACTACATATTGATCAAGGGAAAAATCCACCAAGAAGAACTCTCAATTCTGAATATCTATGCTCCAAATGCAAGGGCACCCTATGCATTAAAGAAACTTTACTAAAGCTCAAAGCACACATTGCACCTCACACAATAATAGTGGGTGGCTTCAACACCCCGCTCTCTGAAATGGATCGTTCAGGAAAGCCGAAACTAAACAGGGACACAGTGAATCTAATTGAAGCCTTGGACCAAATGGAACTAACATATATAGAACATTTCATCCTAGAGCTAAAGAATACACCTTCTTCTCAGCACCTCATGGTACCTTCTCCAAAATCGGCCATATAATTGGTCACAAATCAGACCTCAACAGATATAAGAATATCAAACTAATCCCATGCCTCCTATCAGATCACTATGGAATAAGGGTGGTCTTCAATGGGAACAAAAACAACAGAAAACCCACATACACATGGAGGCTGAACAATGCTCTACTCAATGATAACTTGGTCAAGGTGGAAATAAAGAAAGAAATCAAAGACTTCTTGAAATTTAATGAAAATGAAGGCACAACATACCCTAATTTATGGGACACAATGAAAGCAGTGCTAAGAAGAAAATTCATAGCCCTGAGTGCCGCCAAAAAGAAACGGGAGACAGCATACACTAGCAGCTTAATGGCACACCAGAAAGCCCTGGAACAAAAAGAAGCAAATACACCAAAGAGGAGTAGAAGGAAGGAAATCATCAAACTCAGGACTGAAATCAATGAAGTAGAAACAAATAAAACCATACAAAGAATCAACATAACAAGGAGTTGGTTCTTTGAGAAAATCAACAAGATAGATAAGCCCTTAGCCAGACTAGCCAGAGGACACAGAGACAGTATCCAAATTAATAAAATCCGAAAGGAAAAGGGAGAGATAACAGAAACTGAGGAAATTCAAAAAAAATCATCATATCCTACTACCAAAGCCTGTATTCAACACAACTAGAAAATCTCGAGGAAATGGACAATTTCCTTGACAGATACCAAATACCAAAATTAAATCAGGATCAAATAGACCATCTAAACCGTCCTATAACCCCTGAAAATTTTGTAATTTAATGAAGTCCCATTTGTCAATTCTTGATCTTAGAGCATAAGCTATTGGAATTCTATTCAGGAAATTCTCCCCTGTGCCCATATGTTCAAGGTTCTTCCCTAGTTTTCTTTCTATTAGTTTCAGTGTGTCTGGTTTTATGTGGAGGTCCTTGATGCACTTGGAATTGAGCTTAGTGCAAGGAGATAAGAATGTGTCAATTTGCATTCTTCTGCATGTTGACCTCCAGTTGAGCCAGCACCATTTGTTGAAAAGGCTATCTTTTTTCCACTGGATGGTTTTAGCTCCTTTGTCAAAGATCAAGTGACCATAGGAGTGTGGATTCATTTCTGGGTCTTCAATTCTGTTCCATTGATCTACATGCCTGTCACTGTACCAATACCATGCAGAAAACCAGGTTTCAAAACATGTCTTTGCATTAAAATTCTCAGTTTAGTACCATATCAATAAAAAGTTCCTAAACACAACCTGGAAATTAGACACAATTTCAATTGTGCTAATTATTTCTACAGACACCCAACAAGCAGAGCATTGCTCCTGGCTCACAATTGTGAAGATGCCCTAGTTTCTCTACTACTGGATGAGTTTGCACTGATACTATAACAAAACCACAGCAATTCCATAACCAAATTGCTTCAGTGTCTCCTATTATTTTGATCCCTCATTATGAGCAAGAATCATTTTCCTCTAGAATATGTTTTATTTAGGTTTCTTTGCATCCTGAGCTCCTGAGTTTTTAATAAGTTGTGCTTGCTGTTTACTAGCAATTTCTTATAGATAAGTTGTAATGCATATAAATCATTATATGTTATAATATTCAACAAAATATTGCAGGGGAATATAGTCTGTCTTGAGGAACATAAAATTTCCACTGTCTTTGCTTGATACAAAGATAGTTGATAGAAGACATACTGGATAGCTGTACATGCAGATCATATTTGAGGACTAGAGATATAGTGCAACAGTTAAGAGCATTGCTGCTCTTCCAGATGATCTGATTTCAGTTCCCAGTACCCACATGGTGGCTCACACTATCTATAACTCCAGTTCCAGGGGACCTGATGCTCCCTGGTCCTTTGGTCACATACAAGCAAATGCACATACCTTAAAATATACAAATACATATATGCATATAAAAAAATAAATAAAAAGAGGCTATAAATTTGAAGACAATTAGGGAGGGATATATGGTAGTATTTGGAGGAAGGAAGAGAAGGGATAAATGTTGTTATTATTATCTTGTAAACCATTTTTTTAATTAAAAATAAAAATAAAAGCATAATTCTTGTAGAAAATCTTTTAAGCACGTCCATGAACCAATTTAATAAACATCAGTTCACTTGGTGAAATTTTACACTTTAGGAAAATTTAGCATAATTATCCTAACACACCTGTTGGTTATGAAACAGTGCTTGCATGATACAGGCAACACATAATGAGCTCCACATTTCTGAACTAAGCCCCCTTGATAATAGAACATAATAAAGGATTGCCTCTTCACATTCAATGAACAGGGAGAGCTGAGGTTCTGGGTTTGGCAACAATATTAGATATGTACTTTCTGATTAGATGCCTCTAGAACGAGGAAGTAAACCTTACTTCCTTCTGATATTTAGTTTTGTATCACCCAAAGAGCTTTGCATTATGCACACCTATCATGATTTTTAAGTGCCACAGATTATCAATATAGCCTTTTGTCTGCCTAACACATCACACAACCCATCAAATCACGATGTTCTCAACAGAGTTTACCCAAAAGACTGGCATGTGCGCAGATATAGTACTATATTTCAGCAGATATTTTCATACAGATCCTGTCCATTTTTTCAGAAATTTTTAAAAGATCTTGATTTCTTTCCCACCAGCAAGATGTTACAATATGCTAGAAAAAAATTCTATGTCCAAAGTCAGCCATGTTCCTATTGTGTTATTTTTCTCAAATTCATTTCCCTCCACAATGTGTTTTCTTTAGACTTAATAAATATGTTTTCAGTTAATGAACTATGTTTAATGAAATAGACTTTTGCAATAGCAAGAGAAGCAAAATGACAAAACTCTAGACTTCAGCCCTTCAGAGACACTGACAACAATCACAAAACAAACTTCTTCGTGGGAACTCCATGGACTAGTTAAGAGAGGTCAGCATTTCAAGGAAGTGAAAAACCAAGAGCAGCATCACAATGGATAATAAAATTTGTTGTCTATGTCCACCAGAGAAGCTCCTACTCCCAAAAGCCAGATGGTAAAATTAGCAGAAAGTTTTTTTTTATCACTTCTTGGTCTTTTGGCTAAGATCAAGTACACTCCTACAGAACTGGTTTGTGTGTTGCATGACTTGAATCACTGTAACTAATAACAATACACTTGAAATAACAGTGTCAGACTCACAGACAAAAAAGTCTAAGGCATTTTATACAGCTTCAGAGAGAGAGAAAGCAGTACCAGGGACAGACAACAGGAGAAAGAAAAGATGATGGGCTTGTGAGAACAGAGGAAAACATCCTTTTTTTTTATTGAATATATTCTTCATTTACATTTCAAATATTATACCCTTTCCCGGTTCCCCCACACACACTACTCCCAGAAAACCCCTAACCCATTCTCCCACCCCCTGCCTCCAAGAAGATGCCCCTCCACCCAACCCACTCCCACCTACCCGCCCTTGATTTCCCCATGCTGGGGCATCTATCAAGCCTTCACAGAACCAAGGACCTCTCCTCCCACTGATCCCCAACAAGGCATTAGAGGAAAACATCCTTAATCAAAAATATCACACAGATCTGTGCCTGGAACTGACCCTGTGCCATAGCTCTCCCTATACAAATCCCTCTTGGAGGGTGCTGTTCTCTCCAGAGTGTTGACACACCTGAGAGCACACATAAAACCACCACTTCTACTCAAATACCTGACCCAAGAGGGACCCACCCGGAGCCACCAGGACACAGGAACTAAGGAAAAGCCTGGGACAGGATTCTTTTTTTTTTTTTTTTTTTTTTTTTTTAATTTTATTTTATTTTATTTTTTTAATTTACATTCCAAATCACTTCCCCTTTCCCGTTTCCTCCCTCCCCGAAAGTCCCATAAGCCCCCTTCCCTCCCTCTTTTCTCCGTTCAACCCCCTCTCATTACTCTGTCCTGGCGTTCCCCTACATCCAGTCTTTCCAGGACCAGGGGTCTCTCCTTCCATCTTTTTAGAAATCTATTGATATGCTGATTGTTCTTCCAGTTTCCATCTGTGCCTGGAACTGACCCTATACCATAACTGTGCATATCCAAATTCCTTCCAGAGAGAACTGGTCTCCCAGGACTGCTGACACAAAGGTTTACAGGAGAGACAAGCTACAGTCAGAGACATCAAGACCAGCTAACACCAGAGATAACCGCATGGCAAGAGGGAAAGGCAAGAACATAAGCAACAAAAACAAAGACTACTTGGCATCATCAGAACCGAGTTTTCCCACCACTGCAATTCCCGGATTGCCCAACACACCAGAAAAGCAAGATTCAGATTTAAAATCACACCTGATGATGATGATGATAGAGAACCTTAAGAAGGACATAAATAACCCCATTAAAGAAATACAGGAGTACACAGGTAAACAGGTAGAAGAACTTAAAGAAGAAATACAAAAATTCCTTTAACAAAAAAACCGAAGAGGTGAAGGAATTGAACAAAACAATTAAGGATCTAAAAATGGAAATAGAAACTATAAAGAAACCACAAAGGGAGGAAAACCTAGAGATAGAAAATGTAGCCTTCCTATACTCAAAGGACAAGCAGGCTGAGAACAAAATTAGGGAAATGACACCCTTCAAAATAGTTGCAAACAGTATAAAATATCTTGGTGTGACTCTAACCAAACAAGTGAAAGATCTGTATGACAAGAACTTCAAGTCTCTGAAGAAAGAAATCAAAGTAAACCTCAGAAGATGGAAAGATCTTCCATGCTTATGGATTGGCAGGATTAAAATAGTAAAAAAGGCTATCCTGCCAAAAGCAGTATACAGATTCAATGTAATCCCCATCAAAATCCCAGCTCCATTCTTTATAGAGTTAGAAAGAACAATTCTCAAATTCATCTGGAATAACAAAAACCCAATATAGCTAAAATTATTCTCAACAGTAAAATAAATTCTGGGGGAATCATTATCCCAAACATCAAGCAGTACTACAGATCAATAGTATTAAAAACTGCATGATATTGGTACAGTGGCAGGCAGGTAGATCAATGGAATAGAATTGAAGACCCAAAAATGAACCCACACACCTATGGTCACTTGGACTTTGACAAAGGAGCTAAATTCATCCAGTGGATAAAAAGATAGACTTTTCAACAAATGGTGCTAACTCAACTGGCAGCTAGAATGCAGAAGAATACAAACTGATCCATTCTTATCTCCTTGTACTGAGCTCAACTCCAAGTGGATCAAGGACCTCCACATAAAACCAGTCACACTGAAACTAATAGAAAAGAAACTGGGGAAGAGCCTTGAACACATGGGCACAGGGGAAAAATCCCTGAACAGAACAAAATAGCCTATGCCCTAAGATCAAAAATTGACAAATGGGACCTCATAAAATTACAAAGTTTCTGTAAGGCAAAGGACACTGTCAATAGGACAAAACAGCAACCAACAAATTGGGAAAAGATCTTTACCAACTCTACATCTGACAGAGGGTTAATATCCAATATATACAAAGAACTCAAGAAGTTAGACTCCAGAGAACCAAATAACCCTATTAAAATTGGGATATAGAGCTAAACAAAGAATTTTTACCTGAGGAATATCAAATGGCTGAGAAGCACCTAAAGAAATGTTCAACATCCTTAGTCATCAGAGAAATGCAAATCAAAACAACCCTGAGATTTAACCTCACACCCATCAGAATGGCTAAGTTCAAAAACTCAGGAGACAGCAGGTGCTTGAGAGGTTGTGGAGGAAAAGGAACACTACTCCACTGCTGGTGAGATTGCAAGCTGGTACAACTAATCTGGAAATCAGTTTGGCAGTTCCTCAGAAAACTGAGCATAATACTACCGGAGGACCCTGTTATACCACTCCTGGGCATATACCCAGAGGATTCTTCAGCATGTAATAAGGACACATGCTCCACTATGTTCATAGCAGCCCTATTTATAATAGCCACAAGCTGGAAAGAACCCAGATGTCCCTCAACGGAGGAATGGATACAGAAATTGTGGTATATATACACAATGGAGTAGTATTCAACTATTAAAAACAATGAATTCATGAAGTTCTTAGGCAAATGGTTGGAACTGGAAAATATCATCCTAAGTGAGGTAACCCAATCACAAAAGAACACACATTGTATGCACTCACTTATAAGTGGATATTAGCCCAGAAGCATGGAATACCCAAGATATATTTCACATATCAAAGGATGCCCAAGAAGGAGGAAGAACAAAGTATAGATACTTGGGTTCTTTGTAGAAAGGGAAACAAAATACCCACAGAAGGAGATACAGAGACAAGATGTGGAGCAGAGTCTGAGATAAAGACCATCCAGAGACTACCCCACCCAGGGATCCATCCCATATACAGTTACAAAACCCAGACACTATTGTGCATGCCCACACGTGCTGGCTGACTGGAGCTGGATATAGCTCACCTGGGAGGCTCTGCTAGTGTATGACAAATACTGATGGGGACACTCTCAGTCAACCATTGAACTGAGCACAGGGTCCCCAATGGGGGAGCTAGAGAAAGGACCCAAGGAGCTGAAGGAGTTTGCAGTGCCACAGGAGGAACAACAATATTAGTCACCCAGTACTCCTGGAGCTCCCAGGGACAAAATCATCAACCAAAGAGTACACATGGAGTTACCAATGGCTCCAGACTCATAGATAACAGAGGATGGTTTTCTTAGACACCAAAGGAAGGAGAGGCCTTTGGTCCTGGAAAGACTTGATGCCGTAGTGTAGAGGAATACCAGGACAGGGAAGTGAGGAGGGTTGATTGGAGAAGGGGAGATGGCTTATGGGATTTTGGGGGGAGGGGGAACCAGGGAAGGGGACAACATTTGAAATGTAAATAAAGAATATATCCAATAAAAAAAGAAAAAGGAAAAAAAAAGAAAACCTAGGAAAAATAACAGGAGACATAGACACAAGAATCACCAACAGAATACAAGAGAGGGAAGAGAGAATCTCAGGTGCAGAAGATACTATAGAAACCATTGACAAAACCCACAAAGAAAATGCAAAATGCAAAAAGCACCTGACCCAAAACATCCAGGAAATTCAGGACAAAATGAGAAGACCAAATCTAAGGATAATAGGAATAGAAGATAGTATAGATTCCCAACTCAAAGGGCCAGTAAATATCTTCAACAAAATTATAGAAGAAAACTTCCCTAACTTAAAGAAAGAGCTGCACATAAACATACAAGAGGCCTACAGAACTCCAAATAGATTGGACCAGAAAAGGAATTCCTCGGATCACATAATAGTCAACGCACCAAATGCAGAAAACAAAGAAAGAATATTAAAAGCAGTATGGGAAAAGGTCAATTAACATATAAAGGTGGATCTATCAGAATTACAAAAGACTTCTCAACACAGACTATAAAAGCTAGAAGATCCTGAACAGATTTCATACATATGCAAAAAGAACACAAATGCCAGCAAAACTCTCAATTACCATAGACAGAGAAACCAAGATATTCTATGACAAAAACAAATTTACATAATATCTTTCCACACATCCAGTCCTACAAAGGATAATAGATAGAAAAATCCAACACAAGGAGAGAAACTACACCATAGAAAAAGCAAGAAACTAATCTTTCTTCAACAAACCCAAAAGGAGATAGCCACACAACCATAATTCCACCTCTAACAACAAAAATAACAGGAAGCAACAATCATGGTTCCTTAATATCTCTTAACATTGATGGACTCATTATCCAATAAAAAGACATAGAATAACAGACTGGATAAGTAAACAGGACCCCTAATTTTCTGCATACAGGAAAAACACTGCATTGAAAAAGGCAGAAACTACCTCAGAGTAAAGGGCTGGAAAACAATTTCCCAAGCAAATGGTCCCAAGAAACAAGCTGGAGTAAGCATTCTAATATCAAATAAAATCGACTTTCAACCTAAGGTTATCAAAAAAGATAAGGAAGGACACTTCATACTCTCAAAGGAAAAATCTACCAAGATGAACTCTCAATTCTCAACATCTATGCTCCAAATGCAAGGGCACATGCATTCATAAAAGAAACTTTACTAAAGCTCAAAGCACACATTGCACCTCACACACTAATAGTAAAAAACTTCAACACCACACTCTCAACAAAGGACAGATCATGGAAACAGAAACTAAAAAGAGACACAGTGAAACTAACTGAACTTAAGGACCAAATGGATTTACCAGCTATCTATAGAACATTTCATCCTAATACAAAAGAATAGACCTTCTTCTCAGCACCTCACAGTACCTTCTACAAAATTGACCATATAATTGGTCACAAAACAGGACTCAACAGATACAAGAAGACTGAAATAATCCTATGCATCCTATCAGATCACCACAGACTAAGGCTGGTCTTCAATAACAACAAAAACAACAGAAAGCCACATAAATATGGAAACAACAATGCTCTACTCAATGATAACTTGGTCAAGGAAGAAATAAAGAAAGAAATTAAAGATGTTTTAGAATTTAATGAAAATTAATGTACAACATACCCAAACCTGTGGGACACAATGAAAGCAGTGCTAAGAGGAAAATACATAGCTCTGAGGCCTCCAAAAGAGAAAGTGAATAGAGCATACACTAGCACCTTAACAGCACACCTGAAAGCTCTAGAACAAAAAGAAGCAAATATACTCAAGAGGAGTAGATAGCAGGAAATTATCAAACTCAGGGCAGAAATCAACCAAAGAAAACCAAAATGAAGTACACAAAGAATCAACCAAACCACAAGCTGGTTCTCTGAGAAAATCAACAAGATAGATAAACCATTAGCCAGACTAACAAAGAGGGCACTAAGATAGTATCAAATTTAGCAAAATCAGAAATGAAAAGGGAGATATAACAACAGAAACCAAGGAAATTCAAAAGATCATTAAATCCTACTACAAAAAGCTGTACTCAACAAAACTGGAAAATCTAGATGAAATGGAAAGTTATCTAGACAGATTCCAGGTACCAAAGTTAAATCAGGATTAGATAAACCATCTAAACAGTCCTATAACACCAAAAGAAATAGAAGCAGTCATTAAAATTCTCCCAACTAAAGAAAAGCCCATGACTAGACGGGTTTAGTGCAGAGTTCTATCAGACCTTCAAAAAAGACTTAAAATTCTAATAATCTTCAAACTATTCCACAAAATAGAAACAAACGGAACACAACACAATCCATTCAATGAACCAAAGTTTATACAGATACCAAAAACCACACAAAGACCCAACAAAGAAAGAAAACTTCAGACCTTATGAATATGGAGGCAAAAATACTCAATAAAATTTTCACGGAACACATCAAATTGATCATTCACCACAAACAAGTAGGTTTCATACCAGGGATACAGGGATGGTTCAATATATGGAAAACCATAAACATAATTCACTACATAAAAAAACTCAAAGAACAAACCACATTATCAGCATTTGACAAAATCCAACACTGTTTCATGGTAAAAGTCTTGAAAAGATCAAGAATTCAAAGCCCGTAACTAAACATAGTACAAGCAATATACAGCAAACCAGTAGCTAATATCAAACTAAATGGAGAGAAACTTGAAGCAATTCCAATAAAATCAGGGACTGGACAAGGTTGCTCACTCCCTCCTATCTATTCAATATAGTACTTGAAGTTCTAGCTAGAACAATTAGACAACAAAAGGAGGTTGAGGCAATACAAATTGGAAAGGAAGGAGTCAAAATATCACTATTTGCAGATGATATGATAGTATACTTAAGTGACCCCAAAAATTCAACCAGAGAATTCCTACAGGTAATAAACAACTTCAGCAGAGTGACTGGATATAAAGTTAACTCAAACAAATAAGTAGTCTTCCTATAATCAAAGGATATACAGGCTGAGAAAGAAATTGGGAAAATGACACCCTTCACAATAGTCACAAATAAATATAAAATAACTTGGTGTGACTCTAACCAAGCAAGTGAAAGATCTGTATGACAAAAACTTCAAGTCTCTGAAAAAATAATCGGATAAGGTCTCAGAAAATGGAAAGATCTCCCATGTTCATGGATTGGCAGGATTAGCATAGTAAAAATGGCCATGTTGCCGAATGCAATCTGTAGATTCAATGCAATCCCCATCAAAATTCCAACTCAAATTTTCATAGAGATAGAAGGAGCAATTCTCAAATTCATGACTTTGGATAGGGAAAACTATTTTCAACAATAAAAGAACTTCTTGGGGATCACCATCTCTGACCTCAAGCTGTATTACAGAGCAATAGTGATTAAAAAAAAACTGCATGGCATTGGTACAGTGACAGGCAGGTAGATCAATAGAACAGAACTGAAGACCGAGAAATGAACCCACACACCTATGGTCCCTTGATCTTTGACAAAGGAGCTAAAACTATCCAGTGGAAAAAAGACAACATTTTCAACAAATGGTGCTATATCAACTAACAGTTAGCATGTGGAAGAATGCAAATTGATCTATTCTTATCTCCTTGTACAAAGCTCAAGTTCAAGTGGATGAAAGACCTCCACAAAAAAAAAAAAACAGATACACTAAAGCTAATAGAAAAGAAAATGGGGAAGAACCTCAAGCACATGGTCACAGGAGAAAATTTCCTGAAGAGAATACCAATAGCTTATGCTCTAAGATCACAAATTGACAAATGGGACCTCATAAAATTGCAAGCTTCTGTAAGGCAAATGACACTGTCAGTAAGACAAAATGGCAACCAAGAGATTGGGAAAAGATGCTTACCAATCTTACATCTGATAGAGGGTTAATAACCAATATATATAAAGAATTCAAGAGGTTTGACTCCAGAGAAACAAATAACCCTATTAAAAATGGGGGACAGAGATAAACAGAAAATTCTCAATTGAGGAAACTGAGAAGCACCTAAAGAAATGTCCATGCTTCTTAGTCATCAGGGAAATGCAAATCAAAACAACCCTGAAATTCCACTTCACACCAGTTAGAATGACTAAGACCAAAAACTCAGGTGATGGGCAGTAGTGGTGCACGCCTTTAATCCCAGCACTTGGGAGGCAGAGGCAGGAGGATTTCTGAGTTCGAGGCCAGCCTGGTCTACAGAGTGAGTTCCAGGACAGCCACCAGGGCTATACAGAGAAACCCTGTCTCAAAAAACAAGAACAACAAAAAAAACTCAGGTGACAGCAGAGGTGGAGAAAGAGAACAGTTCCCCACTATGGTGGGACTGCAAGCTGTCACAACCCCTCTGGAAATCAGTCTGCTGTTTCTTCAGAAAATTGGACATAGTACTACCTGAGGATCCAGCTATACCACCCAGAAGATGCTCCAACATGTAGTAAGGACACATGCTTCACTATGTTCATAGCAGCCATATTAATAATAGCCAGAAGCTGGAAACAACTCAGATGTCCTTCAACAGAGGAATGGATACAGAAAATGTGGAACATTTACACAATGGAGTACTCCTCAGCTGTTAAAATCAATGAATTCATGAAATTTTTAGGCAAATGAATGGAACTAGAAAATATAATCCTGAGTGAGGTAACCCAGTCACAAAAGAACACACATGGTATGCACTCATTGATAAGTGGATATTGACCCAGAAGCTTGGAATACCCAAGATGCAACTCACAGACCATATGAAACTCATGAAGAAGACCAAGGTGTGCATACTCTGGTCCTTCTTAGAAGGGGGAACAAAATACCTATGGGAGGAGACACAGAGACAAAGTGTGAGGCAGAGACTGAAGGAATGGCCATCCAGAGAGTGCCCCACCTGGGGAACCATCCCATATACAGTTACAAAACCCAGACACTATTGTGGATGCCAACAAGTACTTGCTGACAGGAACCTGATATAGCTGTCTCTTGAGAGGCTCTTCCAGTGCCTGGTAAACGCAGAGGTGCATGCTTGCAGCCAACCATTGAAATGAGCACAGGGTCCCCAGTGGAGAAACTAAAAAGGATTGAAGGAGCTGAAGGGGTTTGCAGCCCCATAGGAGGAACAGCAATATGAACCAACCAGAACCTCCAGAACTCCCAGGGACTAAACCACCAACCACAGAGTACACATGGAAGTACCCATGACTCCAGTCGCATATGTAGCAGAGAATGGCCTTGATGGACATCAATGGGAGGAGGGGCCTTTGGTCTTGTGATGGCTCAATGCCCCAGTGTAGGGGAATGCCAGGACAGGGAAGTGGGAGTGAATGGATTGGTGAGAAGGGGGAAGAGAAGGGGATAGTGGGTTTTTGGAAGGGAAACCAGGAAAGGGGATAACATTGAAATATAAATTTTAAAAAATCTAATAAAAGAAATACAGGTTTGACTACCAATAGCCTACATCCTCATAGACAGACAGAATATAATCAAATTCATAATATATAATGTTTTTATTTTGTTCTTGGAGAATTTCATAACTGCATACAGTGTATTTTGGTCACATTCGCCCTGACTGCTCCATCAAAATCCTCCCAGGTCATCCCCCACTCCCTCTCTGTTTCTTGTATTCTTTTTTAACTGAAACCAATAGCACTGCGTATATGTGCCTGGAAATGGAGTCATCCACTATAACATGGTCATCCTTCCAGGGACCACACACCAAAGAATATAAAGCGAACACTTGTAGAGCATCTCTGAAGAGACACATAAAGAAAGGTAAAGAAGTGTCATTTTGTTTCTATGAAAGAAATTTATATATCACATATATTTCACCCAAAATTCTGTTCCCTTTTACTAAGTACATATTCCCTAGTGCTCAGTGTAGAACTATACCCACTAAGTGTGTCAAGAGGCTTGTTATAGAATTTTCTTATAATATGGAAGGAGAGAAGGAAGAGGTAAGGAAGTCCAGGATGATGAGCAGGTTTCCAAGCATTGTGATCAGGAACATGAACAGGAACAGTCCAACTAGTACGAATTGCAGCTGTGGATCATCTGAGAGTCCCATGAAGAGGAATTTACTTCATTCCTCCCTTCTGAATATATAAAAAAGAAATTTTCACAGTGCTTTCAATTGTGTGGTTATTAATGCAATATTAAACAGATGAAGATTACACAGGTATTATAAGAATTAAGAAATATGTGGGTAAAATATACAAAGGATACAGAATAAATAGCACAGGTACTGAAATTAGACTGTTTTTCTGAGGAGCAACCTCATGGCCCTCTTTATATCCCGATTTCTTAAGCTGTAGATAAAGGGGTTGAGCATAGGGGTGACCACTGTGTACACTATTGATGCTACTGCACCCTTCCTGGGAGACAAGGAGACAGCTGAACTGAGGTATACCCCTAGACCAGTCCCATAAAATAAGCAAACAACTGACAAGTGAGAGCCACAGGTAGAGAAGGCTTTATATTTCCCACCAGGTGATGGCATTCTAAGAATTGAGGAAACAATTTTATAATAAGAGAAAAAAATCCCAGAGATAGGGAGAAAACCAGAGATGGCACCAACAAAATACATAACTATGTTATTGGTAAAGGTATCAGAACAGGCAAGGTTGAGAAGTTGAGATGGATCACAGAAGAAATGGGAAATATCCAAACTCTTGAAGTAGGTAAGTTGTAATACTACTGAATTATGCAGCTGAGAGACCAAAAGGCTGATTAGGACAGACAGAAAAACCAACAAGCCACAAAGACGAGGGTTCATAATGACCTGGTAGTGCAAAGGATTGCAAATGGCCACAAACCTATCGTAAGCCATTGCAGTTAGAAGAAGACTATCCAAACACCCGAAAAGCATGAAAAAGGACATCTGAGTCAGGCATTCTGAATAGGAGATGGCTCTGTTGTGAGTGTGAATGTCCGCTATCATCTTTGGTAGTGTAGTGGAAGTGAAACTGACATCAGCCAAGGATAAGTTAGAGAGGAAAAAGTACATTGGACTGTGGAGGTGGGAATCAGAGCTGACTGTCAGAACGATTAGCAGGTTCCCAAGCACTGTAACCAGGTACATGAACAGGAACAGTCCAAAGAGTATGGGCTGAAGCTGTGGATCATCTGAGAGTCCCATGAGGTGGAATTCTGAGATACGTGTTATATTTTGCTCTTCTATATTGCTTGGACACCTTTCAAAAACAAATGAGAGGATTGAAAAAGTAAATAATTAAACCAGTACCCAACAGTATCAATGAGCTTTCAATGAAAGCAGTTTACTGCTAAAATCTACACATTAATTCTGAGTCATTCACAGATATCAATATTTCTCAGTTTTTACATATTCAATCCTAGAATAATTTTGTCATTGATCATTTTTCTGTTCTTTGCCTCATTCAACTATATATCCTGTATATTTTTATTTTATTATTTATATTCTATTATATATATATGTGATATTTATTTTATCTATTATTTATATTATCTAATATTATTTATATTCTATTGTTATATATATCTATCTACACACACACAAACACTCACACACACACACACACACACACATATATATATATATATACATGAAAAACCCAAATGAAGTGTTTGAATAGCAAAATCATTAGCTACAAAACTGTGGCCACAGGAAAATATTCTTTTTTTTTTATTGTTTCTATTTTATTTAGCATTTCAATGTATACAGTACCAGGAAGGGTGCCTGTGGCCATCTAAAGTGGAGCTTGGCAAAAATGGAAACTCTAGAATGGCTTATTTTTGAAAGGATACTGGCATGAATATCTATCCATCTGGAAGACAACAGGGTTGTATCAAGTGTCACATCATATACAAAAATAAATTACAGCTTGATAAAATATCTAATTGTGACATAAAGAACAATTTAAATGTCAGAGGCAAATTTAGAAGAAAAGAGTGTATGACTTTATAGTATGGAAACTGTTCCTAAATAAGACAGGAAACTTAGATCTATAAAAGGAAAAGACAAATATAAGTGAGTACATGAAAACTAAAATAAAATGAATGAGAAGAGAACATAAATAAAACTAAAAGATAAATTAAATATTGGGTAGAACTATTCGTAGTGTATATGACTGAGAAAAAAGTGACATAAACATATTTAGAAAATGTGTGTGTGTGTGTGTGTGTGTGTATGTGTGCGTGTGCGCTTGTGTGAGTGACTAGAGGAAGGAAGAGAGAAGGATTGTAAGTGAAAAACCCAGGAAAGAGCAGGGGACACAACTAGAAAATTTACAGTAGAGGCCGAGGAATTCCAAAGCAATCAAATACTGAAATGGTGTTCAACCTTACTAATAGCTAAAGAGATACACATTCGTGTGGCCACATACAATTTTCTACCCATTAAATTAGTCAAGATGTGGAAAATATTCTTTTAAGATAAAATCTACAATAAGGAATATCCTTTCCCATTTGATAGTAATATTATGTATATTGATAATAATTAAAGATGAGTTTGGGGTACATGACTTTAATTCCATCACTTGGGAGGAAGAAGCAGTCAGATCTTTATGAGTTTGAGGCAATCCTGGTCTACATAGTGAGTTTAAGGACACTCAAGGCAATAATAAGACCCTGTCTCAAAACATCAACAAAAAATAATAATTAAGAAGCAGCCCTATTTTATGTACATGTGTTCAAGAATTTCTCATGTAAAGCCTAAGAAAAGGGGATCTAATGGGAAATAGAAGAGAATAAGGGGAGAGAAGGTAAGAGTAAGATAACTAAAATAATTGAACAAATGGATGACAGTCAAACAGCTTTAAAATTTCAAAGAACTAATTTTAAGGCAAACATAAAACTAGTTAGACACTATCGAAATAATGTCAAATCTATCAAGGTATAGAGATATAGATAGATGTATAGATAGATATAGAGATAGAGATAGATATAGATACAGACAAATCAAATCTTTTTTTCTTTTATTGGATATTTCTTTATTTACATTTCCAAATCATAGGGCCTGTATTCAAACACTATGTAGTTAAACTCGTCTGCCTCATTGTGAATTTCATTAACAGAAAATGAAAGAGTGAGACTGGTCTCTAAAGAGCAAAGGTACCTAAAAAATGAAAATGGATAAGAATTTATTGCACTGCATAAGAACTAGAATCATTACTGTAATTCAAATGAAGAGTATTAATGAAATACAACTCTATAAAAATTGTAATGCTTTTTTTATTTGACCATACAACAGAGATATCTTTCTTCTTTGGGGGCATTGGATCATGAAACAACTTGATGTCCTAAAATGTTTCTCAACCCATAAAACACAGTTGTCTCACTTCTCTTTCTGCCTCTGTTTTGCATGCATGTGAAAACCTCTGCAATGCTCCTTTTTATTTTTAATGATATTATAACATGAAAATAACAAGTTCATGGAAATTCCATGAATAAAACAATGATATGGCTTGGTGGGTGAACTGACTGCTTCCAAGACTGACAAATCAAATTTGTCCCTGGGACTCACATGGTAGGAAAGAACGTCTTGTAAGTTGTTCTCTGACTTTGACACATGTGTGAATGGCTTACCTATACACATATACACAAACACACATACACACAAAACAAACACTAAACAAAAGTAATTTTAAGCAATACCATGAAGTAGACTCAAATAAATGCTATTTTCTATTCTCTTGTTCCTATGGGACATGCTTAAAATAGATGAAAGCTCACATAGATATGTTCCTGTGTGTTCATATCATATTGTCCACACTCATTTTCAGTCAAAGCAAAAAAAGGCTGTCCAATAGTATAGACAACTATGTATCGGATTTACTCGGAGAAACTAGAAATTAAGGCAACCCAGATATTTTCTTCCTAGATACTATTTCTACTTGTGTAGGAACTAAACTATTTTTGAAAACAAATAATTTTTTATGCCACAGAAGATTTTATCTAAAGGTTAGAAACTTAATTGTTATCATTACCAATAATAATAATAATAATAATAATATATGTAAATGTTTCCATTTTCTATATGCATCTATCACATACTGAGTCACAAAGGCAGTATTACTTAATTAACACTAACTTAGTGGAGTTCTGTCAACAAGGATTCAATTCTTATGACAATTCTGAGGCTCAGAAATAACTTGCTTATTATCACACAGGTGGCAAATAGAGCAAAGATTTCAAAATCATAATTTGAGGACTTAGGAATTGGGTCGTTGATAGAGTGTTTGCTACAAACACCTTGGTTCAGTCACAAGCAATGTACAAATAAATAATGCTTTAGGGTCTCAGAGTAACTTCATTCTATTTGCCAAACTTCAAATATTCTAAAGCAAAGATCCACAGGTTTTAACCAATGCCATATTTGTTATACACCTTTTAATACATTCCAGCTCCTGAGTGAAAAATGGGGCTTAAGATATAGGACAGGAGAGATAGTTCAGATCAAGTGCTTCAGAGCACTTGCTGAACTTGTGGAGGACCTGAGTTTGGTTCCCAGCACCCATATCAGACTATCACCTATAATTCTAACTTCAGAGGGTTACAATACCTCTGGATTTGGCAGGTAACTACACTAACATGCATAAACCCACATTCTCACACACACACACACACACACACACACACACACACATTTTCAAGATTTATTTATTTTGAGTGTCTTTTCTTGCCTGTGTCTGCAGAGCCTAGAAGAGCATATTGGGTCCTGTGGAACTAAAGTTATGAACTATTTTAAGATGTCATATGATATCTGGGACTGAAAATTCCTCTGTAGAAGCAGGAAAAGATTTTAAATGATTAGACATCTCTCTAGTCAGATACACCACATAATTTAAAAATATTAAAGTAAATTTTCAAATAGATATACTGGTGTATTTTTTCATCACTTTTTATTTTTGATATGGAAAAAGTGTGTCAATTTAGTGGAGATAAATGAGATAATAAACAAAATTCGAGAATAAAAGAAAGATAATTCCGTGAATTATAAGCTTTCTTCAGTTACACATATGTGCTCTCAGCCATGCTTCCAATAATAAGAACAGAAACTTATTTATGGTGGATGACCTCAAGGAGATGAGTACTATGTGTGGAGGATGGTTTCCAACTATTGGAGGGAAAAGAAATGACTGGATGGGTTGTGGGATGGAAAAACCCTGAACCCTTTTGCATGGAGTCATATTGTTCACTCAAAATATTACTTCAAGCCCTTCAACACTAGGATAGGGTACATATTACCAAAACAAAGGTACTGATATTTTTCCTTTTGGAAAAATATGCCCACTCATACATCTGACAGTGATAGTGCAGACAAAATTAAGTACCTTCGGTATAGCACCTGTGAAATTTTGATAAAGCTTATAATATCATAGCTATTGACATCTGTCACTACTATCCTCCTCATTTTAGTAATGAAGAAACAGTTTTCAGGGCATATCTCCCACTCTGGTCAAAGAAATAACTACAGGAATGAGAGTCATTATGGGTGGAAGATGGACCTTTGCATTATAAGTCTCACATTCTCATCATAACAAGAACATGCAATGCAATAGCCTCCAGTCACAAGAAAGGAGTAGATAGAAAGGGGAAGTAAGAGTCAGAATAATGGACATCAAAGTACAGTTAGATGCAAGCAATAAGTTCTAATTTTCTATATACAATTACAGCAGCCACATCTACAACAAATTATTATAAACTTTATAATGAACTAGAAGAATGAAGTTTAAAGTTTCCCAATAGAAAAAATGGTGAGTAGTTAGGGACATTGATAAGCTAATAAATGTTGGTCTCTCTTCACATTAATATATGTATCAAACTATCAAACTGAACACATAAGTATAGTTTCATGTTTAAAATTATTCATTGTCCTTTGAGTTAAAAGTTTGCATCTGGAGCAGTTTTTCACCTGGTTATTCTAATTTCATGTAATTTGTTTAGTTTGGGTTTGGTTTGCCTTGGTTTATTTTGTTGTTGTTGTTGTTGTTGTTGTTGTTATTATTATTATTATTATTATTATTATTATTATTATTATTATTATTACTGGGAGGCAAGAACAGAGGACAACAACATATAAGTCACTTCCCCACTTTTAGTTATATGTAGGTTCTTGAAATCAAACTCAGATCATCAGACTTGATGACAAGTTCTGACACATGGAGCCTCTCCACAGTTCCTGGCTTGATTTTTGTAATGGGTTCTTTCTATATAGCCCAAGATGTCCTCAAATTGTCAATCCTCCTCACCCAGCCTCCCAAGTGTTTGGACTATAGGCATGTACCATCAACTTGCCAACCTTTTGCTTTAATAATGAAGCAGTAAAACCCTCCCCCAATTTCTTCTGCTTCCAGTTTCTTCCAAGGTCCTCACCAGACTTTGTCATCTCTATGCTGGTGCATGATGAAGGAGTAATGATCCATTTTTTCTTCTGTGCCTTGTAGATGATGGAGAGTCAGATTCTGTCACCAGAGCCAGCAAGAAAATAGACTCAGGCACAGACTCATGATGGAGAGATGGCTATGAGAGAGAGTTAAAACAGACCCAGTGGACTAGGACCAAGAAACTAAATAGCTAGAATGACACTGGCTTCTTATTTACAGTTCTATAGACTTGAGAGTACAATGCACAGAGCTTATAATTAGCCAAATTGGTTCGTGTTAACCCAATCTCTGAGGACTTGTTAATACTAATTGAAAGGGGTATGTAAAAAGTCAGTTCCCTTTGTAGGGTCTTGAACTTTCTACTTCTCAGAAGGATATTTTTTTGTACTCCTCTTTTCTTACTTTCAATGTTCATATGTAAAATTGAAACTTACAATGGAAACATGTTCATGCCATCAATTGGTCTTATCACATGCCATTCAAAAGTATCTGATGAAAACCAATGTTGCATGAATGTCATAACTATTGTTAAACATATTGGCAGTATATAGACACCATGGTGTCAGCAGAATTTATATGTGCAAAAGAAATCCACACAGAACCCCATCTACCCAAGATTTCAGTGAATATAAATCTTAGTCATCTTCATGACAGGAGTATACCAATGTAATCAGCATAGCTCCAACTGGTTCCTTGGCCATTCTCAAGATTAGTACAATTTTAGGTATTGCATTAGCCAGTTTCTTGTTGATAAACGCCCAATACAATATACTCAGCTATAAAAAAATGTTGCTTTGAATGATACTACCTTCCTGTAATCTCAGAAATTTAGGAGGAATGGAAGGAGGAGTGAGAGGTCAAAGCAAGTGTAGGCTACATAATGAGCCTTTTTCTCAAAGAATAAAATAAAGACAGTGAGAAGGTTCCATGAATAGAGATATTTGCTACTGAACCTGATAATCTGAGTACAACACCTGGAAAATCCATTGAGTATGGATTAGTGGGCTGCTTCGTGGGCACTTGGCAGATGATTGAGGAATGTAGAATATGGAGGGACCAGCTTATGAAGTTTTGGAAGGAAGGAAAGATTCTATGAAGGATCTCCATGTGGTTTCTGGTTATCTGAGGTGAAGATGTGGTTAATAAGAGACCAGCACTACTGAAGTGAAACCTTTGCTTTACTGGAACAATTGGTATTGGCTAGCTGGTGTTGAAAAATCAGCTATTATTAATAAGAAACCAATATCGTTGAGGCAAAATCACTTGGGAAGTATTTTCTCAAGGTCAGAACACAGAATCTGTAGTCTTGGCATAGTAAGGTAAGTAAGTAAGTAGTAATATCCAAATTAACAAAATCTACATGTCAAAGCTGGCAACTAAACTTGATAAAGTGCAAGAGTTAATGATTTTGGAAGAATGGAAGTTGAAGACTTTGAGGGTGTCATGGAGAGAATATGATTCATAGTCCCATGGAAAGCAAGAAGATGCCATTGATGCATCAACTGCAGTGGAAATCCAAGAATTGAAGAGATCATAGAAAGAGGCTGAGGTTTAGAATTATGTGGCAGGACTAGAGTCCCTTAAAGAGGCTAGGAAAGGTCATTGGAGAAGGTGCAGCTACCACTGCAGAAGAGACCCCAGTAAGTTATAGATTCCAGAACCGCAGCATAACCATCAAGGGCAGTAGCAGGTGTTAAATGAGGCTAGCCTAGCCTATGACACAAGATGATCCTATCAGATCATCATGGATTAAGGCTGATCTTCAATAACATCATGAACAATAGAAAGCCCACAAAAACATGGAAGCTGAACAGCATGCTACTCAATGATAACTTGGTCAGGGAAAAAAATAAAGAAAGAAATAAAAGACTATTTAGGATTTAATGAAAATGAAACCACAACATACCCAAACCTATGGGAAACAATGAAAGCAGTGCTAAGAGGAAAACTCATAGCTCTGGGTGCCTGCAAAAAGAAACTGGAGAAAGCATACACTAGCAACTTGACAACACATCTAAAAACTCTAGAACAAAAAGAAGCAAATACACCCAAGAGGAGTAGACAGCAGGAAATAATCAAACTCAGGGCTGAAATCAACCAAGTAGAAACAAAAAGAACTATACATAGAATCAACCAAAACAGGAGTTGGTTCTTTGAGAAAATCAACAAGATAGGTAAACCCTTAGGCAGACTAACCATGGGGCACAGAGGCAATATCCAAATTAACAAAATCAGAAATTAAAAAGAAGACATAACACCAGAAAGCAAGGAAATCCAAAAAATTATCAGATCCTACAGCAAAAGCATTTATTCAACAACACTGGAAAATCTGGATGAAATGGACAATTTCCTAGATAGATACCAGGTACCAAAGCTAAATCAAGATCAGAGACATGATCTAAACAGTCCCATAATCCTGAATGAAATAGAAGCAGTCATCTATAGGCTCCCAAACAAGAAAAGCACAGGATCAGAGGGGTTTAGTGCAAAGCTACATCAGACCTTCAAAGAAGACCTAACACCAATTCTCCAAACTATTCCACAGAATAGAAACAGAAGAAACACTACCCAATTTGTTCTATGAAGACACAATTACTCTAATACCAAAACAACACAAAGATCCAACGAAGAAAGAGAATTTCAGACCAATTTCCCTTATGAATATTGATGCAAAAATACTCAATAAAATTCTTGCAAAATGAATCTAAGAACACATGAAAATGATCATCCATCATGATCAAGTAGGTTTCATCCTGGGGATGCAAAGATGGTTCAATATAAGGAAATCCATCAACATAATCTACTACATAAACAAACTCAAAGAAAAAAACACATGATCATTTCATTAGATGCTGAAAAAGCATTTGAAAAAAAATCCAACACCCCATCATGATAAAAGTCTAGGAAAGATCGGGAATTCAAATTAAATGGAAAGAAACTCAAAGCAATTCCACTGAAATCAGGGACTAGACAAGGCTCTCTTTCTACCTGTTCAATATAGTACTGAACTTCCAAGCCAGAGCAATTAGACAACAAATGGAGGTCAAAGGGATACAAATTGGAAAGAAAGAAGTCAAAATATCATCATTTGCAGATGATATGAAAGTATATGTAAGTGACCCCCAAAATTCCACCAGAGAACTCCTAAACCTGATAAACAACTTCAGCAAAGTGGCTGGATATTAAATGAACTCAAACAAATCAGTGGCCTTCTACTCAAAGGATAAACAGGCTGAGAAACAACTCCCTTCAAAATAGTCACAAATAAAATTAAATATCTTGATGTGACTCTAACTAAACAAGTGAAAGATCTATATGACAAAATCTTCAAGTCTCTGAAGAAAGAAATCGAAGAGAAATCTTCCTCAGAAGATGGAAAGATCTCCCATGCTCATGAATTGGCAGGATTAATGTAGTAAAAATAGTCATCTTGCCAAAAGCAATCTACATATTAAATGCAATCCCCATCAAAATTCCAAATCAATTCTTCATAGACCTAGAAAGAACAATTTGTAATTCATCTGGAACAACAAAAACCCAGGATAGTGAAAACTATTCTCAACAATAAAAGAACTTCTGGCAGAATCACCATCCCTGACCTCAAGCTGTACTACAGAGCAGTTGTGATAAAAACGACAAGATATTGGTACAGTGACAGACAGGTAGATCAATGGAATAGAATTGAAGACCCAAAAATGAACCCACACACCTATGGTCACTTGGACTTTGACAAAGGAGCTAAATCCATCCAGTGGATAAAAAGATAGACTTTTCAACAAATGGTACTAGCTCAACTGGCAGCTAGAATGCAGAAGAATACAAACTGATCCATTCTTATCTCCTTGTACTGAGCTCAAGTCCAAGTGGATCAAAGACCTCCATATAAACCAGTCACACTGAAACTAATAGAAAAGAAAGTGGGCAAGACCCACAAGAACTTGGGCACAGGGAAAAGTTCCTCAAAAGATCACCAATAGCTTATGCTCTGAGATCAAGGATTGACAAATGGGACCTCATAAAATTGCAAAGCTTCTATAAGGCAAAGGACACTGTCAATAGGGGGGGAAAGGCAACCAACAGACAGGGAAAATAGTTGATAGTTGATGGATTTCCGTATATTGAACCATCCACACATCCCTGAGATTGAAGATGGATGATGGTTTTGTTGTTTTCTTGGGTTTTGTATGCAAGAATTTTATTGAGTATTTTTGCATTGATATTCCTAAGGGAAATTGGTCTGAAGTTCTCCTTCTTTGTTCAGTCTTTGTGTGGCTTAGGTATCAGAGTAATTGTGGCTCCATAGAAAGATTTGGGTAGTGGTCCTTCTGTTTCAAATTTGCGGAATCATTTGAAGAGAATTGGTATTAGATCTTCTTTGAAGGTCTGATAGAACTTTGCACTAAACTCATCTGGTCCTGGGCTTTTTTTTGTTTTTTTTTTTTTTTGCTTGGGAGACTATTAATGACTGAATCTATATCTTTAGGGGTTGTAGGACTGTTTAGATCATTTATCTGATCATGATTTAATTCTGGTACCTAGTATCTGTCTAGAAAACTGTCCATTTCATCTAGATTTTCCAGTTTTGTTGAGTATAGACTTTTGTAGTAGAAGCATATGATTTTTTAGATTTCCTCGGTTTCTGTTGTTTTGTCTCCCTTTCCACTTCTGCTTTTGTTAATTTGGATACTGCCTCTGCGCCCTCTGGTTAGTTTGCCTAAGGGTTTATCTATTTGGTTGGTTTTCTAAAAGAACCAGCTCCTGGTTTGGTTGATTCTTTGCACAGTTCTTTTTGTTTCTACTTGGTTGATTTAAACCCTGTGTTTGATTATTTCCTGCTGTCTATAGTGTGTATTTGTTTCCTTTTCTTCTAGAGCCTTCAAATGTGCTGTCAAGAAGCTAGTGTATGCTCTCTCCATTTTCTTTTTGGAGGCATTGAGAGCTATGGGTCTTCCTCTTAGCACTGATTTCGTTGTGTCCCATAACTTTGGGCATGCTGTGGCCTCATTTTCATTAAATTCTAAAAAGTCTTTAATTTCTTTATTTCTTCCATGTCCAAATTATCATTCAGTAGAGTGTTGTTCAGCTTCCATATATATGTGGGCTTTCTATTGTTTTTGTTATTATTGAATATCAACCTTAATCAACAGTGATCTGATAGGAGGCATGGGATTATTTCAATCTTCTTATATCTGTTGAGGCCTGTGTTGTTTTTTTTCCTGAGTTTTTTTATTTACATTCCAAATGATTTCCCCTTTCCCATTTCCTCCCTCCCCGAAAGTCCCATAAGCCCCCTTCCCTCCCTCTTTTCCCCATTCAACCCCCTCTCGCTTCTCTGTCCTGGCATTCCCCTACATCCAGTCTTTCCAGGACCAGGGGTCTCTCCTTCCATCTTCTTGGAAATCTATGGATATGTGAATTGTGTCTAGGGTATTCTGAGATTCTGGGTTAATATCCACTTATCAGTGACTGCATACCATGTGTGTTCTTTTGTGATTGGGTTACCTCACTAAGGATGATATTTTCCAGGTCTGACCATTTGCCTAAGAATTTTGAGAATTCATTGTTTTTAATTGGAAATGCTTTTTCAGCATCTAATGAAATGACCATGTGGCCTTTTTCTTTGATATTGTTTATGTAGTGGATTACATTGATGGACTTCCTTATATTGAACAATCCCTGCATCCCTGGGATGAAGCCGACTTGATCGTGGTGAATGATCGTTTTGATGTGTTCTTGGATTCGGTTGGCAAGAATTTTATTGAGTATTTTTGCATTGATATTCATGAGAAATTGGCCTGAGATTCTCTTTCTTTGTCGGATCTTTGTGTGATTATGGTATTAGCATAATTGTGGCTTCATAGAACGAGTTGGGTAGTGTTCCTTCTGTTTCTATTTTGTGGAACAGTTTGAAGAGTGTTGGTGTTAGGTCTTCTTTGAAGGTCTGATAGAATTCTGCACTCAAATCATCTGTGCTTTTTTTGGTTGAAAGACTTCCAATGACCACTTCTATATCTTCAGGGGTTATAGGATGGTTTAGATGGTCTACTTGATCCTGATTTAATTTTGGTATTTAGTATCTGTCTAGGAAATTGTCCATTTCCTCGAGATTTTCTAGTTGTGTTGAATACAGGCTTTTGTAGTAGGATCTGATGATTTTTTGAATTTCCTCAGTTTCTGTTGCTATCTCTCCCTTTTCGTTTCCGATTTTGTTAATTTGGATACTTTCTCTGTGCCCTCTGGCTAGTCTGGCTAAGGGCTTCTCTATCTTGTTGATTTGCTCAAAGAACCAACTCCTAGTTTTGTTGACTCTTTGTATGGTTATATTTGTTTCTACTTGATTGATTTCAGCCCTGAGTTTGATCATTTCCTGCCTTCTACTCCTCTTTGGTGTATTTGCCTCTTTTTGTTCCAGGGTTTTCAGGTGTGCCATTAAGCTGCTAGTTAATGTTGTCTCCCATTTCTTTTTGGCGGCACTCAGGGCTATGAATTTTCCTCTTAGCACCGCTTTCATTGTATCCCATAAATTAGGATATGTTGTGCCTTCATTTTCATTAAATTTTAAAAAGTCTTTGATTTCGTTCTTTATTTCCTCCTTGATCAAGGTATCATTGAGTAGAGCATTGTTCAGCTTCCATGTGTATGAGGGCTTTCTGTTGTTTTTGTTGCTATTGAAGACCACTCTTATTCCATGGTGATCTGATAGTAGGCATGGGATTAGTTCGATTTTCTTATATCTGTTGAGGTCTGTTTTGTGACCAATTATATGGTCGATTTTGAAGAAGGTACCATGAGGTGCTGAGAAGAAGGTATATTCTTTTGCTTTAGGATGAAATGTTTTATATATATATATCTTCTTGGTGGATTTTTCCTTTGATCAGTATGTAGTGTCCTTCTGTGTCTTTTTTGATGACTTTAGGTTGAAAGTCAACTTTATCTGATATTAGGATAGCTACTCCGGCTCGTTTCCTGGGACCATTTGCTTGTAAGATTGTTTTCCAGCCTTTTACTCTGAGGTAGTGTTTGTCTTTGACACTGAGGTGCGTTTCCTGCACGTAGCAAAATGCTGGGTCCTGTTTACGTAACCAGTCTGTTAGTCTATGTCTTTTTATTGGGGAATTGAGACCATTGATATTAAGAGAGATTAAGGATTAGTGATTATTGCCACCTGCTATTCTTGATGCTATCTTTATGTTTGAGTGGTTATCTACCTTTGGGTTTGATGCAAGAAGGTTACTATCTCGTTTTTTCCAGGGTGTAGTTTCTCTCCTTGTATTGGCGATTTCCACCTATTATCCTTTGTAGGACTGGGTTTGTGGAAAGATACTGTGTAAATTTGGTTTTATCATGGAATATCTTGGTCTCTCCATCTATGATGTTTGAGAGTTTTGCTGGGTATAGTAGTCTAGGCTGGCATTTGTGTTCTCTTAGAGTCTACATGAGATCTGCCCAGGATCTTCTGGCTTTCATAGTCTCTGGTGAGAAGTTTGATGTGATTCGGATAGGTCTTCCTTTATATGTTACTTGGCCTTTCTCTCTTACTGCTTTTAATATTCTTTCTTTGTTTAGTACATTTCGTGTTTTGATTATTATGTGACAGGAGGTATTTCTGTTCTGGTCCAGTCTGTTTGCAGTTCTGTAGGCTTCTTTACATTCATCAGCATCTCTCTCTTTAGGTTAGGGAAGTTTTCCTCCATAATTTTGTTGAAGATATTTACTGGCCCTTTAAGTTGCAAATCTTCACTCTCATCTATACCTATAATCCTTAGGTTTGGTCTTCTCTTTGTGTCCTGGATTTCCTGGATGTTTTGGGTTACACGTTTTTTACATTTTGCATTTTCTTTGACTGTTGAGTCGATGCCTTCTATGGTATCTTCAGCACCTGAGATTCTTTCTTCCATCTCTTGTATTCTATTGTTGATGTTTGCATCTATGACTCCTGATTTCTTCCCAAGGTTTTCTATCTCTAAAGTTGTCTCCCTTTGTGATTTCTTAGTTGATTCTACTTCCTTTTTTAGATCCTGGATGGATTTGCTCAGATCCTTCACTTGTTTGCTTGTATTTTCATGTATTTCTTTTAGATATTTTTGCATTTCCTCTTTCAGGATTTCTGCCTGTTGAACCAAGTACTCCTGTATTTCTCTAAGCATTTTTTGTGTTTCCTCCTCATGGGCTTCCATCTGTTGATCCATATTCTCTTGCATTTCTTTAAGCAATTCTTGTGTTTCCTTTGTGAGGGTATCTACCTGTTGATTCATTTCTTTAAGCGATTTTTGTGTTGCCTCCTTATGGGCCTCCATCAGTTGATCCATATTCTCCTGCATTTCTCTAAGCAATTTTTGTGTTTCCTTTGTAAGGGCTTCTATCCATTGATTCATGTTCTCCTGTATTTCTTTATGAGATTCATTTGTGGCCTTCTTGAAATCCTCTAATACCATCACTAGAAGTGATTTTAAATCCATATCTTGCCTTTCAGGTGTGATGGGGTACCCAGGACTTGCTGTTGTTGGAGAGTTGGGTTTGAATGGTGCCACATGGCCTTGATTTCTGTTGGTAATGTTTCTATGTTTGAGGCCTGTTTTGTAACCAATTATAGAGTCAATTTTGGAGAAGGTACCATGAGATGCTGAAAAGAAGGTATATTCTTTTGTTTTATGATAGATTGTCCAATAGATATCTGATAAATCCATTTGGTTCATAACTTCTCCTAGTTTCACTGTGTCTCTGTTTATATAGTTTGTGTTTCCATGACCTATCCATTGCTGAGGGTTGGGTGTTGAAATTTCCCACTATTATTGTGTGAGATGCAATGTGTGTTTTGAACTTTAGTAGAGTTCCTATTATGAATGTGCGCCCTTGCATTTGGAACATAGATGTTTAAAACTGAGAGTTCTTCTTGGTATATTTTTCCTTTGAAGAGTATTAAGTGTCTTTCCTTATCTTTTTTGATAACTTTAGGATGAAAGTGGATTCAATTCGCTATTAGAATGGCTACTCCAGCTTGTTTCTTGGGACTATTTGCTTGGAAAATTGTTTTCCAGCCTTTTCTCTGAGGTACAGTCTGTCTTTCTGTGGGTTTCCTGTGCAGCTAAATGCAGTGTTTTAGTCTATATCTTTATATTGGAGAATTGAGTCCATTGATAATAAGAGATATTAAGGAAAAGAGATTGTTGCTTCCTGTTATTTTTGTTGTTAGAGGTGCTGTTATGGTTATGTGACTATCTTCTTTTTGGTTTGTTAAAAGAAGATTATATTCTTGCTTTTTCAAGGGTGTAGTTTCCCTCCTTTTCTAGGATTTTTCCATTTATTACCCTTTGAAGGGCTGGATTTGTAAAAAGACATTGTGTAAGTTTGTTTTTGTCATGGAATACCTTGGTTTCTCCATCTATGGTGATTGAGAGTTTTGTTAGGTATAGTAGCCTTGTTTGGCATTTGTGTTCTCTTAGAGTCTGTATGGCATCTTCCCAGGGTCGTCTGGCTTTTATAGTCTCTGTTCAGAAGTCTAGTGAAATCTGATAGGTCTGCCTTTATATGTTACTTGACCCTTACTGCTTTTAATATTCTTTCTTTGTTTTGTGCATTTGGTGTTTGGGTTATTATGTGATGGGAAGAATTTCTTTCCTGGTCCAATCTTTGTAGTTCTATAGGCTTCTTGTATGTTCATGGGCATCTCTTTCTTTAGGTTAGGGAAGTTTTCTTCTACAATTTTGTTGAAGATATTTATTGGCCCTTTAAGCTGGAAATCTTCACTCTCTTCTATACCTATTATCCTTTGGTTTGGTCTTCTTATTGTGTCCTGGATTTCCTGGATGTTTTGAATAAAGAACTTTGCATTTGGCATTTTCTATGTTATCTTCTGCAACTGAGATTCTCTCTTCTATCTCTTGTATTCTGTTAGTGATGTTTGCATCTATGACTCCTGATTTCTTTCCTAGGTTGTCTATATCCAGGGTTGTCTCCCTTTGTGATTTTTTTTTATTATTTCTACTTCCATTTTTAGATCCTGGATGGTTTTGTTCAATTTCTTCATCTGTTTGGCTGTGGTTTCCTGTAATCCTCTGGCGGATTTTTGTTTCCTCTTTAAGGACTACTACCTGTTTACCTGTGTTCTCCTGTATTTCTTTAAGGGAGTTATTTATGTCCTTCTTAAAGTCCTCTATCAGCATCATGAGATACGATTTTAAATCTTAATCTTGCTTTTCTGTTGTGTTGGGATATCCAGGATTTGCTGTTGTGGGAGAACTGGATTCTGATGATGCCATGTAGCCTTGGTTTCTGTTGGTAAGGTTCTTGCACTTGCCTTCTGCCATCCGGATATCTCTGGTGTTAGTTGGTCTTGCTATCTCTGACTGGAGCTTGTTCCCTCCTGTGGACCTGTAAGCCTGTGTCAGCACTCCTGGAAGACCAGCTCTCTCCTGGCAGGACTTGTGTACAGAAGGCTGTGGGAAAGTCCTAGCTCCCAGGTGCAGATGGGTGAATCCCATCCCAGCTACTCTACCTTTTCTGTGCACTGTGTGCTGATGGCAAGACCCACCTTGGACAGTCACCAAAGAGAAAATGATGATCTCATCTCCATGCCCGGGAATCAGAGCACTCCCTGGAGATCAGCTCTCCCCTGTCAGGACCCTTGCACAGAGGGCTGTGAAACAGCCCCAGCTCCCTAGTGCAGATCAACAACTATTTTCTAGACTTCATGTTAAAAGTCTTGAAGAGTTCAGGAATTCATGCCACATACCTAAGCATAATAAAACATAATAAAAATCAATATGTATCAATCCAACAGCCAACATCAAATTAAATAGAGAGATACTTGAAGCAATCCCACTAAAATCTGGGACAAGAAAAGGTTGCCCACTTGCTCCCTATCTATTCAATATAGTATTCAAGTTCTAACTAGAGCAATTATACAACAAAAGAAGATCAAAAGGATACAAATTGGAAAGAAAGAAGTCAAAGTATCATTATTTGCAGATATGATAGTATTCATAAACGACCCCCCTAATTCTACCAGTGAACTTCTACAGCTGATAAATAACTTCAGAAAAGTGGCAAGATATAAGATTAACTCAAACAAATCTATAGAGTTCATTTATACAAATGATAAACAAGCTAAGAAAGAAATTAGGGAAACAATACCTTTCACAATACCCACAAATGATATAAAATATCTTGGTATATTAATAAGTGAATATTAGCCAAAAAGTACAGGGTACCTAGAATACAACCTACAGACCACAAGCAGTATAACAAGTAGAAATGCCCAAGTGAGGATGCTTCAACCCCACTTGGAAGGGGGAAGAAAATAAACAAGTGAGACAGATGGAGGGAAGGACCTGGGTAGGAGAGGGAGGTAGAGAGGAAAAGAGGGACATGATTAGGTATAGGGACCAGGAGAGAAGCCTAGAAAGTCAAGAGAATGAATGGAAATAAGCAGTCTCAATGAGTGGGAAGTAGGAGAACCCTCTAGAAAGTACTAGATACCAGGGAGGTGAGACACTCTCAGGACTCATCAGGGCTGACGTTAGCCAAAATGCCCAGGAAAAGGGAACTCAAAAAGTCAACCTCCAGTAGATTGACAGGGCCTCAAGTGGAGGAACAGGGTTACAAACCCTCAGTTAAATTTTCTGACCCAAAATTGTTCCTGTCTGAAAGAACTGCAGAGACAAAAATGGAGCAGTGACTAAAGGAATGGCGCTGTAATGACCGGCTCAACTTGGGATCCATCTCATGAGAAGACACCAAGGCCTGACACTACTATGCTATGATATGCTTACATATGGTAGCCTGGCATGGCTGTCCTCTGAGAGGCCCTACCAGCAATAGACTGACACAGAAGCAGATACTTATACCCAAGCATTGAACTGATGTCAGGGACCCCTATGGTTGATTTAAGGGACAGATTGTAGAATCTTAAAGGTAGAGCATCCCCATAGGAAGGCCAACAGTCTCAACTAACCCAGACCCTAGGGAGCTCCCAGGGAGATCAATCAGGGTCTGAGGTCCCTGGCACATATGTAGCAGAGGTCTGCCTGGTCTAGCCTCGGTGGGAGATGCTTAATAGTCAATAGACTTGAGACCACAAGGAAGGGGAAGATCTTGGGGGAACCACCCTCTGTGAAGCAATGAGGAGGAGGAATAGGGTGAAGAACTGTGGTAGTGGGGATGAGGAAGGGAGGGGCAATGACTGGAATGAAAATAAATAAAATAATTTAAAAAATAAAAAACATGTTGATCCAAAGATTAAAAGAGTTACCAAAGTGTTGAAGTTTTTTTTTTAAAAGTGCTTTACCTTCTTAGTAAAGTTAGTTTGTGAATACCACTGTAATGTACTATACCCAAGGAATAAAGGAGTACCAAAATTAGACATATCCATAAATTATATGAAGATATAAAATATAAATACTGCATTGTGCCAGAAATTTAATAATAAGTGGAGCAACTTTGGCTTGAAGATTTTTCTTGGGTTTAATGGCAATAGGCTTTCTAACTATTAAAAGTTAATAATACACTGCTGGGAATATTGCAATCTGTTCAGGCTGGCCTAGAGATTTTTGCTTCTGTCTGGTACCCTTGAAATCACATGATTCTTAAAAGTTGAATTCTGGGATTGGTGAGGGGAAATGATTGTGAGAGATAACTCTCTTTGGTCATAGTTTTTCATGGTGACTAAACTTATGACCAAGAAGAAGTTAAAATACATGTCCAGAGACAAAATTGTAAGATGTATGTTTTAGAACAACATGAGTTAATCCCTGCTTATTGAGTTCTGTATAAAGAACTCTGGCAGTCAGCCAGGCTGTAAGAGTCCTGCCATCACCTTATCTGACTCACTTCTTCCTCACTGACTCCTTACCTCCACTTTGGGACCTGGCCATCACTGGGCCTGACCCTTACCAATATAGTAAAGAATCCCTCAGAATAGGACCAAATCTTTGCCATATATACACCTGAAAGTGAATTAATATCCAGAATATACAAAGAACTACAAAACAAAGTCAAGGAAACAAATTACCAGACCCGACTAAAAATGGATTAGTAGTCTAAACAGAAAGTTCTCACAGAAGAAATTAAAATGGCTAAGAAATGCCACCAAAAATCGGACCTCCTTAGCAGTTAGGTAAAGGCAAATAAAAAGTCTGTTGTATTCTTTCTCACCCCAGTCAGAATGGCTAAGATCAACAAAACAACTGACAATAAATGATGGTGAAGTTCAAGGAAAAGGAGACTCTTTATTCATTGCTGATGAGAGTGCAAACTGGTGCAGCCACTCTAGAAATCAGTGAGAAGAAGGCTAAAAAAACTACATAATATATAAATAAGTCTTCTGTATGACCCAGCTATACTACTCCTTCACATATGAACAAAGAAATCAACATGAACCTAATTTCTGAAAATTTGAAACCTACTGAATTCTGGGACTCCATGCTACTCATCCTCACTAGGAAAGTACAACTCAGAAAATTTTAACATGTATCACCAGTAGATGATCTTAGAAATTTTTGGTGACTCTTTCTCAGAGAAGAAACACATAAGAAAATAATCATAGTATATTCACTGATTTTCTCCCAGGGATAAGAAATTGAGATGTTAGAGCCTCTTTCCTGTGTAGTAGTTCCTCCCTTGAGGAGCAGGGAATGAACATACTGTTGATCAATTTGCATAATAAGATTCAGAGGGATACAACTCCCAGGGCACACCTCTAACTCTTATAGTTACCAAGACTGAACATACCTCATATCTTTCTCAGAAGAAATCATGCAGGTTCTTTTCTCCTAGTTTGCTTCTTTCTCCTTTTTCTTGTGAAAAAACCTTCTATCTCTCATAACCAATGTTCCTTGAGCAAGTAAAATTCAAAGGACTTAGCCCATGGTGAGTATATATTGCCAAGTCTATATAGTCCAACAGATGTTGAAGGAAATGGAGAATGAAGTGGTTGATAGGAAGAGTATTAACTCTTTAACATAGGAAAGAGAAAACCCTGTTATTTCATGTAGACATTGCTCTTATGAGTAATATCTAAAACTGTAGAGTCACTAGTATATTTGCTTCAAGTCACATTTTCATAGTGACCATTTACTTTGGATATATATTATTGAGGGTAGATTGCAGAGGAGCTAAATTGGGGTTATTTGCAGGTTACACCATGACACTCTGATACCCAAAGATTCTCCTGGATAAAACACTTGAGGAACTTAGATATCACTATGAGTTGTACATGGTAGAATCTGGTGACATAATTTACAGTGAAGCTGTTCTCTTCTATTTCTTTAATCATATGATCTAAACCAAGAAAGCCAGAGCTTCCATTCTCTCTCAGCCTAGAAAAAACATTTGTGGCTTTTCTTTCACACTCACTTGTTTGGAACTATCTCAGGTTTCTCCTGATAGACCAGTCTCCCTTTCTTTATTTCTTTTTTTTTATTGAATATAATCTTCATTTGCATTTCAAATGCTAAAACGTTTCCCTGTTTCCCCCCTCCCTAAAAACCCCCAACCCCTCCTTCCACCCCCTGCCTTCAAGTATATGTTCCTTCACCGGACCCACTCCCACCTCCTCCCCACCTCGAATTCCCTTTGTTGGGACATCTACTGAGCTTTCACTGGACCAAGGACCACTCCTCCCACTGATGCCCGACAAGGCATTCCTCTGCCACATTTTTGGCTGGAACCATGTTTTCCCCTTTGGTTGATGGTTTAGACCCTGTGAGTCCTGGGGCATCAGGGTGGCCGACATCGTTGTTCTTCCCATGGGGTTGTAAACCCCTCCAACTCCTCCATTGGGGACCCCATGCCCAGTCCAATGGTTGGCTGCTAGCATCCACCTCTGTATGTGTAACAGGCTCCCTTTCTATACCTAATTTCCTTTTGTAAGCTGTGCTTACTAGGATTTGTCTTCAAGAAGAAAGAGTCTGCTTACTTTTACCAAAGAAATTAGTTTCTAAAACATGAATTTATCTATAGACAGCCTATTCCTGTCTCTGGTGTAAAGTGTGAAGATGAGAACAGATTTAGAGAAAAAAATGTTTTTTTTAACTTAACTGGAAGTAGATGCATGCAGTACCCCACTACCAAAAATTAAGCCATTATTCAGTTGAGTTTTCCAATTTTGGGGAAATCTCAGGGGACAGAACATCTGGAGTACAATGGTTATTCACTTTTTTTATCTTGGTGTCTTCCATGTTAGGGAAGGATGGTGAGCAAACTTTTTATTAATCATTTCTCAAATAAGCAGAATTCACAAAATACCTTCAAGTATTATCCCCTATGATGTGCACTAAATACTTGTAGAGGGCATCAGGGTCTTTGCACACATGTCAAAAGAGAGAAAACTCAGGTATGTGGCAGTGATGAGAACTAGGCTGAGAAGCAGGTAATTGGACATTTTGTTCTAACACCAACTATTTCCTTTCTATTTGTTAAGAATCCTCTATGTAGATGCAGATGATTTATGTCTGTGTCCACTTGCATTTCATTACTCTATTGAGCAAAAGGAGTATACACATTTTAATTTTTTGATTTTTAAATATTTATTTAGAACCTAGAATATTAGGGAAGAAAAACATGTTGGACAAATGAAATGGGCTGACTTTCTGAACCCCTTATAAGTTTTTTAAATTCTTTGTAATAAGCACAAGGCAGCATCGTATACTATAGTGTTTTGCAGTATTCTTGACAGTAGTGGAAAAGGAGATGGGCTGGATTCCTGGAAGAGATGATTTTTCTTTCATATCTTTTGTTTATTCTTTGATTTATTTAGATAATACCATCTTCAATTCCCCTTTTTGCTCTCTCAGGTAATCCCCAGCATCTCCTTCTTTCACCTTCATATTTTATCATCTCTTCATCTTCTCTTTTTGTAATTCCAAGGATTCATTAGTTCAGCTTGCTCATATGCTGACTGGCCAAGCTGAGTTGACCTTGTGCAGTGAGTGTTTGAATATGATGGCCACCTCATATCTAGTAGATAACATTTCAGAACATGCTCTGGGTCTTATGTATTTTTGAACCCACTTTTGTGATGTTCTCTGAGCCTTGATTGGGTGAGTAGGGTGCTGTTGTAGATATCCTATTTAAGACTGAAGCCTGAACATTAACTTACTGTCAGCGTTTTGACCACTTATGAGTCACCACTTTAACTGCTGCCCACTGCACAAAGAAGAGTTTCTGGCTAAGACTGAGAGCAGAACTACCCTATGTGGATAAGCATAAATGTTTAGAAGGCAGCTTGACAACATGTCCATTTAGCAAAACAACAGTAATATGATTTTTTTCAAACTGCAAAATTGTTGTTTGTGTTGGTGTTAACTTTATTTTTGACACTGGAAACTAAGGTTTTGGCTTTTTCTATGGGTTTTTTCCTGTGTAGACTAGGTATACACTTTATTCTGATACATATTCCCAGGACATAAGACTACCTTTTGAAGACAGTTTAAAAGGAATTTGAGAACTGCTTCAGGTCTGGAAATACTAACTTTTTTAAAATGTTTTTAATAGATATATTCTTTATTTACATTTCAAATGTTGTCCCCTTTCCTGATTTCCCCCTGCCGAAAATCCCCTAACCCATCTACCCTCCCCTTGTTCCCAAAAATACTCACTCCCGCTTCCCTGTCCTGGTATTCCCCTACACTGCAGCATCAAACCTGCCCAGGATCAAGGACATCTCTTCACTTTGATGTCCAACAAGGCCATCCTCTGGTGCCTATGCATCTAAAGTCATGGATAACTCTAAGTGTACTCTTTGGTTCATGGCTTAGGCCCTGCGAGCTCTGGGAATACTGGGTGGCTCATATCATTGTTCCTCCTATGGCTCTACAAACCCCTTCAGATCCTTGGGTTCCTTCTCTAACTCCCCCAATGGGGACCCTGTGCTCAGTTCAATGGTTGGCTGAGAGTATCCCCTTCTGTATTTGTCATGCACAAGCAGAGCCTTCCAGGTGACAGCTATATCAGGCTCCAGTCAGCAAGCACTTGTGGACATCTACAATAGTGTCTGGGTTTTGTAATTGAATATGGGATGGATCCCTAGGTGGGGCAGTCTCTAAATGGTCTTTCCCTCAGACTCTGCTCCACACATTGTCTCTGTATCTCCTTCTGTGCATATTTGGTTCCCCCTTCTAAGAAGGACCAGAATATCCTTACTTTGTTCTTCCTTCCTCTTAATATTCATTTCATCTGTGAATTGTGTCGTAGGTATTCCAAGCTTCTGGGCTAATATCCACTTATCAGTGCATACCATGTGTGTTCTTTTGGGATTGGATTACCTCACTTAGGATGATATTTTCCAGTTTCACCCATTTGCCTGAGATTTTCATGAATTCATTGTTTTTAATAGCTGAGTAGTAATATTCCATTGTGTAAATATACCACATTTTCTGTATCCATTCCTCTGTTGAGGGACATCTGGGTTCTTTCCAGCCTCTAGCTATTATAAATAAGGCTGCTATGAACATAGTGGAGCATGGGTCCTTATTACATGCTGTAGAATCCTCTAGGAATATGCCCAGGAGTGGTATAGCAGGGTCCTCCCAATTTGGTATTATACCCAATTTTCTGAGGAGCCCCAAACTGATTTCCAGAGTGGATGTAGCAGCTTGCAATACCACCAGCAGTGGAGGAGTGTTCCTCTTTCTCCAGATCATCGCCAGCACCTGCTGTCTCCTAAGTTTTTGATCTTAGTCATTCTGACTGGTGTGAGGTGAAATCTCAGGGTTGTTTTGATTTGCATTTCCCTGATGACTAAGGATGTTGAACATTCCTTTAGGTGCTTCTCACCCATTCGATATTCCTCAGTTGAAAATTCTTTTTATAGATCTGTATCCCATTTTTAAGAGGGTTATGTGGTTCTCTGGAGTCTAGATTCTTGAATTCTTTCTACCTATTTGATACTAGCCCTCTGTCGGATATAGAGTGGGTAAAGATTTTTCCCAATTTGTTGCTTGCCATTTTGTCCTATTGACAGTGTCCGTTGCCTTACAGAAATTTTGTAAATTTATGAGATCTCATTTGTCAATCCTTATTTTTGTTAGATATATTCTTTACTTACATTTCAAATGATTTCCCCTTACTTGGATCCCCCCTCCCAAAAGTCCCATAAGGCCTCTTCCCTCCCCCTGTTTCCCAATCAACCCCTTCCTGCTTCCCGGTCCTGGTATTCCCCTACACTGCTTCATTGACCATTTCCAGGACCAGGGTCCTCTCCTCCCTTCTTCTTTTTGATATGGGAATTGTTTCTTGGGTATTCCGAGCTTCTGGGCTAATATCCACTTATAAGTGAGTGCATACCATGTGTGTTCATTTGTGACTGGGTCACCTCACACAAGATGACATTCTCCAGTTCCACCCACTTGCCTAAGAATTTCATGAATTCATTGTTTATAATAGCTGAGTAGTATTCCATTGTGTAAATATACAACATTTTCTGTATCCATTCCTCCATTGAGGGACATCTGGGTTCTTTCCAGCTTCTGACTATTATAAATAGGGCTGCTATGAACATAGTGGAGCATGTGTCCTTATTACATGACAGAGAATCCTCTGGGTATATGCCCAGGAATGGTATAGCAGGATTCTCTGGTAGAATTATGCCCAGGTTTCTGAGGAACCGCCAGACTGATTTCCAGAGTGGTTGAACCAGCTTGCAGTCCCACCAGTAGTGGAGGAGTGTTCATCTTTCTCCACATCCTCACCCACATCTGCTGTCTCCTGAGTTTTTGATCTTACCCATTTTGATTGGTGTGAGGTGAAATATCAGGGTTCTTTTGATTTGCATTTCCTGGATGACTAAGAATGTTGAACATTTCTTTATGTGCTTCTCAGCCATTTGATATTCCTCAGGTGATAATTCTTTGTTTAGCTCTGTACCCCATTTTTAATAGGGTTACTAGGCTCTCTGAAGTCTAACTTCTTGAGTTCTTTGTATATCTTGGATATTAGCCCTCTATTGGATGTAGGGTTGGGAAAGATCTTTTCCTGATTTGTTGGTTACTGTTTTGTCCTTTTGACAGTGTCCTTTGCATTACAGAAATTTTGTAAATTTATTAGGTCTCATTTATCAATTCTTGATCTTAGAGCATAAGCTATTTGTGTTCTGTTCAGGAAATATTCCCCTGTGTCCATGTGCTCAAGGCTCTTCCCCAATTTCTTTTCTATTAGTTTCAGTGTGACTGGTTTTATGTGGAGGTCCTTGATCCACTTGGAGTTGAGCTTAGTACAAGGAGATAAGAATGGATCGATTTGCATTCTATGCATGCTGACCTCCAGTTGAACCAGAACCATTTATTGAAAAGGCTATCTTTTTTCCACTGGATAGTTGTAACTCCTATGTCAAAGATCAAGTGACCATAGGTGTGTGGGTTCATCTCTGGGTCTTCAATTTTTTATAAGATATATTCTTTATTTACATTTCAAATGATTTCCCCTTACCTGGATCTCCCCTCCCAAAAGTCCCATAAGGCCTCTTCCCTCCCACTATTCTCCAATCACTTCCTTCCTTCTTCCCTGTCCTGGTATTCCCCTACACTGCTTCATTGACCATTTCCAGAACCAGGGGCCTCTCCTTCTTTCTTCTTGGATATCTTGTTACATGAATTGTTTCTTGGGTATTCCAAGCTTCTGGGCTAATATCGGCTTATTAGTGAGTGCACACTATGTGTGTTCTTTTTTTTTTTTAAAGATTTATTTATTAAGTACACTGTAGCTGTCTTGTCTTCAGACACTCCAGAAGAGGGCATCAGATCTCATTATGGATGGTTGTAAACCACCATGTGGTTGCTGGGATTTGAACTCAGGACCTTTGGAAGAACAGTCAGTGGTCTTACCCACTGAGCCATCTCTCCAGCCCCCCCATGTGTGTTCTTTTGCGACATATTTTTATTAAAAATAGGGCTGGGTCTTCAATTCCGTTCCATTTACCTACCTGCATGTCAATGTCCAATACCATGCAGTTTTTAACACTATTGCTCTGTAGTACTGCTTGAGGTCAGGGATAGTGATTCCCCCAGAAGTTCTTTTACTGCTGAGAACAGTTTTAGCTATCCTGAGTTTTTGTTATTCCAGATAGATTTGAGAATTGCTCTTTCTAACTCTATGAAGAATTTAGTTGGGATTTTGACAGCGATTGCATTGAATCTGTAGATTGCTTTTGGCAAGATGGCCATTTTTTACTATATTAATCCTGCCAATCCATGAGCATGGAAGATTTTTCCATTTTCTGAGGTCTTCTTTGATTTCTTTCTTCAGAGACTTGAAGTTCCTGTAGGACAGATCTATCACTTGTTTGGTTAGAGTCACAAGAAGACACTTTGTTTGTGGATATTTTGAAGGATGTCTTTTCCCTAATTTCTTTCTCAGCCTGTTTATCCTTTGAGTAGAGGAAGGCTACTGATGGGCTTAAGCTAATTTTATATCCAGCGACTTTGCAGAAGTTGTTTATCAGCTGTAGGAGTTCTTTGGTGGAGTTTTTTTGGGTCACTTAAGTATACTATCACATCATCTGCAAATCATGATAGGTTGATTTCTTCCTTTCTAATTTGTATCCCTTTGACCTCCTTTTGTTGTCTAATTGTTGTAGCTATAACTTCAAGTACTATATGGAATAAATATGGAGAGAGAGGGCAGCCTTGTCTAGTTCCTGATTTTACTGGGATTGTTTCAAAGTTTTCTCTATTTATTTTGATTTTGGATACTGGTTTCCTGTATATTGCTTTTACTATGTTTAGGAATGGGCCTTGAATTTCTGTGCTTTCCAAGACCTTTAACATGAAAGGATGCTGAATTTTGTCAAATGCTTTTTCAGCATCAAATGAAATGACCATATGGTTTTTTTCTTTGAGTTTGTTTATGCAGTGGATTACATTGATGTATTTCCATATATTTAACCATCCCTGCATCCCAGGGATGATGCCTACTTGATCATGGGGAATGATCATTTTGAAGAGTTCGTGGATTCTATTGACAAGAATTTTATTGAGTGTTTTTAAATTGATATTCATATGGGAAACTGGTCTGAAGTTCTCTTTCTTTGTTGGATCTTTGTGTCATTTTGGTATCAGCATAATTGTGACTTCATAGAACGAGTTGGGTAGTATTCCTTGTTTCTATTTTGTGGAATAAATTGAAGACTATTGGTGTTAGGTCTTCTTTGAAGGTCTGATAGATTTCTGCACTAAAACCCTCTAGTCCTGTGCTTTTTATTGGTTGGGAGACTGTCAATGACCACTTCTGTTTATTTGGGGGTTATGAGACCATTTAGATGATCGATCTGATCCTGATTAAACTTTGGTAATTGGTACCTATCTAAGAAATTGTCCATTTCATCCAGATTTTCCAGTTGTATTGAGTATAGGTTTTTGTAGTAGGATCTGATGATTTTTTGAATTTCCTCAGTTTCTGTTATTTCTCCCTTTTCATTTCTGATTTTGTTAATTTGGATGCTGTCTCTGAGTCCTCTGGTTATTCTGCCTAAAGATTTATCTATCCCGTTGATTTTCTCAAAGAACCAGCTCCTGGTTTTGCTGATTCTTTGTATAGTTTTTGTTTCTATTTGGTTGATTTCAGCCATGAGTTTGATAATTGCCTGCCTTCTACTCCTCTTGGGTGTATTAGCTTCTGTCTGTTCTAAAGCTTTCACGAATGCTGTTAAGCTGCTAGTGTATGCTCTCTCCAGCTTCTTTTGGAGCCACTCAGAGCTACGAGTTTTCTGCTTAGCACTGCTTTCATTGTGTTCCATAAATTTGGGTATGTTGTGGCTTTATTTTCACTAAATTCTAAAAAGGTTTTGATTAATTTCCTCATTTCTTCCTTGACCAAGGTATCATTGAGTAGAGCATTGTTCAGTTTCCATGTGTATGTGGGCATTCTGTTGTTTTTTTGCCATTGAAGACCACCCTTACTCCATAGTGATCTGATAGGAGACAAGGGATTATTTCAATCTTCTTATATCTGTTGAGGTTTGTTTTGTGACCAATTATATGGTCAGTGTTGGAGAAGGTACCATGATGTGCTGAGAAGAAGGTATATTCTTTTGATTTAGAATGAGATGTTCTATAGATAGCTATTAAATTCATTTGGTCCAAAACTTCTGTCAGTTTCACTGTGTCTCTGTTTATTTTGTGTTTCCCTGATTTGTCCATTGAGGAGAGTGGAGTGTTGAAGTCAACCACAATTATTGTGTGGGGTGCAATGTGCGCTTTAAGCTTTAGTAAAGTTTCTTTTATGAATGTGGGTACTCTTGCATTTGGAACATAGATGTTCAGAATTGAGATTTCTTCCTGATATAATTTTCCTTTAATGAATATAATGTGTCCTTCTTTATCTTTTTGATGACTTTTGATTGATGGTCTATTTTATTGGATATTAGAGTGGCTACTCCAGCTTGTTGTCGGGACCATTTGCTTGGAAAACTGTTTTCCAGACTTTTACATTGGGGTAGTGTTTGTCTTTGACACGGAGATACATTTCCTTTATGCAGCAAAATGTTGGGTCCTGTTTACATATCCAGTCCGTTAGTCTATGTCTTTTTATTGGGGAATTGAGTCCGTTGATGTTAAGAAATATTAAGGAAAAGTGATTGTTGCTTCCTGCTATTTTTGATATAATTTTTATATTTTTGTGGTTATCTTCTTTTGGGTTTGTTGAAAAAAGATTAATTTCTTGTTTTTTCTAGTATGTAGTTTTCCTCCTATTGTTGGTGTTTTCCATTCATTATCCTTTGAAGGACTGGATTTGTGGAAAGATAGTGGGTAAATTTGTTTTTGTCATGAAATACCTTGTTTTCTCCAGCTATGGTAATTGAGAGATTTGCTGGATATAGCAGTCTGGGTGGGCATTTGTGTTCCCTTAGGGTCTGTATGAGATCTGCCCAGGTTCTTTTGGCTTTCATAGTCTCTGGTGAGAAGTCCAGTGTAATTCTGATAGGTCTTTTATATGTTACTTGGCCTTCTCCCCTTACTTCTGCTAATATTCTTTGTTTAGTACATTTGGTGTTTTAATTATTATGTGACAGGAGGAATTTCTTTTCTGGTCAAATCTATTTGGAGTTCTGTAGGCTTTTTGTATGTTCATGGGCATCTCTTTCTTTAGGTTGGGGAAGTTTTCTTCTATAATTTTGTTGAATATTTTACTTTACTGGCACATTAAGTTGAAGATCTTTGCTCTCTTTTATACCTATAATCCTTAGGTTTGGTCTTCTCATTCTGTCCTGGATTTCCTGGATGTTTTGGGTCAGGACCTTTCTGCATTTTTCATTTTCTTTGACTGTTTTATCGATGTTTTCTATGGTATCTTCTGCATCTGAGATTCTTCTATCTCTTGTATTCTGTTGTTGATGCTTGGATTCATGACTCCTGACTTCTTTCCTAGGTTTTCTATGTATCTAGTTGTTTCCCTTTGTGATTTCTTTATTGTTTCTACCTCCATCTTTAGATCCTAGATGGCTTTGTTCAATTCCTTCACCTGTTTTGTTGTGTTTTCCCTTAGTTCTTCAAAGGCTTCTCCCTGTTTACTTGTCTTCTCCTGTATTTCTTTAAGGAGTTATTTATGTCCTTCTTGAAGTCCTCCATCAGCAGCATGAGCTGTGATTTTAAATCCAAATCTTGCTTTTCTGGTGTGTTGGGGTATCCAGGACTTGCTGTTGTGGGAGAATTGGGTTCGGATAGAGCCATATTGCCTTGATTTCTGTTAATAATATTCCTATGTTTGCCTTTTGCCATCTGGCTATCTCTGGTGTTAGTGGGTTCTGCTGTCACTGGCTGGTGCTTGTCCCTCCTGTGTGCCTGCAGGCCTATCTCAGCACCCCTGGGTGACTGGCTTTCCCCTGGTACAGATTGCTGTGGGGATGCCCAGCTCCTGGTCGGGCCCTGGTAGACCGAGTCCCAAGTGATCTTACCCTCAGGTGTTCTCTGCGTTCCTGGTTGCAGCAGCCTGCTCAGTGGCAGGAGAGAAGATGTCGGTCTCACCTCTACTGGAGGGACACAATACAGAGCAGATATCCCCTAGCAGATTAGGTGCACAGAAGGCTGCGGTGCTGCCAAGTCCTTGGATGCAGGCAGAGCCCTGGCGGGGTGTGTTCCAAGCGATCCTCCACTCAGGTGATCTCTGCATCCCTGTCTACACCTGTCTACTCACCTCTAAATGCAGGACTCCCGCCAATCAAGGGACTCCCCACAGGGCAGATGTCCCCCTGCAGGGTAGGTACACAGATGACTGCAGTGCTGCTGAGCCACTGGGTGCAGGCAGAGCCCTGACGGGGCACTTCCCAAGCGATCCTCCACTCGAATGATCTCTGCACCCCTGTCTGTACCTGTCTACTCAGTCACAGTGGCAAAGATGGCACCATTTGTCAACTCTTGATCTTAGAGCATAAGATATTTGTGTCCTGTTCAGGAAATTTTCCCCTATGCCAATGTGCTCAAGGCTCTTCCCCAGTTTCTTTTCTATCAGTTGCAAGGTGTCTGGTTTTATGTGGAGGTCCTTAATCCACTTGAACTTGAGATTAGTGAAAGGAGATAAGAATGAATCAATTTGCACTCTTCTGCACGGTAACCACCAGTTGAACTAGCACCATTTGTTGAAAAGACTATCTTTTTCCACTGGATGGTTTTAGCTCCTTTGTCAAAGATCAAGTGACAATAGGTGTGTGTGTTCATTTCTGAGTCTTCAATTCTATTCCACTGATCTACCTACATGTCACTGTTCCAATATCATGCAGTTTTTAACACTATTGCTCTATACTACTACTTGAGGTCCGGGATATTGACTCCCCAGAAGTTCTTTTACTGTTCAGAATAGTTTTAGCAATCCTGGCTTATTTGTTATTCCGGATGAATTTGAGAACTGCTCTTTCTAACTCTATGAAGAATTGAGTTGGAATTTTGATGTGGATTGCATTGAATCTGTAGATAGCTTTTGGCAAGATGGCCATTTTTACTATATTAATCCTGCCAATCCATGAGCATGGGAGATGTTTCCATCTTCTGCAGTCTTATTCAATTTCTTTCTTCAGAGACATGAAGTTCTTGTTATACAGATGTTCCACTTGTTTGGTTAGAGTCACACCAAGATACTTTATATTGTTTGTGACTATTGTGAAGGGTTTATTTCTCACCCTGTTTATCCTTTGAGTATAGGAAGGCTACTGATTTGCTTGAGTAAATTTTATATCCAGCAACTTTACTGAAGTTGTTTATCAGCTGTAGGAGTTCTCTGGTGGAGTTTTTTGGGTCACTTAATTATACTATCCTGTCATCGACACATAGTGATAGTTTGAATTCTTCCTTTCTGATTTGTATCCCTTTGACCTCCTTTTGTTGTCTAATTGCTCTAGCTAGAACTTCAAGTACTATATTGAATAGATATGAAGAGAGAGGGCAACCTTGTGTAGTCCCTGATTTTAGTGGGATTGCTTCAAGTTTCTCTCCATTTATCTTGATGTTGACTACTGGTTTGCTGTATATTGCTTTTACTGTGTTTAGGTATGGGCCTTGAATTCCTGATCTTTCCAAGATTTTAACATGAAAGGATGCTGAAGTTTGTCAAATGCCTTTTCAGCATCTAATGAAATGACTATGTGGTTTTTTTCTTTGAGTTTGTTTATGTAGTGGATTACATTAATGGATTTCCATATATTGAACCAACCCTGCATCCCTGGGATAAAGCCTACTTGATCTTGGTGAATAATCATTTTGATGTGTTCTTGGATTCAGTTGGCAAGAATTTTATTGAGTATTTTTAAATTGATATTCATAAGGGAAATTGGTCTGAAGTTCTCTTTCTTTGTTGGAACTTTGTGTCATTTTTATATCAGTGTAATTGTGGCTTCATAGAACGAGTTGTGTAGTGTTCCTTCTGTTTCCATTTTGTGTAATAGATTGAAGATTATTGGTGTTAGGTCTTCGTTGAAAGTCTGATAGAATCCTGCACTAAAACCGTCTGGTGCTGTACTTTTTTGGTTGGGATACTTTCAATGACCACTTCTATTTCTTTAGGGGTTTTGGGAGTGTTTAGACTGTCTGTCTGATCCTGATTTAACTTTGGTAGTTGGTATCTGTATAGGAAACTGTCCACTTCATCCAGATTTTCAGGTTGTGTTGAGTGTAGGCTTTTGTATAGGATCTCATAATTTTTTTTAATTTCCTCAGTTTTTGTTGTTATTTCTCCCTTTTCATTTCTGATTTTGTTAATTTGGATACTGTCTCTGGGACCTCTGGTTATTCTGCCTAAAGGTTTATCTATCTTGTTGATTTTCTCAAAGAACCAGCTCCTGGTTTTGTTGATTCTTTGTATAGTTCTTTTGTTTTTACTTGGTTTATTTCAGTCCTGAATTTGATGATTTCCTGCCTCCTACTCCTCTTAAGTATATTAGCTTCTTTCTGCTCTAGAGCTTTCAGGTGTGCTGTTAAGCTGCTAGTGTATGCTCGCTCCAGCTTCTTTTTGGAGGCACTCAGAGCTATGAGTTTTCCTCTTAGCACTGCTTTCTTTCTGTCTCATAAGTTTGGGTATGTTGTGCTTTCATTTTCATTAAATTCTAAAAAGTCTTTGATTTCCTTAATTATTTCTTCCTTGACCAAGGTATCATTAAGTGGAGCATTGTATGGTTTCCATGTGTATGTGGGCTTTCTGTTGTATTTGTTGCTATTGAAAACCACCCTTACTCCATAATGATCTGATAGGAGGCATGGGATTATTTCAGTCTTCTTGTATCTGTTGAAGTCTGTTTTGTGATCAATTATATGGTCAATTTTGGAGAAGGTGCCATGATGTGCTGAGAAGAAGGTATATTCTTTTGATTTAGAATGAAATGTTCTATAGATGTCTGTTAAATCCATTTGGGTCATAACTTCTGTTAGTTTCACTGTGTCTCTGTTGAGATTGTTTCCCTGATTGGTCCATTGATAAGAGTGTGGTGTTAATGTCACCCATAATTATTATGTGAGGTGCAATGTGTGCTTTGTGATTTAGTAAAGTTTCTTTAATGAATGTGGGTGCCCTTGCATTTGGAGCATTGATGTTCTGAACTGAGTTATTCTTGTTTGATTTTTCTCTTTGATGAGTATGAAATATACTTCTGTGTCTTTTTTGATGACTTTTGGTTGAAAGTCAATTCTATCAAATATTAGAATGGCTTCTTCAGCTTGTTTCCTGGTACCATTTGCTTGGAAAATTGTTTTCCAGCCTTTTACTCTAAGGTGGTGTTTGTCTTTGACACTGAGGTGCAGTTCCTGTATGCAGCAAAATGCTGGGTCTTGTTTACATACCCTGTCTGTTAGTCTATGTCTTTTTACTGGAGAATTGAGTTCAATGATGTTAATATATATAAAGGAATACTGATTGTTGCTTCCTGTTATTTTTGATGTTATTTTTATGTTGGTGTAGTTATCTTCTTTTGGGTTTGTTGAAAGAAGATTACTTTCTTGCTTTTTCTAGGGTTTACTTGCCCTCCTTATATTGCCATTTTCCATCTATTATCCTTTGTAGGGCTGGATTTGTGGAAAGATATTGTGTAAATTTGGTTTTATGATAGAATATCTTGGTTTCTCCATCTATGGTGATTGAGAGTTTTTCTGGGTATAGTAGCCTGGGCTCGCATTTTGTGTTCTCTTAGGGTCTGTATGAGATCTTCCCAGGATCTTCTTGCTTTCACGGTCTCTGCTGAGAAGTCTGGTGTAATTCTAATAGGACTGGCTTTATATGTTATTTGGCCTTTTTCCCTTACTACTTTTAATATTCTTTGTTTAGTACATTTGGTGTTTTGATTATTATGTGCCAGGAGGACTTTCTGGTCTGGTCCAGTCTGTTTGGAGTTGGGTAGGCTGCTTGTATGTTCAAGGGCATCTCTTTCTTTAGGTTAGGGAAGTTTTCTTCTATACTTTTGTTGAAGATTTTTACTGGCACTTTAAGTTGTAAATCTTCGCTCTCTTCTATACCTGTAATCCTTAGGTTTGGTCTTCTCATTGTGTCCTGGATTCCCTGGATGTTTTGGATCAGGACCTTTTTGGTTTTCATATTTTCTTTGACTGTTGTATCAATGCTTTCTATGGTATCTTCAGCACCTGAGATTTTTTCTTCTATCTTTTGTATTCTGTTGTTGATGTTTGCATCTATGACTCCTGATTTCTTTCCAAGGCTTTCTTTCTCCAGAGTTGTCTTCCTTTGTGATTTCTTTGCTGTTTCTCCTTCCATTTTTAGATCCTGGATGATTTTGTTCAGTTCCTTCACTTGTTTGTTTGTGTTTTCCTGTAATTCTTAAGGAATTTTTGTGTTTCCTCTTTAAGGGCTTCTACCTGTTGACCCATGTTCTCCTGTATTTCTTTAAGGGTGTTATTTATGTCCTTCTTGAAGTCCTCTATCAGCATCATTAGATGTGATTTTCAATCCAGATCATGTTTTTCTAATGTGTTGGACTATCCAGAACTTACTGTTTTGGGAGAACTTGGTTCAGATGGTGCCATGTTGCCTTGGTTTCTGTTGGTAAAGTTCTTGTGTTTTCCTTTTGCCATCTGCTTATCTCTGGTGTTAACTGGTATTGCTGTCTCTCACTATGGCTTGTTTATATGTCCTGCAAGCCTCTGTATCTGTGCTCCTGGGACACCCATTCTCTCTGTGTACACAGGTTCATAGGTGCTCCTGGGAGACCAAGTCTCCTGTAGTTGTATTTGGCTATGTAGGTCTGTGGCCCTGGGTCAGCTCTGGTTGTGGATGGAAATTGGAAGAACTTCTGTCCCAGGTTGCTCCTAGGCTCTTGTGTCCTCAGGGTTTCAGGCTGTTTTCTCTGAACAGCAGGGATGTTTCTACCTGTGCTGTCTGACCTCTCTGTACTCCTGGGTGGTTAGTTACTTCCCTGGGGCACTTGGATATGGCACACTGTGGCAGAGGATGGTCCCAAACTGGAGACAGAAACTGGAAGGCTTCCAACAGAGCGTTCTGGACATTATTCTCTTAGCAGCAGGGGTGGTTCTACCTGTGCTTCTGGCCTCTCTGTACTCCTGGGTGGTTAGCTACCTCCCTACACCACTTGGGTATCGAATATACACAGTTTAGAAGAAACACTACAAAGACCTTTTACATAAGCACTGGAATAATATGGGTGAAAGAAGAATAATGGGAGAAAAGTGGAGGTCTACTACTAAGTCCTCTCTACCTCATACCATTTAGATTTGGACACATTAGAGAATCATTGGCTTCATTATTTTTCTTTACTCACTTGAGTGGGTCTCATCCTCAATCAGACTCTCTTAACAAGACATTGACATCATTTTTCTACTTTTTTCAACCCTTATTTTTTATTTTCAATTACAGAAAGCTTGAGTTTCTGCTTTCAGTTCGAATATGTGAAAATTTCCTATTGACAGTGTCCTTTGTCTTACAGAAGCTTTGCAATGTTATGAGGTCCCATTTGTCGTTTGTTGAAATTTCATATTGTTGTGCCTCTATCCTTAGTTTTGTCTATTCTAAATCTATTGTTTGTTCCAAGCCACAAAAAAACCATAATTTATAGCAGTTTTTTCAGTGTAATAAGTGCACAGCCTTGCATATCAACCATCCATCACTATCTCTCTGTTTATCTCTATGTATTTGGGAATGGTACTGGACTATTTCTGTCATGTCATTCCTCACCATTCCCTTTACCACTATACACTTAAACAATCTTGCTAGGAACACTTGCTCCCTTGGTTGATTCTTGTATCTGGTCCTTCAATTTTCCCTGCTAAAAATCCTTATTCGCATAACTCCAATTAGGTATTTCTTTTGTCAGACACCCCTGACTTCACCAATCCAGATTGCATTCAAAAATGCCATCTGAGCCTATTTAGCAAATAAACTTTATCCTAGTGTTTAATTATTCAGTATTATAAGTGACACTTCCTAGATCCTTCTCTACTTCTAGGAGGTGGAAATGTGAATGCAAAAACAAAACTGCACCTGTATTTTCACAGCATCAAACACAGGCCTACTGAGGGAAACTTTTTGAAGAAAAATTTCCAGAAAATGTTTAGGAACCAATAAAAGCCTAATTCAAGTCTTTGGTACTTACTGATATAGCTCAACAATTTTTTGCAGCAATACCAGACACTAGGAACAGGACATGTAGATTCTTTCTTATATTTGAGCTACTTAAGAGGATGTTATTTTTAATGTCACAATTCTTTTAAATAACAGTTTGGTTGTTGCTTTTACTGTAGGTAGGAATTAATGAGATAGGTTAACACTGCAGTAAACAACACTTCCTTGTGGTTCTTGGATGAGATCCAAAATCTTGCAAACAGTGGGCAAGCACTCAAACACTGAGCTATAACCCCTGTCCATGTGACTTCTGGGTACCTCCAAACAAAGCCTGTAGCATGCAGACCCTCTAATTTATGTTTGAAATTAAGGATCATTCTTTCTCCTTCCTCTTTGCCATGTATATTATGCTTATCACTGAACACGTTCATTGTTTTGATCATAAACTTTGATTTAAAGAAGGAATATTTGGTTGTCCAGGAAATAAAAACATGCCCCTGCCTGATTATCTTCCTAACTTATCCACATTTAAGAAGAGGGGTTTTTACTCAGAGATGGAGGGTGTTTGGTCATTTTATGTGCAAATGAAAGGATGAAGAAAGTGAGTATTAAGTATTTTCAAAAATAGAAGTTTAGAAGAATTTTTTGTATTCTAAACACAGCCATTGCTGTCAATTCTTTGTAGATGTCTTCTAACATTCAATTTCTGTATTTATTCTTCTAATTACCTTTGTTTTTATTGTATATTTTCTTTATTTACATTTCAAATGTTATACCCTTTCCCGGTTTTTCCTGCTCTCAGAAACCTCATATCCCATCCTCCCACTCCCTGATTCTTTGAGGGTGTTCCTTCGCCCACCCCACTCTCACCTACCCACCCTCAATTCTCCTATTATGGGGCATCTATCAAGGCTTCATTGCAAGACTTTTAGGAAATAACCATGAGCCATGTGTTGATGACTCAGGAAAACTTTATTGTTGATGTTTCTATAGGGAAGGTACATGGTAAGATTCCATTAAAAAATATATCAACTTAAGGGAAAATAGGATAACCTGTTGGGGCATGTAGGTATCTATGCTGGGAAATGAATGAATTAGAATTGATTGAAGGGCCAGGGTAATAAGTGGAGACATTTTCTTTATACCTTCCCACTATCTTACTTATCTTGTCTCTCTATAGTAGTTTTCTTTAGAGCTACATTAGTTGAAGATATTGGACAGATGCCCAAATTGTAGTGGAAGTGCTACAAAAGTAGAAAGTTAGCCAGCTCCAGTCAGCAAGTACTTGTGGGCATCGATAACAGTGTCTGGGTTTTGTATATGTATATGGGATGGATCATTAGGTGGGGTAGTCTCTGGATGGTCTTTCCCTCAGTCTCTGCTCCACACTTTGTCTCTGTATATTCTTCTATGGGAATTTTGTTCCCTCTTCTAAGAAGAACCTTGATATAGCTGTCACCTGGGAGGCTCTCCTAGTGCATGACAAATACAGAGGAGGATACTCTCAGCCAGCCATTGAACTGAGCACAGGGTCCTCAATGAGGGAGCTAGAGAAAGGACCCCAGGAGCTAAAGGGGTTTGCAGTGCCATAGGAGGAACAACAATATGAGCCACCCAGTACTCCCAGAGCTCCCAGGGACAAAAATATCAACCAGATAGTACACATGGTGTTACCCATGGCTCCAGACGCATAGGCAGCAGAGGATGGCCTTGTTGGACATCAAGGGGAGGAGAGGCCCCTGTTTCTGGAATGGTTTGATGCAACAATGTAGGGGAATAAGAGGACAGGGAAGGGGGAGGGGATTGATTGGGGAACAGGGGGAGGGGAGATGGTTTATGGGACTTTCGGGGGGAACCAAGAAGGGGGAAATCATTTGAAATGTAAATAAAGAATATATCTAACAAAAAATTCCTTAAAAAAGAAACCTATTTGTTCATATGTTCATTAATTCATTAATTCAGCTGTCAAAATGGTATGAAAATCTTCCTCTATGTCAAATATTCACCTGGTGTTGAGACCTGATGGGAATGGGAATCAACCAGACAGCCAAGAAATGTATCACATACACAAAATAAGCAAGCATTAAGAAGATAAAGGTGTCTAAAGGAAGAATGAAATTTCAAAAGGAATGGAAACAGAGAAGGTATGATCACATTCACAAACAGAAACCTTTCCGAATGATCAGAATTTAGTGTAACCAACTGAAAAATGTTGAGAAGTGAGATTGGGAACCAGAGTGGATCCATCATAGAGAAAGGATGTACAGCACTTTTAGAAACTAACTGCTGTGATTTAAATACTTTCAGAGGTTATCTGGTCTTCATGTGGTTTAAAATTTGTAGAGTTAATAGTTCTAAATAGAGATAAGAGGAAAAAAAAGTCTCCCAGAGTGAAGGTTAATATTAAGAAACAGTCTTTTTAATGAATGATAAGATATTTGATTCCTAATTTCTAAAGTAATAAAACCTTTATGTACAGTTATTCCAATACATAAACGAACAGAGACCTTAGAGACTGTGGTGTATGTTTCCCAATCCTTCTCTCCCATAGGTGTCTAGCGTATTTGTCAACAACATGAAACCACAAAACCAAACAAATATTTTAGAATTTTTACTTCTTGGGTTTTCCCAAGATCCAGAGCATCAATCCATACTATTTGGACTGTTTCTGTTCATGTTTGTGGTCGCTGTGCTTGGGAATCTGCTCATCATTCTGGCTGTCAGCATTGACTCTCACCTGCATACTCCCATGTACTTCTTCCTATCTAACCTGTCCTTTTCAGACATTTGTTTCATCTCTACAACTATCCCTAAGATGTTGGTGAACATCCAAACACAGAGCAAGTCCATCACCTATGCAGAATGCATCACCCAGATGTATTTTTTCATGGTCTTTGGAGGCATGGACACACTTCTCCTCACCGTAATGGCCTATGACCGATTTGTGGCCATCTGTCACCCCCTTCACTATCCAGTCATTATGAATCCCCAATTAAGTGTCTTGCTCATTCTTGTGTCCTGGTTCATTAGCGTCTCATATTCTCTGATTCAGAGTCTGTTGATGCTGCGACTGTCCTTCTGTACTAATCAGATAATCAAACACTTTTACTGTGAGTATGCTAGAGCCCTCACTATAGCCTGCTCAGATACACAAATCAATCATACTCTTCTTTATATAGAAACGTGTGTACTTGGCTTTGTTCCTTTCTTGGGGATCATTTATTCCTACTCTAAAATTGCTTCCTCTATTTTGAGAATTCCATCAACAGATGGAAAATATAAAGCATTTTCTACCTGTGGGTCTCATCTATCAGTGGTTTCTTTATTCTATGGGACAGGCCTTGGGGTGTACCTTAGTTCTGATGCAACTTCCCCTTCTTGGAAGGACATGGTGGCCTCAGTAATGTACACAGTGGTCACCCCCATGCTGAACCCTTTCATCTACAGCTTGAGAAACAAAGACATTAAGAAAGCCTTAAAAATTCTTAGGACAATACTTTTATAAGGTGATAATTTCACTGATTTTAGTATTATGAGATGACAAAAGTAAAGCAGTGGACTAAAGAAATTCTGTCCCTTAATCATGTACAATTTTTCCCCAGTTTGTTCTTTTGTCTTTGATCAAAATTATACTGTGAATACTTTTATCTGAAGCTCATATGACACCTCATATGTTATCCTTAATTCTATCCTCCTCTTTTTTATATGACATAGTTTTTTAACTTCAGTTTTTTGTTTACATTTCTGTAAGTTAATAAAACCAATCAAAAATCAACTCCTGAATTATCTAATAAAACTTAGGAAATAACAGTTTATTTATTTATAAATAGTTCATTTATAGAACTTAAATTCATGTGTAGGTTTATAATACCTGTTTCTATAAATGCTACATTAATTGCACACATGCTAGAATGTATATGGCTATTAGACATTCCTTTCTGTACAGGCTGGACTTTACCATGAAAGTCTCTACTCACCACTCAAAAATCACCACTGAGATTCTAGTCATGAAATTTGCTACTGAAGAGAAAATTTTTATCTTGTTACTACACACTGACTGAAATGGTCTCCTGTCACGTGAATACTTTTCTCCTCCTGACTTCTACGTTAAAATGTTATAAAAAAGTGTGATTTTAATAAAAAAGGGAGGAATTGTGAAGCAATTAGGTTGATTTTTATGGTGCCCTCAGGAATAAAGCTTCTTATAGAAAGAGAAAAACCGGGCTGGAGAGTTGGCTCAGCAGGTTAGAGCACTGACTGCTCTTCCAAAGGTCCTGAATTCAAATCCCAGCAACCACATGGTGGATCACAACCATCTCTAATAAAATCTGACGCCCTCTTCTGGTGTGTCTAAAGAGAGCTACAGTGTACTTAGATATAATAAAAAATCTTTTAAAAAGGGAGAGAGAAACAGAAAACTCTAGGGAGCTTTCTTGCCTCTGCTACAAAGGAGACCATAGTAGAAAAATATCAGCTATGAACCAGGAAATTGGCTCTCAGTAGAAACCAAATCTGTTGTTTTTAATTTTAAATTTCCCAATCTCCAGATGTGTGAAAAACAAGTTTTATTGTATATCAGGTGCTTAATCTAAGCAATTTGTTATAATGTTCTGAACATATTATCCCCTTTGACTAAATGATATAAATTAATCTTGAAACTTAAAATGTCTATAATGTCACAGGCAATGTCACTCTAATGGGGAGGGCAGTACTTAGAAAATCTCTACAATGTAATGGAAATGATTCATTCAAGATTCCACTAGAAATGTGAAAATACCTACTTAAGAGATGTACTCTGATGTTTTACTCCATCTTACTACTTGCATAATGTTCCATGAGTGTTTCGAAGCTCACCTGCAAAACCTGCTTTGCTCTTGGATGGCAACCCCACCATGAATGAATAGAAGGCCGCCAGTTTGATTAAAGAAGATAAAAACAGTCACTTCAAAGAGATAACCTGTGCTATCTGGCCGTTTGTTTGAACTTTTACCAATGCAAGGATGTAGACCAATTCTCTGGCCATCTGGTTATGCAAAAATGAAATATCAAACTGGACTATTAAAGTTATGCCTTTGTGAATAACGATCTTGGGACATCACTATAAAATTTTAAGCCTGTCTATCTTAGGGCTACAGTTCATAGCACATCACCCCAGAGAACTTAGGGTAGAAAGCTGGAGGCAAGAAATGATGCTGAGGCCATGGAGGAGTGCTACTGACTGACTTTCTCCTTGTTGCTTGATCAGTCTGATTTATTTCTTTTTCTTGTTATTTATTTTTATTAATGAAATTTTAATTAAAATAGTTATATCACTTTTCTCCTTCTCTTTCCTTCCTCCAACTCCTCTTATGTCCCTTAGCTCAAAGCCAAAACCCTATCAAATTCATGACTTCTTTTTCTTTGATAATTATTGTTTACAGACACACACACACACACACAAACACACATGCTCACACATGCACATGCACACACACATACAACTGCTCTGAGTCTGTATGTGATGGCTTCTGCGTATATAGTTTCAGTGCTAATCCCTCTGTTTTGGATAACTAAATGAAGGGCCCATTTATAAAAGAGGCAAATTCTCCCTCTCAATAGTCATTAGCTGCATTTATATTTGTCTAAAGGTAGGACCCTGTGAAATTTCCCCTGTCTGTGTTAGCATAGGTATGGTTTTTGTCCAGGTCTTGTTTGGATACTGTACTGGCTGGTTTTGCGTATCAACTTGACACAAGCTAGAGTTATCATAGAGAAAGAAGCTTCAGTTGAGGAAATGCTTCCACGAGATCCAGTTGTAAGGCTTTTCTCAATTAGTGATCAAGGGGGAGGGCCCATCGTGGGTGGTGCCATTCATGGGCTGGTAGTCTTGGGTTCTATAAGAGAGCAAGCTGAGCAAGCCAGGGGAAGCAAGTCATAAGAAACATCCCTCCATGGCCTCTGCATCAGCTCCTGTATCCTGAGCTGCCTGAGTTCCAGTCCTGACCTCCTTTAGTGATGAACAGCAATTTGGAAGTGTAAGCTGAACAAACCCTTTCCTCCCCAACTTGTTTCTTTGTCCTGATGCTTTTGCAGGAATAGAAACTCTGACTAAGACAGGTACCATGGGTATAGTTTTCTAGCATTTCTAGGAGTCACCCTTTCATAGCAGATGTCCTGATCTCCAAGTTTTTACTATCTTTTTGCCCCCTCTTCTTGTTCCCTTGAGCCTTATGTGCAGGAATTATGTGTAGATGTACCCTTTGGAACTGGTCTCCTTGATATCTTGTTCTCTGCAATATGACCAGTTATTGTCTTCTGTAATGGTCATTTATTTCCTTCTCTAATTACAAATTTTTCATGGATCTACAAACTATGTTTGAGAACTGGTATGAACAGGTGAATATTTCAATCACAAGAGAGTGCTGATATGTTAGCCTGCTCTCTTATTACACCAAGGACAACTCAGGGGTGACACTGTCCACAATGACCTGGACCCTCCCACATCAATCAGCAATCAAGAAATGTCCCAGAGGCTTGCCTACAGACCAATCTTGTGAAGGATTTTTCTCAATTCAGGTTACTTCTTCAAAAATTACTCTTTTATTGAGTATTTTTCCATCAATATTCATAAGGGAAATTGGTCTGAAGTTTTCTTTCTTTGTTGGATCTTTGTGTCGTTTCTGGCTTCACAGAACAAGTTGGGCAGTGTTCCTTTTACTTCTATTTTGTGGAATAGTTTGAGGGGCATTGGTGTTAGGTCTTCTTTGAGGTCTGATAGAATTCTGCACTAAAACCATCTGGTGCTGTGCTTTTTGTGGTTGGAAGACTTTAGGAGTTATGGGAATGTTTGGATGGTCTATTTGATCCTGATTTGATTTTGCTATGTAGTATCTGTCTAGGAAATTGTCCATTTCCTCCAGATTTTCCAGGTGTGTTGAGTAGTAGGATCTGATGATTTTTTTGAATTTCCTGAGTTTCTGTTGTTATATATCCCTGTTCATTTCTGATTTTGTTAATTTGGATACTGTCTCTGTGCTCTCTGGTTAATCTGGCTAAGGGTTCATCTGTCTTGTTGATTTTCTAAAAGAACCAGCTCCTGGTTTTGTTGATTCTTTGTATGGTTCTTTTTGTTTCTACTTGGTTGATTTCAGCCCTGAGTTTGATGATTTTCTGCCATCTACTCCTGGGTGTAGTAGCTTCTTTCTGTTCTAGAGCTTTCAGGTGTGCTGTTAAGCTGCTTGTGTATGCTCTCTCCAGCTTCTTTTTGGAGACACTCAGAGCTATGAAAAGATAACCTTTTCAACAAATGGTGCTGGCTCAACTGGAGGTCAACATGCAGAAGGATGCAAATTGACCCATTCTTATCTCCTTGCACTAAGCTCAATTCCAAGTGGATCAAGGACCTCCACATAAAACCAGACACACTGAAACTAATAGAAAGGAAACTAGGGAAGAAGCTTGAACATATGGGCACAGGGGAGAATTTCCTGAATAAAACTCCAATAGCTTATGCTCTAAGAGCAAGAATAGACAAATGGGACCTCATTAAATTACAAAGTTTTTGCAAGACAAAAGACACTGTCAAAAAGACAAAGCGGCAACCAACTAACTGGGAAATGATCTTTACCAACCCTACACCCGACAGAGGGCTAATATCCAATATATACAAAGAACTCAAGAAGTTAAACTCCAGAGAGGCAAGTAACCCTATTAAAAATGGGGTACAGAGCTAAACAAAGAGTTATCACCTGAAAAATATCTAATGGCTGAGAAGAACCTAAAAAGATGTTCATCATCCTTAGTCATTAGGGAAATGCAAATCAAAACAACCCTGAGATTCCATCTCACACCAGTCAGAATGGCTAAGATCAAAAACACAGGAGACAGCAGTTGTTGGCGAGGATGTGGAGAAAGAGGAACACTCTTCCACTGCTGGTGGGATTGCAAGCTGGTACAACCACTCTGGAAAGCAGTCTGGTGGTTCCTCAGAAAACTGGGCATGACACTCCCGGAGGATCCGGCTATACCACTCCTGGGCATATACCCAGAGGCTTCCCCTGCATGCAATAAGGACACATGCTCCACTATGTTCATAGCTGCCTTATTTATAATAGCCAGAAGCTGGAAAGAACCCAGATGTCCCTCAACGGAGGAATGGATTCAGAAGATGTGGTATATTTACACAATGGAATACTACTCTGCAAATAAAAACAATGAATTCATGAAATTCCTAGGCAAATGGTCAGAACTTGAAAATATCATCCTTAGTGAGGTAACCCAATCACAAAAGAACACACATGGTATGCAGTCACTGATAAGGGGATATTAACCCAGAATCTCGGAATATCCAAGACACAATTCACATATCAATAGATTTCCAAGAAGATGGAAGGAGAGACCCCTGGTCCTGGAAAGACTGAATGTAGGGGAATACCAGGACAGAGAAGTGAGAGGGGGTTGAATGGGGAACAGAGGGAGGGAAGGGGGCTTATGGGACTTTCAGGGAGGGAGGAAATGGTAAAGGAAAAATCATTTGGAATGTAAATAAAAAAATTAGAAAATAATAAAAAAAGAAAAAAAAGAATATATCTAATAAAAAAAGAAAAAAATGAGAAACGAACAAAATATCGAAACTGCTGGTTGCTTGACCCTGCCTTACCCACCAATATTCAGACTCTGAATAGACTGCAAGTCGGGCTGGGATAATCTTTGTAATTCTGAAAATGCACAATTTCATTTTTCCCCAGGGACTTCTGAACAGAATAAGTTATTTAAAAAAACTGTATGGTATAGGTATAGAGACAGGCAGGAAGATAAATGGAATAGAATTGAAGACCCAAATATGAACCAACACACCTATGGTCACTTGATATTTGACAAAGGAGCTAAAAACATCTAGTGGAATAAAGATTGTACTTTTAACAAATGGTGCTGGATCAACTGGAGGTCAGTATGCAGAAAAATGCAAATGGACCCATTCTTATCTCCTTGTACAAAGCTTAAATCCAAGTGGATCAAGGACCTACACATAAAAGCAGATACACTGAAGCTTATAGAGGAGAAAGTGTGGAAGAACCTTGAACATATGGGCACTGAGGAGAATTTCCTGAACAGAACTCCAATAGCTTATGCTCTAAGATCAAGAATTGACAAATGGGACCTCATAAAACTGCAAAGCTTCTGTAAGGCAAAGGACCCTGTCGATAGGACAAAACAGCAACCAACAGATTGGGAAAAGATCGTTACCAATCCTACATCTGATAGAGGGCTAATATCCAATGTATACAAAGAACTCATGAAGTTAGACTTCAGAGTGTCAAATAACCCCATTAAAAATGGGGTACAGAGGGCGGTGGTGGCGCACGCCTTTAATCCTAGCACTTGGGAGGCAGAGGCAGGCGGATTTCTTAGTTCGAGGCCAGCCTGGTCTACAGAGCGAGTTCCAGGACAGCCAGAGCTATACAGAGAAACCCTGTCTCAAAAAACCAAAAAAAAAAAAAAAAAAAAAAGAAGCCGTTCATTTGGGGGCTGGTGAGATGGCTCAGTGGTTAAGAGCACTGACTGCTCTTTCAAAGGTCCTGAGTTCAAATCCCAGCAACCACATGGTGGCTCACAACCATCCCTAATGAAATCCGACGCCCTCTTCTGGTGTGTCTGAAGACAGCTACAGTGTACTCTACTCACATATAATAAATAAATAAATCTTTTAAAAAAATGGGGTACAGAACTAAACAGGGAATTTTCAACTGAGGAAACTCAAATGGCTCTTAAGCACCTAAAGAAATGTGGAGCATCCTTAGTTATTAGGGAAATGCATATCAAAACAACCCTGAGATTCCACCTCACACCAGTCAGAATGGCTAAGATGAAAAACTCAGATGCTGTAGAGGATGTGGAGAAAGAGGAACACTTCTCCATTGCTGGTGGGATTGCAAGCTGGTAAAACTGCTCTGGAAATCAGTATGGCGGTTTCTCAAAAAATTGGACATAATACTACCTGAGGATCCAGCTATACCACTCCTGGGCATATACCCAGAAGATGCTCCAACATGTAATAGGGACATATGATCCACTATGTTCATTGAAGCCATATTTATAATAGCCAGAAGTTGGAAAGAACCCAAATGTCCTACAACTGAGTAATGGATAAAGAAATTGTGGTATATATACACAATGGAGTGCTATTCAGCTATTTAAAAAATGAATTCATGAAATTCTTAGGCAAATGGATGGAACTAGAAAGTGTCATCCTGAGTGAAGTAACTCAATCACAAAAGAACACACATGGTATGCACTCACTGATAAGTGGATATTAGCCCAAAAGCTCAAAATAAACATGCTACAATTCACAAACTACAGGAAGCTCAAGAAGAAGGTAGACCAAAGTGGGGATGATTTGGTTCCTCTGATAAAGGGAACAAGATAATCATAGGAACAACTATGGAGACAAAGTGTGGAGCAGAGACTGAAGGAATGGTCACCCAGAGACTGTCCTACCTGGGGATTCATCCTATAAACAGTCACCAAACCCCGAAACTCCTATGGATAACAAGAAATGCATACCAAAAGGAGCCTGTTATGGTTGTCTTTTGGAGGTGCCCTGCCAGAGTCTTACAGACACAGAGGCGAATACTAGCAGCCAACCATTGTACTGAGCGCGGGGTTCACAATAGAACAGTTGGAGGGCAGACTGGAGGAGCTAGGGATGGGAGGGGTTGCAGTCCCATGGAAAGAATGACAATGTCAGCCAACCAGACAACCCAGGGCTCCCAGGGACTAAGCCATCAACCAATGGGTACAAAAGATTGGCAGAGGAATGCCTTGTCGGGCGTCAGTGGGAGGAGAGGTCCTTGGTCCTGTGAAGGTTCAATAGAGGCCCCAGAGTGGGAAAATTGAGTGGGGGTCATGGGAGTGGGTTGGGTGGAGGAGCATAGTCTTGGAGGCAGGAGGTGGGAGGATGGGCTGGAGGAGGGGCGAAACCGGGAAGGAGTATAACATTTGAAATGTAAATGAAGAATATATTCAAGAAAAAAAGAAAAAAAAGAGGCACATGAAGTCTTGAGTATGTGATTCTCGGGAAAGGTGAATTAGCATCAAACTACAAACAGCACCAGGGCTATCCACAACACTTCCCCTTTCTGTCCAATTAAAAGACTCTTTTATCTAAGGTATAAATTGAGCACAACTATTACCATTTTGTAATTTATAAAGTACAAAAAAGACCAAACACCCAGTCCAATATTTTTGTCAATTAAATAGAACACTCTGTCATCTCTCCTAACTTAAAAGACATAAATCCATATGTTATGACCTGGTTTGGCGTGTATACTATCTGAAAACTATCTTCTTAAATATAGTCTCTCAATGCTAAATAACCTGGGTTGGCTATGAGACAGTAAGTAGTCTTCAATCTTATCAGAAATCCAAGAATGACCAATATTATCTGAAAATATAGGAAGCCTAACACAGATTCCAGGACTGAGACAAGTTATAGAGACAGCTGCCTACCTCTACAGCCCCATATGTCAGGAAGTTGGAGCATCAATTCAGCCTTCTGGCCCAGGATCATCCAACAGACCTTTGTAAGACAGAATTTTGAAGGACTGATTACCCTGACATGGCAAAGATTATCAGTCAATGATTACGCATAGTGTGTCCTTTTTCTGGACAGTATTTTTTCTGTAGATGAATAGACAATTTCTACCCAGTGGCTACGTAGCCACAATGTACTGCCTCACCTGGAGGTAGAGATGCCCAATTTCTTCTTTGAATCCACAAAAGTAGAGCTGCTAAGAGCAGATATGTCTCAACAACAAAAGCATAAATATCATTAAATGTCACATTCTGTGGATTTCTGTCGTTTTTGAAAAACAACTATGTAAAGTAATCTGAACTGTTGTCTGTTAACTATGCTCAGCTATTTCTAATTAAATTATCTGAAAACACCCTAACAATAAACTCAGAGCCATGAATTTTCTATCTGGCCCTTAACTCACAAGCTTAAACATCTCAGATCAGTTTGTAATGGCAGTTATAGAAGGACTAGGTCTAAGCCTTGTACTTTTAAAATTTTTGTATCAATACAAGAAATTTATACCAATGTAAAACCTGATTCTACATCAAAATAAGTTCTGTACCAAAATAAGAAATTATGACTTCAACTTAGTAACTCTTGTAAAGATTTCTACCAAATGCGATTATGACTACACAAACAATTCTATTTCCTCCCTGTTCTAATTATGACCATCTCAAAATTCCTCAGAAAAACAATTTAGAATAACCACTTCTAGACATCCAAGTCCAGAGATTCTGTTTTTCAATTGTTGATCTTAGTTCCTTAGCCATTTGTGTTGTATTCAGGAAGTTGGCTCATATATCAATGAATTCAAGACTTTCTATTCTATTAGTGTGTTGAGTTTTATATTGAGGTCTTTGATCCAACTTGAATTTGGACCTGAATTTTGTACAAGGTGATAAATATGGATCTATTTTCATTCTTCTGCATACAGGCATCCACTTGAACCAACACCATTTGTTGAAGATGCTTTCTTTTTTCCATTTTTCCATTGTATGGTTTAAGCTTCTTTGTCAAAAATCAAATGTTCATAGGTATGTGCATTTATTTCTTGATCTACAACTTGATTCCATTGATCCACCTGTCTATTTCTGTATCAATACCATACAGTTTGTATCACTATTGCACTATAGTACAGATTGAGATCACGAACAGTGATTTCTCCACATGATTTTTTTATTGTTCAGCCTTGTTTTTGCTATCCAGATGTTTTGTTTTTCCATATGAAGTTAAGGATTACTTTTTCAAGGTCTGTAAAAAAATGTGCTGTAATTTTGATTGGAATTGCATTGAACCTGTAGCTTACTTTTGGTAAAATGGCCATTTTCACTATGTTAATCCTACCTATCCATGAGCATGGGATATCTTTTCATCTTCTGAAGTCTTCCTCAATTTACTTCTTAATCGACTTAAAGTTCTTGTCATACAGGTTTTTCACTTCTTTGGTTAGTTATATCAACTTCTTGAATATTATTTGTGGCTATTGTGAAGGGTTTTTCTCCTAATTTCTTTCTTAGCCCATTTATTGTTTGTATTGTATCCAGCCACTTGCTAAAGTTGTTTATCAGCTGTAGGAGTTCTCTGGTAGGATTTTAGGGATTTCTTATACATAGTATCATATCATCTGCAAATAATGATACTTTGACTTCATCCTTTCCAATTTGTATCCCTTTGGTTTACTTTTGCTCTCTTATTGCTCTAGCTAGAACTTCAAGTACCTTATTGAATAGATGGAGAGACAGTAGGGAGCCTTGTCTTGTCCCTGATTTTATTGGGAATGCTTTAAGTTTCTCTCCAATTAATTTGATGTTGGTTATTAGCTTGCTGTATACTGCTATTTTTATGTTTAGGTATGCACCTTATATCCCTGATCTCTCCAAGACTTCTAACAGGAACTGGTGTTTGATTTTGTTGAAGGCTCTTATAGCATTTAATGAGATGATCATGTAATTTTTTTCTTTCAATTGCTTATAAGGTGCATTAAGTTGATGGATTTTTATGTATTGAACCATCCTTGCATCCCTAAGATAAAGCCAACTTAATCATGGTGAATGATGTTTTTTATATGTTCTTGGATTCAATTTTGGAGAATTTTTTTGAGTTTTTTACATCAATGTTCATAAGAAAAACAGGTCCATAATTCTCATTATTTTTTGAGTCTTTGTGTGGTTTAGGTATCAAGGTGACTGTGGCCTCATAGAATCAGTTTGGCAGTGTTCACTTTATTTCTATTTTACGGTATAGTTTGAGTAGTATTTGTATTAGAATTGTATTAGCTACTTTGAAAATCTGGGAGAATTTTGTGCTAAAACCATGTAGCCCTAGGCTTTTAGTTGGGGTGTGGAGTTAATGGCTGCTTCTATTTAGAATTGTATTAGCTACTTTGAAAATCTGGGAGAATTTTGTGCTAAAACCATGTAGCCCTAGGCTTTTAGTTGGGGTGTGGAGTTAATGGCTGCTTCTATTTAGAATTGTATTAGCTACTTTGAAAATCTGGGAGAATTTTGTGCTAAAACCATGTAGCCCTAGGCTTTTAGTTGGGGTGTGGAGTTAATGGCTGCTTCTATTTCCTAAAGGGTGATAGGACAGTTTAGATACCTTACCTAAATTTAATTTTGATAAGCAGTATATGTCTAGAAAATCATCCATTTCAGTCAAATTTTCTAATTTTGTGGAGGACAGACTGTTGAAGTAAGACCTAATTATTTTTTTAATTTTCTAAATTTCAGTTGTTATGTCTCCCTTTTCTTTTTTATTGGATATTTTCTTTATTTACATTTCAAATGTTATTTCCTTTCCTGCTTTCCCCTCTGAAAACACCCTATCCCATCCCCCCCTTGCCCTGCTCACCAACTAACCCACCCCCGCTTCCCTGTCCTGGTATTCCCTTATACTGGAGTATCAAGGCTTCTCAGAACCAAGGGCCTCTCCTCCCTTTGATGTCCAACAAGGCCATCCTCTACTACATATGCAGCAGGAGCCATGGGTTCCTCCATGTGTACTCTTTGGCTGGTAGTTTAGTCTCTGGGAGTTCTGGGGGTACTGGTTGATTCATATTGTTGTTCCTCCTTTGGGGCTGCAAGCTTCTTCAGCTCCTCGGGTCCTTTCTCTAGCTCCTCCATTGGGGACCTTGTGCTCAGTACATGGTTGACTGAGAGCATGCACCTCTGTATTTGTCAGGTACTGGCAGAGCCTCTCAAGAGACACCTAAATCAGACTCTTGTTAGCAAGTGCTTGTTGGCATCCACAATAGTGTCTGGGTTTGGTGACTGACTATGAGATGGAAACCCAGGTGGGGCAGTCTCTGGATGGTCTTTCCTTCAGTCTATGCTCCACACTTTGTATCTCCTCCCATGGATATTTTATTCTCCCATCTAAGAAGGACCAAAGTATTCATACTTTGGTCTTCCTTCTTCTTGTTTGGTCTGTGAATTGTATCTTGGGTATTCCAAGCTTCTGGGATAATATCCACTTATCAGTGAGTGCATACCATGTGTGTTCTTTTGAGATTGGGTTACCTCATGCAGGATTATATTTTCTAGTTCCGTCCATTTACCTACGAATTTCATGAATTCATTGTTTTTAATAGCTGAGTAGTATTCCATTGTGTAAATGTACCACATTTTCTGTATGCATTCCTCTGTTGAAGGACATCCACATTCTTTCTAGCTTCTGGTTATTATAAATAAGGCTGCTATGAACATAGTGGAGCATGTGTCCTTATTAGATGTTGGCGCATGTTCTGGGTATATGTCCAGGAGTGGTGTAGGTAGGTCCTTTGGTAATACTATGTCCAATTTTCTGATGCACCACAAAACTGATTTCCAGAGTGATTTTACCAGCTTGCAATCCAACCAGCAATGGAGGAGTTTTCCTCTTTCTCCACATCCTCGCCAACATCTGCTGCCACCTGAGTTTTTTATATTAGCCATTCTGACAGGAGTAAGGTGGAATCTCAGGGCTGTTTTGATTTGCATTTCCCTGATTCAACATTTCTTTAGGTGCTTCTCAGCCATTCAGTATTCCTCCATTGAGAATTCTTTGTTTAGCTCTGTACCCCAGTTTTAATAGGGTTATTTGTTTCTCTGGAGTCTAACTTCTTGAGTTCTTTGTATATATTGGATATTAATCCTCTATGAGATGTAGGATTGGCAAAGATCTTTTCCCAGTCTGTTGGTTGCTGTTTTGTCCTATTGACAGTGTCCTTTACCTTGTAGAAGCTTTGCAATTTTATGATGGAACATAAGCTATTGGTGTTCTGTTCAGGAACTTTTTCCCTGTGCCCATGTGCTCAAGGGTCTTTCCCATGTTCTGTTCTATTAGTTTCACTGTATCTAGTTTTATGTGGAGGTCCTTGATCCATTTGGACCTCCAAGAGAATAAGAGCTTTGTACAAGGAGATAAGAGTGGTTGGATTTGCATTCTGTATGCTAACAGCCAGTTGAACCAGCATCATTTATTGAAAATTCTGTCTTTTTTCCACTGGATAATTTTAGCTCCTTTTTCAAAGATGAAGTGACCATAGGTGTCTGGGTTCATTTCTGACTCTTTAATTCTATTCCACTGATATACTTGCCTGTCATTGTATCAATACCATGCAGTTTTTATCCCAATTGCTCTGCACTACAGCTTGAGGTCCAGGATACTGATTCCCCCAGAAGTTCTTTTACTCTTGAGAATAGTTTTCACTATCCTGGATTTTTGGTTATTCCAGATGAATTCGCAAATTGCTCTTTCTAACTCTATGAAGAATTGCATTGGGATTTTGATGGGGATTGCATTGAATCTGTAGATTGCTTTGGCAAGATGACCATTTTTACTATATTAATCCTGCCAATCCATGAGCATGGGAGATCTTTCCATATTCTGAGGTCTTCTTCAATTTCTTCAATTTCTTTCTTCAGAGACTTGAAGTTCTTGTCATACAGATCTTCCACTTGTTTAGTTAGAATCACACCAAGGTATTTTATATTATTGGTGACTATTGTGAAGGAAGTTGTGTGTCTAATTTCTTTCTCAGCCTGTTTATCCTTTGAGTAGAAGGACACTGATCTCTTTGAGTTCACTTTATATGCAGACGCTTTGCTAAAGTTGTTTATCAGGTTTAGGAGTTCTCTTCAGGAATTTTAGGGGCCACTTAAGTAAACTATCATATCATCTGCAAATAATTATATTTTGACTTCTTCCTTTCCAATTTGTATCCCTTTGACTTCTTTTTGTTGTCTAATTGTTCTGGCTAGGACTTTGAGCACCATACTAAATAGGTATGGAGAGAGTGGACAGCCTTGTCTAGTCCCTGATTTCAGTGGGATTGCTTCGAGTTTCTCTCCATTTGGTTTGATGTTGGCTACTGGTGTGCTGCATATTGCTTTTACTGTGTTTAGGTATGGGCCTTTTATCATGATGGGGGGGGAATGGATTTTGTCAAATGGTTTTTTAGCCTCTAATGGGATGATCATGTGTTTTTTTTTTCCTTTGAGTTTGTTTATGTAATGGATTACTTTGATGGATTTCCTGATATTGAACTATCCCTGCATCCCTGGGATGAAGCCTACTTGATCATGATGGATGATCATTTCGATGTGTTCTAGGATTCAGTTTGCAAGAATTTTATTGAGTATTTTTTTCTTTTTTTTTTATTCATTTATTTTTTAATTTACATTCCAAATCTTTTCCCCTTTCCCGTTTCCTCCCTCCCCGAAAGCCCCATAAGCCCCCTTCCCTCCCTCTTTTCTCCATTCAACCCCCTCTCGTTACTCTGTCCTGGCATTCCCCTACATCCAGTCTTTCCAGGACCAGGGGTCTCTCCTTCCATCTTCTTAGAAATCTATTGATATGCGGATTGTGTCTAGGGTATTCCGAGATTCTGGGTCAATATTTTGTCAGTATTTTTGCATCGATATTCATAAGGGAAATTGGTCTGAAGTTCTCCTTCTTTGTAGCGTCTTTGTGTGGTTTAGGTATCATTGCAATTGTGGCTTCATAGAACGAATTGGGTAGGGTTCCTTCTGTTTCTATTTTGTGGAATAGTATGGAAATTATTGATATCAGGTCTTCTTTGAAGGTCTGATAGAACTCTGCACTAAACCCATCTGGTCCTGGGCTTTTCTTCATTGGGAGACTGGTGATGACTGCTTCTATTAGGAGTTATGGGGTTGTTTAGATCGTTTACTGAATCCTGATTTAACTTTGGTACCTGGTACCTGTCTAGGAAATTGTCCATTTCATCCAGATTTTCCATTGTTGTTGAATAAATGCTTTTTCTGTAGGATATGATGATTTTTTTTTTATTTCCTCAGTTTCTGTTGCTGTGTCTCCCTTTTCATTTCTGATTTTGTTAATTTGGATACTCTGAGTCCCCTGGTTAGTCTGCCTAAGTGTTCATCTATATTGTTGATTTTTCTCAAAGAATGAGATCCTTGTTTGGTTTATTCTATGTATAGTTCTTTTTGTTTCTACTTGGTTGATTTCAGCCCTGAGTTTGATTACTTCCTACTATTTACTCCTCTTGGGTGTATTTGCTTCTTTTTGTTCTAAAACTTTCAGATGTGCTGTCAAGCTGCTAGTGTATGCTCTCTCCAGGATCTTTTTGCAGGCACTTAGAGCTATAAGTTTTCCTCTTCGGACTATTTCATTGTGTTCCATATGTTTGGGTATGTTGTGACTTCATTTTCATTAAATTCTAAAAAGTCTTTAATTTATTTCTTCCTTGACCAAGTTATCATTGAGTAGAGTGTTGTTCTTTCTATTGTTTTTGATGTAACTATTTCTTTCTATTCTATTTTTATTTATATATATTTATTTATATATATATTATATTTATTTATATATATATTATATATATATTTATATATATTTATTTATATTTTTATTCTATTTCTATTGCTTTCTATTGTTTTTGATGTAACTGAAGATCAGTCTTAATCCACAATGATCTGACAGGATGCATGGGATTATTTCAATCTTCTTGTATCCGTTAAGGCCTGTTCTGTGACAGATTATATGGTCAACTTAGGAGAAGGTACCATGAGGTACTGAGAAGAAGATATATTCTTATGTTTAAGGATAAAATTTTCTAAAGATATCTGTTAAATTCATTTGGTTCATAGCTTCTGTTAGTTTCACTGTTTCTCGGTTTAGTTTCTGTTTTCATGATCTGCCCATTGATGAAAGTGGGATGTTGAACTCCCCCACTATTATTGTATGAGGTGCAATGTGTGCTTTGAGATTTAGTAAAGTTTTTCTACGAATGTGGGTTGCATTTGGAGCATAGTTACTCAGGATTGAGAGTTCTTCTTGGTATATTTTTTCTTTGATGAGTATGAAGTGTCCTTCCTTATCTTTTTTGATAACTTCAGGTTGAAAGTCGATTTTATTCAATATTAGAATGGCTACTCCAGCTTGTTTCTTAGGACCATTTGCTTGGAAAATTGTTTTCTATCCTTTTACTTTAAGGTGGTATCTGTCTTTGTCACTGAAGTTGGTTTCTTGTACGCAGCAAAATGTTGGGTCCTGTTTGCATATCCAGTGTGTTGCCTTATGTCTTCTTATTGGGGAATTGAGTTTATTGATATTAAGAGATATTAAGGAAAAGTGATTGTTGTTTCTTGGTATTATTGTTGTTAAAGGTGGAGTTATGTTTATGTGCTGTCTTCTTTTTGGTTTGTTAATGGAAGATTACTTTCTTGCTTTTTCTAGGGTGTAGTTTCCCTCCTTGTGTTGGGGTTTTCCATTTATTATCCTTTGAAGGGCTATTTGTGGAAAGATAGTGTGCAAATTGATTTTGTCATGGAATATCTTGGTTTCTCCATATCTGGTAATTGAGTGTTTTGTTGGATATAGTAGCCTGGGCTGGCATTTGTGTTCTCTTAGGGTCTATATAACATCTGCCCAGGATCTTCTAGCTTTCATAGTCTGGTGAGAAGTCTTGGGTAATTCTGATAGGTCTTCCTTTATAGGTTACTTGACCTTTTCCCCTTACAGCTTTTAGTATTCTTTCTTTGCTTTGTGCATTTGGTGTTTTGATTATTATGTGACAGGAGGAATTCTTTTCTGGTCCAGTCTATTTGGAGTTCTGTAGGCTTCTTGTATGTATATGGATATCTCTTTCTTTAGGTTAGGGAAGTTTTCTTCCATAATTTTGATGAAGATATTTACTGGCCCTTTAAGTTGGGAGTCTTCGCTCTCTTCTATCCCTATTATCCTTAGGTTTGGTCTTCTCATTGTGTCCTGGATTTCCTGGATGTTTGGGTCAGGAGCTTTTTGCATTTCACATTTTCTTTGACTGTCGTGTCAATGTTTTCTAGGGTATTTTCTGTACCTGAGATTCTCTCTTCTATCTCTTGTATTCTGTTGTTGATGCTTGCATCTATGACTCCTGATTTCTTTCCTAGGTTTTCTATCCCCGGTGTTGTCTCATTTTGTGATTTCTTTATTGTTTCAACTTCCATTTTTCAATCCTGGATGGCTTTGTTCAATTCCTTCACCTGTTTGGTTGTGTTTTCCTGTAATTCTTTAAGGGCTTCTACCTGTTTACCTGTGTTCTCCTGTATTTCTTTAAGGGAGTTATTTATGTTCTTCTTAAAGTCCTCTAAATCATCATGAGATGCGATTTTAAATCCAACTCTTGCTTTTCCTTTCTGTTGGGGTATCCAGGACTTGCTGTGGTGGGAGAATTGGGTTCTGATGTTGCCAATAGCCTTGGTTTCTATTGGTAGGGTTCTTGCACATACCTTTTACCATCTAGTTAACCCTGGTGTTAGTTGGTCTTGCTGTCTCTGTCTGGAGCTTGTCTCTCCTGAGGGCCTTTAAGCCTGTGTCCATATTCCTGGGAGACCAACTCTCTTCTGGCATTGTCTGTGTGCAGATGTCTGTAGAGCCCCTTGGCTCCAGGGCGCAGATGGTGAGCCAGCTGCTCCACTGATCGTATGCACTGTGCATTCCTAGCTGCTCTCCTCCAGAGAGATATTGGAAAGAAAGTGGAAATCTCACCTCCAATCTCAGAAGTGAAAAGGCTGCAGGGAGATCACTCTACCCTGGCGGGCCATGCACAAAAGGCTATGGAGCAGCCTGGATCCCTGGTGCAAATTGCAATCGGAAGGCTCATGTCTCCCTTTTCATTTCTGATTTCCTTTGTTTGGGTACTGCCTCTCTATCTTTTAGTTGTTTTGAATAGGGTTTGTATATCTTGTCAGTTCTCTCTTGATTTTGTTGATTATTTGAATTGTTCTCTTTATTTCTAACGAATTTCAGCCCTGAGTTTGAATATTTCCTATTGTCTATACCTTTGGGGTGTTTTTGCTTCTTTTTGTTCTAGAGCTTCCAGGTGTGCTGTTAACTTAATAGTGTGAGATCTCTACAACTTCTTTATGAAAGCATATAGAGCTATGAACTTTCCTCTTAGCACTGCATTCATTATGTTCCGTAAGGTTAGAGAAGTTGTGCCTTCATTGTACTTGAATTCTAGAAAGTCTTTAGTTTGTTTATTTATTTATTCCCTGACCCAGTGATCATTGAGTAGAGCATTGTTCAGTTTCCATGAGTATGTGGGCTTTCTCTTGTTTCTGTTTTTTCTGTTGTTGTTATTGTCGTCATTGTTGAAGTCCGGCCTTAATCTATAGTGAGCAGATAAAAGAGGTTATTTCAATATTCTTGAATCTATTGAGGTTTGCTTTGTGCCTGATTATATGGTCAATTTTGGAGAAGATTCTGTGAACATCTGATAAGAAGGTATATTCTTTTGTTTAGGAGTGAAAGATTCTGTAGAGATATCTGTTAGATTCATTTGGTTCATACCATTTGTTAATTTCATTATTTGTATTTAGTTTCTGTTTCAATGACCTGTCCATTGGAGAGAGTGGGATGTTGAAGTTTCCCACCGTTATTGTGTAGGGTTTAATATGTGATTTGAGCTTTAGTAATGTTTCTTTTATGAATGTGAGTGTCCGAGTCTTCCCCTCCTACCGCCATCTGCAACAGGAAACCAGGCAGCTCCAAAGCCTTCTGTGCTTAGCCCACCAAGAGAGAGTGATCTCCCAGCAGCGATTTCACTTCTGAGTGCAGAGGTGAGATCTCCACCTTCTCTCTGGAGGGGTACAGCTTGGAGCACACTGGGCATAAGATCAGTGGAGTAGCAGGGACAGGAGTCTTCCCTTCCAGCCACCATTTGCTTCAGGGAACCAGACAGCTCCACAGCCTTCTGTGCTTAGCCCACCAGGAGAGAGTGATCTCCCAGCAGCGATTTCACTTCTGAGTGCAGAGATGAGATTTCCACCTTCTCTCTGGAGAGGTACAGCTAGGAGGGCACAAGGTATATGATCAGCGGAGCTGCTGGGACAGGAGTCTTCCCTTCCTGCCGCCATTTGCTTCAGGGAACCAGACAGCTCCACAGCCTTCTGTGATTAGCACATCAGGAGAGAGTGATCTCACAGCAGCGATTTCACTTCTGAGTGTGGAGGTGAGAGCTCCAACTTCTCTCTGGAGGGGTACAGCTAGGAGGGCACGGGGCATATGATCAGTGTTGCTTTTGGTACAGGAGCCTTCCCTTCCTGCCGCCATTTGCTTCAGGGAACCAGACAGCTCCACAGCCTTCTGTGCACAGACCCTGCCAGAAGAGACTTGGTCTCCCAGGAGTACAGACACAGGTTTACAGGCCCATAGGAGGGACAAGCTCCAGCCAGAGACAAGACCAACTAACACCAGAGATAACCGGAGGGCGAAAGGCAAGCACAAAAACCCTACCAACAGAAACCAAGTCTACTTGGCAACATCAGAGCCCAGTTCTCCCACCACAGCAAGTTCCGGATACCCCAACACACCGGAAAAGCAAGAGTTGGGTTTAAAGTCTCATCTCACAATGCTGTTAGAGGACATCAAGAAGAACATAAATAACTCCCTTAAAGAAATACAGAAGAACATAGGTCAAATTGTAAATGCCCTTAAAGAGGAAACACAAAAATCCCGGAAAGAAATACAGGAGAACATGGGTCAACAGGTAGAGGCCCTTAAAGAGCAAACACAAAAATCCCTTAAAGAATTACAGGAGAACACAAATAAACAAGTGAAGGAATTGAACAGTCATTCAGGATCTAAAAATGGAAGTAGGAACAATAAAGAAATAACAAAGGGAGACATCTCTGGAGATAGAAAATCTTGGAAAGAATTCAGGAGTCATAGATGCAAGCATCAACAACAGAATACAAGAGATAGTAGGAAAAATCTCAGGTGCTGAAGATACCATAGAAAACATTGACACAACAGTCAAAGAAAATGCAAAAAGCTCCTGAGCCAAAACATCCAGGAAATCCAGGACACAATAAGAAGACCAAACCTAAGGATTATAGGTATAGAAGAGAGCGAAGATTTCCAAGTTAAAGGGCCAATAAATATCTTCAATAAAATTATAGAAGAAAACTTCTCTAACCTAAAGAAAGAGATGTCCATGAACATACAAGAAGCCTACAGAATTCCAAACAGACTGGACCAGACCAGAAAGTCCTCCTGGCACATAATAACCAAAACACCAAATGCACTAAACAAAGAAAGAATATTAAAAGCAGTAAGGGAAAAAGGTCAAGTAACCTATAAAGGCAGTCCTATCAGAATTACACCAGACTTCTCACCTGAGACAACAAAAGCTAGAAGATCCTGGGCAGATCTCATACAGAATCTAAGAGAACATAAATGCCAGCCCAAACTACTATGCCCAGCAAAACTCTCAGTTACCATAGATGGAGAAAACAAGATATTCCACGATAAAACCAAATTTACACAATATCTTTCCACAAATCCAGCCCTACAAAGGATAATAGATGGAAAACGTCAACACGAGGAGGGAAACTACACACTAGAAAAAGCAAGAAAGTAATCTTTTTCCAACAAACCCAAAAGAAAGTAACCACACTAACATAAAAAGAACATCAAAAATAACGGGAAGCAACAATCACTATTCCTTAATATCTTATAACATCAATGGACTCAATTCCCCAACAAAAAACATAGTCTAACAGAAATATTTTTCATGTAAATCTTCAATTTTATCACAAAATGTTTGTGATTCCTCTTTCAATTTAGTAATGTTTTTTATGTCTACCATTTTAACTGTATTATTTTCCATGATAATCTTTAATTTTAACATTTTTCTATATTTTTTTCAATTTTATCAGAAATATTTTCCATGTAAATCTTCAATTTTATCAGACAATGTCTATAATTTTACTTTCAATCAACTTAGGAACATTTTATACCTACCATTTTATCTGTATAATTTTCCATGAAGTAGTTTTAACATGTTTTTCTATATATTTCGTGAATTTTATCAGAAATATTTTCCTTGTAGATCTTCAATTTTATCAGGAAATGTTTATAATTTCACTTTCAAAAAACTTAGGAATATTTTTATGCCTACCAATTTATCTGTATAATTTTCCATGAAATAGTCAATTTTAACGTGTTTTTCTATATATTTCTTGAATATTATCAGAAATATTTCCCATGTAAATCTTCAGTTCTATCATAAAATGTTTCTACTTCCTTTTTCTTTTTTTTTTTTTAGTTTTTCAAGACAGGGTTTCTCTGTGTTGCCCTGGCTGTCCTGGAACTCACTCTGTAGATCAGGCTGGCCTCGAACTCAGAAATCTGCCTGCCTCTGCCTCCCAAGTGCTGGAATTAAAGGCATGCGCCACCACTGCCCAGATCTACTTCCTTTTTCAATTAATTTAGTAATGTTTTTTCTGTCTACCATTTTACTTATTAATTTTCCATGAATATGTCAATCTTAATGTGTTTTTCTATATGCTTCTTCAATTTTGTCAGAAACATTTTCCATGTAAATCTTTAATTTTAACACAAAATGTTTTCACTTCCTTTTTCATTAAAAAATTTAACAAAAAAGAAATTAAAAAAATGAATGTGAGTGCCCTTGCATTTGGTGAATAGATGTTTAGAATTAAGACATCATCTTGGTTGATTTTTTTCTTTGATGAGTTTGAAATGTCCTTCCCCACCACTTTTGATTACTTTTTGTTGAAAGTATATTTCATTAGATATTTGAATGGTTACTTTCAGTTTCTTTCTTGGGTCCATTTGCCTGGAATAACCTTTCCAGACCTATACTATGAGGTAGTGTTTATCTTTGTTGCTAAAGTATGTTTCTTGTATGCAGCAAAATGATGGATCCTGTTTATGTATGTAGTCTGATAGCTTGTGTCTTTTTTGTGGATTCAGACCATTTATGTTGAGTGATATTAGTGACTAATGATTGTTAGTTTCAGTTATTTTTATGTTGGTGGTTGTACTATGTATGTGTGATTCTCTTGTTTTTGCTACGAGATGATTAATTTCTTGTGTTCTCTTGAGTGTAGTTACCCCCTGTATTGTAATTTGTCTTCAAGTATCCTCTTTAGGACTGGATTAGTAGAAAAATATTCTCTAAATTTGATTTTTCCATGGAATATCTTGGTTTCTCTTTCTGTGGTAATTGAAAGATTTTCTAGGTGTATTAGGCTGGACTGACATCTCTGTTCTCTTGGGGTCTGCAAGACATCTGTCCATGACCTTCTAGCTCTTAGAGGCTCTGTTGAAAATTAAGGTACAATTCTAATAGGTCTGTCTTTACTTATTGTTTGGCCTTTGTCTCTTGCAGCTTTTAATATTCTTTCTTTGTTCTATAGAATTATTGTTTCAATTATTATATGGTCGGAGGATTTTCTTTTCTGGTCCAATCTATTTGGTGTTCTATAAGCTTCTTGTATATTTATAACCTGCTCTTTCTTTACTTTAGGGAAGTTTTCTTCTATTATTTTTTGAAATACATTTTCTAGTTCTTTAAACTGTGAATCTTCTATTACTATTAATTTTAGGTTTTGTCCTTTCATAGTGTCCCTAATTTCCTGGCTGTTCTGTTAGAAACCTTTTAGATTTGTCATTTTCTTTGACTGCAGTATCAATTTCTTCTATGGAATCTTCTATGCCTGTGATTCTCTCTTCTATCTCTTGGATTCTGTTGGTGATGCTTGCATCTGTAGTTTCTGTTCTCTTTCCTAGGTTTCGTATCTCCAGAGTCACCTCCAGTTGAGTTTTCTTTATTGCTTCTCTTTCCATTTTATGTCTTTAACAGTTTTATTCATTTCCTTCACCTGTTTGAATGTGTTTTTATGTATTACCTTAAAAATATTTGTTTCAGCCGGGCGGTGGCGGCACACGCCTTTAATTCCAGCACTTGGGAGGCAGAGGCAGGAGGATTTCTGAGCTCAAGGCCAGCCTGGTCTACAAAGTGAGTTCCAGGACAGCCAGGGCTACACAGAGAAACCCTGTCTCGAAAAAAAAAAAAATTGTTTCCCTTTTAAGGGATTCTGCCTGTTTGACTTTGTTTTCATGTATTTCTTAAATGAATTTACTTATTTCCTTTTTAGTAGCTTCTATCATCTTCATAAGATAAAAATTAAGGTCATCATCTTATTCTACAGGTATGATAGGATATTCAAAGCTTCATGTAGTAAGACATCAGTATTCTGAAGGTAGAATATTAGACTGCCTTTTCTTCATCATGTTCTTATGCTTGTCTTTAGCCATCTGATTGCCACTGGTATTTGGCTAGCTTAGTAGATCTTGAGAGTAGGAGACCTCTGGAATTGATTCTCTTGGGTTGCAGAAGGCCTCCCAAAAGGCAGGCAGAGCTATGGAGTACAGATTCTTGACTGCAGGGAGAGGTGTGAATGAGAAGGAAGATGGAGTTCCTAAAGGGCAGTCCAACCACATGGATGCTTGATGGTGGGACAGGAGGCTGGGGAATAGGGCATAGTGTCACACAAGGTTCTCCTGTGTGGAAGCCATCCTCCAAGGAGGCAGGCAGAGCTGCATCTGGAGCAAGAGGAAATTAGAATTCATGTTGGGGGACAAAATGATAAGATCTGTTTATTGCAACAACATGAATTTATCCCTGCTTACTGAGTTCTGCATAAATAAAGAAGCATTCTGACATTCAGTCAGACTGTAAGAGTCTCCTAACCACATTACCTGATTCATTTCTTCCTCACTAATTCCTTACCTCCACTGTGGGACCTGACCATCACTGGGACTGGGCCTCAACAATATAGTAAAGAATCTCTCAGACTAGGACAAAATCTTTGCCAGATATACACCTGTCAGAAGATTAATATTCAGAATATACACAAAACAAAAAAGGTAAAAGGAACAAATGACACAATTAAAATGGGGAAGTAGTCTAAACAGAGAATTTTCAACAGATAATAACAAAATGGCTAAGAAATACTAAAAAAACAAAAACAAAAAAAACTGTGACCTTCTTTCTCACTCTAGGCAAACTGGCTGAGATATTCAAAACAACTGACAACAAATGTTGGTGAGGTAGGAAAAGGAGATTCCTTATTCACTATAATGATGAGAAAACAAATTGGTGCAGCCACTCTAGAAATCAGTGAAAAAATGCTCAAAAAACCTAAATATATATATATATATGTATATATATATATATATGTATATGTCTTCTGTATGACACAGCTATACTACTCCTTCACATAAGCACAAAGAAACCAACATCAAGCTTGTTTCTGAGAATTCCAAACCTACTAAATTCTGGAAATCCTTGCTATGCAACCTGAGTAGGGAAGTACAGATCAGAAAGTTTTAACATGTAGCACCAGAAGGTGATCTTGGAAAATTTTTGGTGACTCTTTCTCAGAGACGAAACACTTAAGAGTGTAATCATAGTATATTCACTGATTTTTCTCCTAGGGATAAGAAATTGAGATGTTACAGCCTCTTTCCTGTGTAATCTCTGCCCTGGAGGAGCAGGGAATGAACATACCATTGATCAATTTGTATAATAAGCTTCAGAGGGATGCAACTCCCAGGGCACACCTATAACTCTTATAGTTACCAATACTGAATATTCCTCATGTCTTTCCCAGAAAAAATCATCCAGGTTCTTTCCTCCATGTTTGGTTTTTTCACCATTTTCTTTTGGACAGAAAACCTCTCTTTCATAACTAATGTTTCTTGAGCAAGTAAGATTCAAGAGTTGGCCCATGGTGTAAATGCTGGGCAAATATTCAAACACTGAGCTATAACCCCAGTCCATGCGACTTCTGGGTACCGCCAAACAAAGCCTGTAGCATCCAGACCATCTGTTTTATCTTTCATATTAAGGTACATTCTTTCTTCTTCCTCTCGGTCATGTATATTACACTTATCATTGAAGATGTTCATTATTTTGATCTTCAACTTTGGTTTAAAGAAACGATATTTGAATAAATAAATAGGTGAAAGGGAATTTAATTTTATAACCTTTCATGCTTTGAGATTTAAAAAAAAGAAGAAGCAATATTTGATTATCCAGGAAATAAAAACATGCTCCTGACTGAATATCTTCTTACCTTAATTATATTTAAGAAGTGGGATTTTTACTCAGAGATGGAGGGTGTTTGGTCATTTCATACGCAAATGAAAGGATGAAGAAAATGATTATTGAGTATTTTTAAAGATGGAAGTTTAGAAGAATTTTTTATTTATATTCTAAACACAGTCATCACGGTCAAGTCTTTGTAAATGTCTTCTAACATTCAATTTCTGTATTTATTCTTCTAATTACCTTTGTTTTTTAGGAAAAAAACACAACCCATGTGTTGATGACTCAGGAAAAGATTAGTGTTGCTGCTTCTGTAGGGAAGGTACATGGTAAGATTACATAAAAATATTAATGTTAGGGAGCATAGGATAACTTTTGGGGACAGATAGATATATGTGCTGGGAAATGAATGAGTTAGAATTGATTGAAGGGCCATGGAAATAAGTGTACACATTTTTTTCTATACCTTCCTCCTATCTTACTTATCTTGTTTCTCTATAGTAGTTTTCTTTAGAGCTAGAGCTCTAGTTTTAGAGCTCTAGTAGTTTTGGACAGATGCCCAGATTGTAGTGAAAGTATTACTAGAGTAGAAAGTTATTTGTACATACATTCACTGATTCATTAATTCAGCTGTCAAAAGAGTGTGAAAATCTTCCTCTATGTCAAATATTCACCTGGAATTAAGACCTGATGGGAATGGGAATCAACCAGACAACCAAAAAAAATGTATCACATACACAAAACAGGTGGATATTAAGAAGATAAAGGTGTCTAAGAGAAGAATGAGATTTCAAAAGGAATGGATACAGAGAAGGTATGATCATGTTCACAAACAGAAACCTTTCTGAATCATCATAATTTAGTGTAACCACTGAAAAATGTTGAGAAGTGAGATTGGGAATCAGAGTGGATCCATCATAGAGAAAGAATGTACAGCACTTTTAGGAATTGACTGCTGTGATCTAAATACTTCCAGAGGTTATCTGGTCTTCATGTGGTTTAAAATTTGTAAAGCTAGTAGTTCTAAGTAGAGATAAGAGAAAAAAAGAAAAGTTTCCCAAAGGGAAGGTTAATATTAAGAGACAGTCTTTATAATGAATGATAAAATGCATGATTTCTAATTTTAGAGTAATAAAACCTTTATGTACAATTATCCCAATACATAAAAGGACAGAGACCTTAGAGATTGTGGTGTATGTTTCCCAGTCTTTCTCTCCCATAGGTGTCTAGATTATTTGTCAACAACATGAAACCACAAAACCAAACAAATATTTTAGAATTTTTACTTCTTGGGTTTTCCCAAGATCCAGAGCATCAACCCATACTATTTGGACTGTTTCTGTTCATGTTTGTGGTCGCTGTGCTTGGGAATCTGCTCATCATTCTGGCTGTCAGCATTGACTCTCACCTGCATACTCCCATGTACTTCTTCCTATCTAACCTGTCCTTTTCAGACATTTGTTTCATCTCTACAACTATCCCTAAGATGTTGGTGAGCATCCAAACACAAAGCAAGTCCATCACCTATGCAGAATGTATCACCCAGATGTATTTTTTCATGGTCTTTGGAGGCATGGACACACTTCTCCTCACGGTGATGGCCTATGACCAATTTGTGGCCATCTGTCACCCCCTTCACTATCCAGTCATTATGAATCCCCATCTAAGTGGCTTGATCATTCTTGTGTCCTGGTTCATTAGCTTCTCATATTCTCTGATTCAGAGTCTGTTGATGCTGCGGCTATCCTTCTGTACTAATCAGATAATTAAACACTTTTACTGTGAACTTGCTCAGGCCCTCACTATAGCCTGCTCAGATACACAAATCAATCATATTCTTCTTTATATAGTAACATGTGTCCTTGGCTTTGTTCCTTTCTCAGGGATCCTTTATTCCTATTCCAAAATTGTTTCCTCTATTCTGAAAATCCCATCAACAGATGGAAAATATAAAGCATTTTCTACCTGTGGGTCTCATCTATCAGTGGTTTCTTTATTCTATGGGACAGGCCTTGGTGTGTACCTTAGTTCTGATACAACTTCCTCTTCTGAGAAGGGCATGGTGGCCTCAGTAATGTATACAGTGGTCACCCCCATGCTGAACCTTTTAATCTACAGCTTGAGAAACAAAGACATTAAGAAAGCCTTTCAAACACTTAGGAGAATAGTTTTTTTAAGTGGTGAGTTCACTGGTTTTAGACTTCTGATGTGATAGAAATAAAGTACCGAACTAAAGAAATTCCGTCCCTTAATCATGTAGAAATTTTGTCCAGTTTGTTCATCTATATTTGAATAAAATTATACTGTGAATATTTTTATCTGAAATATCTGTAATGCCTCCCTTTTTTTTTTTTGGTTTTTCGAGACAGGGTTTCTCTGTGTAGCCCTGGCTGTCCTGGAACTCACTTTGTAGACCAGGCTGGCCTCGAACTCAGAAATCCTCCTGCCTCTGCCTCCCAAGTGCTGGGATTAAAGGCGTGCGCCACCACCGCCTGGCATGCTTCCCTTTTTTATTCACAGTTCTATATCTCCTTCACACTTTTTATATGACATACTTCTTCACTTCAGTACAATGTTTACATTTCAACCAGTGAATACAGCCATTCAAATACCAACTCATAAATTTTTTAATAAAAGTTATGCAAAAGTTCATTGACAGAACGTAAGTCCATGTATATGTATACAACACTGTTGTGGGTTGGCCTGGCTCTGTTTTTATTCTGATGTTGATTCTGCTTTCTTCGAAAGAGGTTGCCCCTGAAGTACATCACATATTCAGGAGATTTCATGTGAACCTCTCAATTTAACTGGTCAATAAAGTTAGATCCTGTGATTGGGCAGTGGAGAGGAAAGTTGTGATGGAGCATTCAAGTGTGGGGGCAGGTAGAGAGATAGAAGAGGATGAGAGGATGAAGGAATAAGAGGAGGTATCTGCAATGGACCAGAACCATGTTGCCAGTAGAATGCACAAGTATCAAGGGGTCTTATAGATGGGGAATAAGTTAGTATACTGTTAGGTCTACCCAATCTAGGCATATAACTTACAATTATAATAAATGGATTGTATGTTTTATATGGGTTTATTGAGGTTGGTAATTCCTACAACGCAATACCCTTGGCTTATAAATGATACTTTAATTAGAGACATACTAAAATATATGTTACTAGTAGACATTCCTTTCTGTACAGGCTGGACCTTAACATGAAAGTATCTACTCACCACTCAAAAATCACCAATGGGATTTTAGAGCAGAAATTTCCACTTGAGAAAAAGTTTTATCTTGCCACTGCATACTGATTGAAATGGGCTTCTATGATGTGAATACTTTTGTCCCTCTGGTGTATACGTTAAATTGCTATAACCAATGTGATTCGCATATCAATAGATTTCTAAGAAGATGGAAGGAGAGACCCCTCGTCCTGGAAAGACTGGATGTAGGGGAATGCCAGGACAGAGAAACGACAGGGGTTGAATGGAGAAAAGAGGGAGGGAAGGGGGCTTATGGGACTTTCGGGGAGGGAGGAAACGGGAAAGGGGAAATGATTTGGAATGCTAATAAAAAAAACTTAGAAAATAAAAAAAAAGAAGAGAGAAATTTAGAAACAATAATGGTGTCCTCAGGAATAAAGCTTCCTATAGAAACTAAAGATCTCTTAGAGCTTTCTTATCTCTACTACAACATGAGACTATAATAGGAAGGTACAATTTATTAGCCAGAAAATTGCCTCTGAGTAGGCACCAAATCTGTCATTTCTTAATTTAAAATTTTCCAATCTCCAGATGTGTGAAAAACAAATTTTATTGTATATCAGGTACTTAATCTAAGAGATTTGTTATATCATTCTGAACATATTATCCCCTGTGATGAAAGGGTATAAAATGATCTTGAAACCTGAAATGTATATAATGTATCAAGGCAATATCAGAGATGTACTCTGCTGGAGAAAGTAATACTTAGAAAATCTCTATAATATAATAGAAATGACTTATACAAGATACCATTCCAGATGCACAAGTAGCTACTTAGGAGATGTACCTAAACAACTGTTTTATTCCCTCTTCCTACTTGTATACTGTTCTGTGGGTGTTTCTCAGCTCACCTACAAGAGTTTGCACTTGAATGGCAACCCCACCATGAATGAATAGAAGGCTGCCAGTTTGATTAAAGAAGATTAAAAACAGTCACATCAAAGAGATAACCTGTGCTATTTGTCCATTTGTTTGAACTTTTACCAATGGAAGAGTATGGACCAATTCTCTGGCCATCTGGTTATGCAAAAATGAAATGAAAACTGGACTATTAAAATTATGCCTTTGTGAATAATGATGTTGGGACATCATTACAAAATTTTAAGGCCATCTGTCTTAGGGCTACAGTTCATAGCACATCACCCCAGGAAACTTAGGGTAAAAAGTTGGAGGCAAGAAATGATGCTGAGGCCATGGAAGAGTGCTGCTGACTGGCTTTCTCTTCATTGATTGTTCAGTCTGATTTCTTTCTTTTTCTCATCATTTATTTTTATTAATGAAATTTTAATTAAAAGTTATAATACTTTCCCTTTCTCTTTCCTTCCTCCAACACCTCTTATGTCCCTTAGCTCCAAGCCATTCCACACACCACTACTGCCAACTGTCAAATTCATGGCTTCTTTTTCTTTGATAATTATTGTTAATACATTACACACACACATATGCACACCACATGCACATGTGTGCACACACACACACACACACACCTGCTCTGAGTCCGTTTGGTATGACTTGTGGGTATATAGTTTCAGTACTTATCCCTTGGTTTTGAATAATTAATTAGCAGGACCTATTTATAGAAGAGGTTAATTCTCCCTCTTAATAGTCATTGGCTGCCTTTAGATTTGTCTAGAGGTCGGACCCTGTGAGATTGTCCCCCATCTGTGTTAGCATAGGTATGATTTTTGTTCATGTCTTATTTAGATACCATGGGTATAATTTTCTGTCATTTCTAGGAGTCATCCTCTCATAGCAGATTTCCTGGTCTCCAAGCTTTTACTACCTTTTTTTTTGTCCCCACATCTTGTTCCCTTGAGCCTTGTGTGAAAGAATTATGTGTAGATGCAGCCTTTGGAGATGTTCTCCCATGATCCTTTGATTTCTGCATTATGACCCATTGTAGTTTTTTTTGTAATGGTTACATGTTTTCTTCTTTAAATACAAATTTTTCATGGATCTAGAAACTATGTTTGAGAACTGGTTTGAACAAGTGAGTATGTCACTACAAGAGAGTGATAATATGTTGTCCTGCTTTCTTTTTTTCAATGCAAAAAGCAAGAGGAATTTTATTTAATCCAGCATGCTGGGGTGGCCCTGCATATGGGGAGAGAACGACCATGCTCAGCTGGTGTAGTGGGCCTTTATACAGTCCTCAGGGCAGCCGTCATTTGGCACAATGTGATTGGCAGAACAGTATTAAACTACTTGGTTTAATAATTAAACTAATTGGTTATTAAGGAATGAGGTAGGTGGCCAATGGTCTCGGAATAACTCTGGGCCTTCCCTAGCCACAGGGACCTCTCTGTGGTCTGAGTAATATAATTTAGGCTCTCCTTTCTGGGAGGGGCAGGTGTTCCATGACCTTTCCAAAGTTCCAGCACTAACCCTTTCATTCCTCCCTTTTCTTTGTACATGTTTCAATTCTGAAGCAATTGCTGATATTCTGATAGCTCATACTCCTAGTCTTCTGTTTCTAGTTCTTTGCATCTCTGCTTTAAGATTATTAGCTGTACTGTGCCTATGTGTTTCTTAACAATAGCAACCAAGCATTCCAAAATGTAGGGGCCAAAGTTCAACAATAGCATGAGAACAATTAATAGTCCTAACAGGGTGGATATATATGTGGTTAACCAGGGGGAGGAGTTAAGTCAAGACTCGAACCAGCCCTGACTCTGTTCTCTCTCTCTTTTCTGCTTGGCTAGTCATTTTCTCATCTTGGCCATTGATTCTTTAACAACCCTGGAATGGTCTATATAAAAGCAATACCACCCGTTCCTTCTGCTGTGGCAGACCCCCTGACAGTTCTGCCACAGGGAAAGCCCCATCTCCTGATACTTTCTAGAAAACCATCAGCACCCAGGGCATTCAGTAAGAACCACCCCCCAATTCTGGAGTCCCAGAGCCACTAGCTGGGACTCACTACCCAGTAACCACCAAAACCCCGCCCACTGCCCCAGAATATGAACCCCTTCCATTCCTTCTACCCCCTCCGCCACCGCCTGCCCCATTCCTTCTGCTGTGGCAGACACCCTGCCAGTTCTGCTACAGGGAAGGTCCCATCTCCTGATAGTTTCTAGAGAAACAGCAGCACACAGGGCATTTGAGAAGCAGCAGCACACAGAGCATTTGAGAACCAGCACCATGCAGGGCATCTGACCCTTGCCAGATCTGCTGCAAGGAAGACCCCATCTCCTGATACTTCCTGGAGAACCAGCCACATGCAGGGCATTTGAGAGAATGAGAATGCCAGGAGTACAGGTACACAGGCTTTCAGGACAGAGAAGCCACAGTCAGAGCCAGCAAGACCAGCAAACACCAGAGATAACTAGATGGCCAAAGGCAAATGCAAGATCATTACCAACAGAAACCAAGGCAACATGACACCATCAGAACCCAGTCCTACCAAAACAACAAATCCTGGATACCTCATCAAATCAGAAAAGCAAGAACTGGATATAAAATCACATCTCATGATGCTGATAGAGGACTTCAAGAAGAACAAAAATAACTCCTTTAAAGAAATACAGGAGAACATGGGGCAACAGGTAGAAGGCGTTAAAGAGGAAACACAAAAATCCCATAGAGAATTACAGGAGAACATGGGTAAACAGGCAGAAGCCCTTAAAGAGGAAACACAAAAATCACTTAAAGAATTTTAGGAAAACACAAAGAAACAAGTGGAGGAACTGAACAAAACTATCCAGGAACTAAAATTGGAAGGGGAAACAATAAAGATATCACAAAGTGAGACATCTCTGGAGATAGAAAACCTTGGAAAGAATTTAGGAGTCATAGATGTAAGCATCAACAACAGAATACAAGAGATAGAAGAAAGAATCTTGGATGCTGAAGATTCCATAGAAAACATTGACTCAACAGTCAAAGAAAATGCAAAATGCAAAAAGCTTGTAACCCAAAACATCTAGGAAATCCAGGACACAATGGGAACATGAAACCTAAGGATTATATGTATAGAAGAGAGTGAGGATTTACATATTAAATGGCCAGTAAATATCTTCAACAAAATTATAGAAAAAAAAACTTCCATAACTTAAAGAAAGAGATGCCCATGAACATACAAGAACCCTACAGAATTCCAAGCAGGCTGGACCAGAACAAAAACTCCCATCACATAATAATCAAAACACCAAATTCACTAAACAAAGAAAGAATATTAAAAGCAGTAAGGGAAAAAGGTCAAGTAATATATAAAGGCAGACCTATCAAAATTACACCAGACTTCTCACCAGAAACTATGAAAGCTAGAAGATCCTGGGCAGATGTCATACAAAACCTAAGAGACCGTAAATGCCAGCCCAGACTACTATACCCAGCAAAACTCTCGATTACCATAGATGGGGAAAACAAGACATTCTGTGACAAAACCAAATTTACACAATATCTATCCAGCTCTACAAAGGATAATGGGTGGAAAACACCAACACAAGTCAGGAAACTACACTCTAGAAAAAGCAGTAAAGTAATCATCTTTCAACAAATCCAAAAGAAGATAGCCACACAAACAGAATTTCACCTTTAACAAAGAGGATAACAAGTAAGCAACAATCACTTTTCCTTAGTATCTCTTAACATCAATGGTCTCAATTCCCCAGTAAAAAGACATACATTAACAGACTGGATATGTAAACAGGACCCGACATTTTGCTGCATACAAGAAACCCACCTCAGTGACAAAGGGAGTCACTACTTCAGAGTAAAAGGTGGGAAAACAATTTTCCAAGGAAATGGTCCAAAAAAACAAGTGGGAGTGGCCGTTCTTATATCGGAAAAAAAATGACTTTCAACCAAAAGTTGTCAAAAAAGATAAGACGGGACACTTCATACTTAACAAAGGAAAAATTTACCAAGATGAACTCTCAATTCTGAATATCTATGCCCCAAATTCAAGGGCACCCACATTCATAAAAAAAAAAACTTACTAAAGCTCAAAGCACACATTGCAGTCCACACAATTATAGTAGGAGACTTCAACACTCTACTCCCAGCAATGGACAAATCATGGAAAGAGAAAGCTAAAGAAAGAGACACAGTGAAACTAACTGAAGTTATGGACCAAATGGACCTAACAGATATTTATAGAACATTCCATCCTAATTGAAAAGAATACACCTTCTTCTCAGCATCTCATGGTACCTTCTCGAAAATTGACCATATAATAAATCACAAAACAGGCCTCAACAGATTCAGGAATATTGAAATTATTCCATACACCTTATCAGATCACCACAGCCTGAGACTGGTCTTAAGTTCAAACAAAAACAATGGAAAACACACATACAAGTGGACTTTGAACAATGCTATTCTCAATGATAGCTTGGTCAAGGAAGAAATAAAGAAATTAAAGACTTTTTAGAATGTAATGAAATGAAGACACATCATCCAAAAACTTATGGGACACAATGAAAGCAGTGGTAAGAGGAAAACTCATAGCTCTGAGTGCCTCCAAAAAGAAAATTGAGAGAGGATACACTAGCAGCTTGACAGTGCACCTGAAAGCTCTAGAACAAAAAGAAGCTAATACACCCAAGAGGAGTAGTCGGCAGGAAATAATCAAACTCAGGGCCAAAGTCAACCAAATAGAAACAAAAAGAACCATACAAAGAATCAACAAAACCAGGAGCTGGTTCTTCAAGAAAATCAACAATATAGATAAACCCTTGACAAGACTAATCAGAGGGCTCAGAGGCACTAGCCAAATTAATAAAACAGAAATCAAAAGGGAGACATAAAAACAGAAAACATGGAAATTCAAAAAATCATCAGATCCTACTACAAGAGCTTATACTCAACAAAATTTGAAAATCTGGATGAAATGGTCAACTTTCTAGATACATACCAGGTGACAACATTAAAACGGGATCAGATAAACCATCTAAATAGTCCCATAAGTCCTGAGGAAATAGAAGCAGTTGTTAACCACATGGTATGCAGTCACTGATAAGGGGATATTAACCCAGAATCTCGGAATACCCTAGACACAATTCGCATATCAATAGATTTCCAAGAAGATGGAAGGAGAGACCCCTGGTCCTGGAAAGACTGGATGTAGGGGAATGCCAGGACAGAGAAGCGAGAGGGGGTTGAATGGGGGAAAGGGGGAGGGAAGGGGGCGTATGGGACTTTCAGGGAGGGAGGAAATGGGAAAGGGGAAATGATTTGGAATGTAAATAAAAAAACTTAGAAAAGAAAAAAAAAGAAGCAGTTGTTAATAGTCTCCCATCAACAAAAGGCCCAGAACTAAATGGATTTAGTGGGGAATTCTATCAGATCTTCAAAGAAGAGCTAATACAGATACTCTTCAAACTATTCATGAAATAGAAACTCAAGGAACACTACCCAACCCATTCTGTGAAGCCACAATAATGCTGATATCTAAACCAAAGACCAAACAAGGAAAGAGAACTTCAAGCCAATCTTCCTTATGAACATCGATGCAAAAATACTCAACAAAATTCTGGCCAACTGAATCCAAGAATGCATCAAAAACGATAATTCACCATGATCAAGTAGGCTTCATCCCAGGGATGCAGGAATGGTTCAATATACGGAAATCCATCAATATAATCCACTACATAAACAAACTCAAGGGAAAAACCATATGATCATTTCATTAGATGCTAAAAAGTCTTTTGACAAATCCACCATCCCTTCATGATAAAAGTCTTGGAGAGATCAGGAATTCAGGGCCCATACCTAAACATAGTGAAAGCATTATACTGCAAACCGGTAGCCAATCTCAAATTAAATAGAGAGAAGCTTGAAGCATTCCCCCTAAAATCAGGGACCAGACAAGGCTGCCCACTTTCTCCCTATTTATTCAATATAGTACTTGCAGTCCTAGCCAGAGAAATCAGACAACAAAAGGAGGTCAAAAGAATACAAATTGGAAAGGAAGAAGTCAAAATATCACTATTTGCAGATGATATGATTGTATACTTCAGCGACCCCAAAACTTCCACCAGAGAACTCCTAAAGCTGATAAACAAGTGGCTGAATATAAAATTAACTCAAAAAAAATCAGTATCCTTTCTATAGTCAAAGGATAAACAAGCTGAGAAAGAAATTAGGGAAATAACACCCTTCACAGTAGTCACAAATAATATTACATACCTTGGTGTGACTCTAACCAAGCAAGTGAAAGATCTGTATGACAAGAATTTCAAGCCTCTGAAGAAAGAAATTGAAGAAGATCTCAGATGATGGAAGGATCTCCCATGCTCATGGATTGGCAGGATTATTATAGTAAAAATGGCCATCTTACCAAAAGCAATCTACAGATTCAGTGCAATCCCCATCAAAATTCCAAATCAATTCTTCATAGACCTAGAAAGAGCAATTCTCAAATTCATCTGGAATAAAAAAAACCCAGGATAGCAAAAACAATTCTCCACAACAAAAGATCTCCTGGGGGAAATCACCATCCCTGACCTCAAGCTCTACTACAGAGCAATAGTGATCAAAACTGTATGCTATTGGTATGGAGACAGGCAGGAATATCAATGGAATAGAATTGAAGACCCAGAAAAGAACCCACACACCTAGAGTCATTTGATATTTGACAAAGGAGCTAAAAACATCAAGTGGAAAAAGACAGCATTTTATACAAATGGTGCTGGGTCAACTGGAGGTCAGCATGCAGAAAAATGCAAATCAACCCATTCTTATCTCCTTGTACAAAGCTCAAGTCCAAGTGGATCAAGGACCTACACAAAAAACAAGATACACTGAAGCTTATAGAGGAGAAAGTGGGGAAGAATTTTGAATACATGGGCACAGGGAAAAATTTCCCAAATAGAACACCAATGGCTTATGCTCTAAGAACAAGAATCGACAAATGGGACCTCATAAAACTGCAAAGCTTCTGTAAGGCAAAGGACACTGTCAATAGGACAAAACGGCAACCAACAGATTGGGAAAAGATCTTTACCAATCCTACATCAGATAGAGGGCTAATATCCAATGTATACAAAGATCTCAAGAAGTTAGACTCCAGAGTGTCAAATAACCCTATTTAAAAATGGAGAACAGCGCTAAACAGGGAATTCTCAACTGAGGAAACTCGAATGGCCTTGAAGCACCTAAAGAAATGTTCAGCATCCATAGTTATTGGGGAAATGCAAATCAAAACAACACTGAGATTCCACCTCACACAGGTCAGAATGGCTAAGATAAAAAAAGCTCAAGGGACAGCAGATGCTGGAGAGGATGTAAGGAAAGAGGAACTCTTCTCCATTGTTGGTGGTATTGCCAGCTGGTAAAACCACTCTGGAAATCAGTTTGGCATTTCCTGAGAAAATTAGACATAGTACTACCTGAGGACCCAGCTCTACCATTCCTGAGCTTATACCCAGAAGATGCTCCAACATGTAATAAGGACACATGTTCCACTATGTTCATAGCAGCCTTATTTATAATAGCCAGAAGCTGGAAATAACCCAGATGTCCTTCAACAGAGGAATGAATACAGAAATTGTGGTATATATACACAGTGGAGGAGTACTATTCAGCTATTAAAACAATGAATTCATGAAATTCATAAACAAATGGATGGAGCTGGAAAGTGTCATCCTGAGTGAGGTAACCCATTCACAAAAGAACACACATGGTATGCACTCATTGATAAGTGGATGTTAGCCCAAAATCTCAAAATAAACAAGTTACAATTCACAGACCACAGGAAGCTCAAGAAGAAGGAGGACTGAAGTGGGGGTGCTTGGGTTCCTCTGAGAAAGGGATCAAAATACTGACAGGAGAAATTATGGAGATAAAGTATGGAGCAGAGACTGAAGGAAAGGCTACCCAGAGACTGCCCTACCTGGGGATTCATCCTATAAACAGTCACCAAACCCCGACACTATTATGGATGACAAGAAGTGCATACCAAAAGGAACCTGTTACGGTTGTCTCTGGAGGGGCCCTGCCAGAGCCTTATGGATACAGAGGCAGACGCTAGCAGCCAACCATTAGATTGAGCATGGGGTCCCCAGTGGAGGAGTTGGAGGTTGGACTGGAGTTGCTGAAAGGGTTTGCAGCCCCATGGGAAGAACAATGATGTTGGCCACCCAGACACCCCAGGACTCCCAGGGACTAAACCATCAATCAAGGGGTACACATGGTTCCAGTCAAAAATGTGGCAGAGGAATGCCTTGTCAGGCATCAGTGGGAGGGGAGGTCCTAGGTCCTGTGAAGGCTCAATAGATGCCCCAACAAAGAGAAATCGAGGGGGGATGGGAGTGGGTCAGGTGGAGGGGCATATACATTGAGTCAGAGGGTGGGAGGAGGGGTTGAGGGTTTTAGGGGGGGGGAACCAGGAAAGGTTTTAGCATTTGAAATGTAAAGGAAGATTATATTCAATAAAAAAAAGCAACACCACTCAGCTAAGGCAGCACATAGCCCTCCTATTCTGCAGTACTACTTCTGATAATGAAGTCAGTAATTCTTGAAGGTGACTGATGGAAGTTTCTATTTTATCTACATCTAAATCTATGGCTGTCCTCAGACTATCATAATTTTCTACTTGTAAGACCAGGGTGGAAGTCCTGGTGGCTGCCCTGGCCATCCCCAACCCCAATTGAAAGGAGACAGTGAGGTGGACAGGCAAGTTGGTTGGAGAAAGGAACCAGAATCCAAGGCAGTCATGATCAAGGTCAAGTGATCTTTAGCTTGAGCAGATTGTCTATCTTCTGTACCCTCCAGCAGGAGTCTCTAAAGATTAGGGTGTCTGCAAGTTTCACATGTGAAGCATGTACCCAGGCCACAATACCGTCCACTTTGAGTTAGCCTGCTTTCTTACAGCACCAAGGACAACTCAGTAGTGACGCTGTCCACAATGACCTGGGCCCTCCCACATCAATCAGCAATCAAGAAATGCCCCAGAGACTTGCCTACAGGCCAATCTTGTGAGAGAATTTTTCTCAATTCAGGTTACCTCTTTTAAAATTTACTGTGACTGCATAGGTAATGTATTAACAGGGACACACTGTGAGACTTTGATGTCACTTTGTTGGTCAAAGCCTTGTCACAATGATACAACATGTGAAGACACTGTTGAAAGATATATTTGGCATTGCTTGCCTGTATACACAGGTACCCTGTGAGAAACAGACATAAATGAATGCACCTGCAGCCCCTGCCAATTTGGGTGAGGGCTGGATGTGGAGAGCTGTCCTCAGAGGATCAAGAGAGACACATTGCAGGACTGCCTTCCTCCTTCAAATACTTGGAGCCTCAGGCAATGAGAAGCACTAAGGTGGGGTCATGGGTTTCTCACTCTTGGACATCCAGGCACCACTGGGAGTCACAAGAGTGCAGAGAACTGAGTCAAGGGCCCTCAGGCTGAGAAGAGTGTCTAGCCTGGAGCTGGGGGAAAAGGGGAGCTCTGGCTTCAACCAGGAGAAATGATAGTCCTTGACTTGGTGGCTGGGAGCACAGAGAGGCCTTCTATGGGAGATTAGGCTGCAGCTCTGTAGGCGAAGTCTTTCTTCATGACTCCCCATGGGGTACTTTGATGAAAAGAGACAGTCCATGGTTCTAAACAGCTTATTGTCATGGGAGAAAGTGGATGTATAAAACCATACCCCACTTCTCAGGGTGGACCTGAGATTAAATAACTTTTGCAGGAAGGAATGTCTGGAAAGGGAAGCTTATTGGTTAAGTGCTCCAGGCCTCTAGGTACCTCATTAGCATGGAGAACTCTGTTTTGGGCAAATGTGAACACAGATCACTTCTCTTTTTTTTTATTTTATTAATTTACATTCCAAATCATTTCCCCTTTCCCATTTCCTCCCTCCCTGAAGTCCCATAAGCCCCCTTCCCTCCCTCTTTTCCCCATTCAACCCCCTCTCCTTTCTCTGTCCTGGCGTTCCCCTACATCCAGTCTTTCCAGGACCAGGGGTCTCTCCTTCCATCTTCTTAGAAATCTATTGATATGCGAATTGTGTCTAGGGTATTCCGAGATTCTGGGTTAATATCCCCTTATCAGTGACTGCATACCATGTGTGTTCTTTTGTGGTTGGGTTACCTCACTAAGGATGATATTTTCAAGTTCTGACCATTTGCCTAGGAATTTCGTGAATTCATTGTTTTTAATTGCAGAGTAGTATTCCATTGTGTAGATATACCACATCTTCTGAATCCATTCCTCCGTTGAAGGACATCTGGGTTTTTTCCAGCTTCTGGCTATTATAAATAAGGCAGCTATGAACATAGTGGAGCATGTGTCCTTATTGCATGCAGGTAAAGCCCCTGGGTATATGCCCAGGAGTGGTATAGCCGGATCCTCTGGGAGTGTCATGCCCAGTTCTCTGAGGAACTGCCAGACTGCTTTCCAGAGTGGTTGTACCAGCTTGCAATTCCACCAGCAGTGGAGGAGTGTTCCTCTTTCTCCACATCCTCGCCAACAACTGCTGTCTCCTGTGTTTTTGATCTTAGCCATTCTGACTGGTGTGAGATGGAATCACAGGGTTGTTTTGATTTGCATTTCCCTAATGACTAAGGATGATGAACATCTCTTTAGGTGCTTCTCAGCCATTAGATATTCTTTAGGTGAGAACTCTTTGTTTAGCTCTGTACCCCATTTTTTAATAGGGTTACTTGCCTCTCTGGAGTTTAACTTCTTGAGTTCTTTGTATATATTGGATATTAGCCCTCTGACAGATGTAAAGTAAGTAAAGATCATTTCCCAGTTAGTTGGTTGCCGCTTTGTCTTTTTGACAGTGTCTTTTGCCTTGCAAAAACTTTGTAATTTAATGAGGTCCCATTTGTCTATTCTTGATCTTAGAGCATAAGCTATTGGAGTTCTGTTCAGGAAATTCTCCCCTGTGCCCATATGTTCAAGGTTCTTCCATAGTTTCCCTTCTATTAGTTTCAGTGTGTCTGGTTTTATGTGGAGATCCTTGATCCACTTGGAATTGAGCTTAGTGCAAGGAGATAAGAGTGGGGCAATTTGCATTCTTCTGCATGTTGACCTCCAGTTGAGCCAGCACCATTTGTTGAAAAGGCTATCTTTTTTCCACTGGATGGTTTTAGCTCCTTTGTCAAAGATCAAGTGACCATAGGAGTGTGGATTCATTTCTGGGTCTTCAATTCTGTTCCATTGATCTACATGCCTGTCACTGTACCAGTACCATGCCGTTTTAACACTATTGCTCTGTTGTACAGCTTGTAGTCCAGAATACTGATTCCTCCAGAAGTTCTTTTACTCCTGAGAATAGTTTTAGCTATCCTAGGTTTTTTGTTATTCCAGATGAATTTTTGAATTGCTCTTTCTAACTCTATGAAGAATTGAGTTGGGATTTTGATGGGGATTGCATTGAATCTGTATATTACTTTTGGTAAGATGCTCATTTTTACTATATTAATCCTGCCAATCCATGAGCATGGCAGATTTTTCCATCTTCTGATGTCTTCTTCAAATTCTTTCTTCAGAGACTTGAAGTTCTTGTCATACAGATCTTTCACTTGTTTGGTTAGAGTCATGCCAAGATACTTTATATGGTTTGTGGCTATCGTGAAGGGTATCATTTCTCTTACTTCTTTCTAAGCCTGCTTATCCTTTGAGTATAGGAAGGCTACTGACTTGCTTGGGTTGATTTTATATCCGGCCACTTTGCTGAAGTCGTTTATCAGCTGTAGGAGTTCTCTGGTGGAGTTCTTTGGGTCGCTTAAGTATACTATCATATCGTCTGCAAATAGTGATAGTTTAACTTCTGCCTTTCCAATTTGTATCCCTTTGACCTCTTTTTGTTGTCTAATTGCTCTAGCTAGAACTTCAAGTACTATATTGAAAAGATATGGAGAGAGAGGGCAGCCTTGTCTACTCCCTCATTTTAGTGGGATTGCTTCAAGTTTCTCTCCATTTAGATTGAAGCTGGCTACCAGTTTGCTGTAAATTGCTTTTACTATGTTTAGATATGGGCCTTGAATTCCTGATCTTTCCAAGACCTTTAGCATGAATGGATGCTGAATTTTGTCAAATGCTTTCTCAGCATCTAATGAGATGACCATGTGGTTTTTTTCTTTGAGATTGTTTATATAGTGGATTACATTGATAGATTTCCTTATATTGAACCATCCCTGCATCCCTGGGATGAAGCCTACTTGATCGTGGTGAATGATCGTTTTGATGTGTTCTTGGATTCGGTTGGCAAGAATTTTATTGAGTATTTTTGCATCAATATTCATAAGAGAGATTGGCCTGAGATTCTCTTTCTTTGTCGGATCTTTGTGTGCTTTTGGTATTAGTGTATTGTGGCTTCATAGAACGATTTGGGTACTGTTCCTTCTGTTTCTATTTTGTGGAACAGTTTGAAGAGTATTGGTGTTAGGTCTTCTTTGAAGGTCTGATAGAATTCTGCACTAAAACCATCTGGACCTGTGCTTTTTTTGGTTGGAAGACTTCCAATGACAACTTCTATTTCTTCAGGGCTTATAGGACAGTTTTTATGGTCTATTTGATCCTGATTTAATTTTGGTATTTGGTATCTGTCTAGGAAATTGTCCATTTCCTCAAGATTTTCTAGTTGTGTTGAATACAGGTTTTTGTAGTAGGATCTGATGATTTTTTGAATTTCCTCAGTTTCTGTTGTTATCTCTCCCTTTTAGTTTCTGATTTTATTAATTTGGATACTATCTCTGTGCCCTCTGGTTAGTCTGGCTAAGGGCTTATCTATCTTGTTGATTTTCTCAAAGAACCAACTCCTCGTTTTGTTGATTCTTTGTATGGTTTTATTTGTTTCTACTTGATTGATTTCAGCCCTGAGTTTGATGATTTCCTGCCTTCTACTCCTCTTTGGTGTATTTGCTTCTTTTTGTTCCAGGGCTTTCAGGTGTGCCATTAAGCTGTTAGTGTATGCTGTCCCCCATTTCTTTTTGGCGGCACTCAGGGCTATGAATTTTCCTCTTAGCACTGCTTTCATTGTGTCCCATAAATTAGGGTATGTTGTGCCTTCATTTTCATTAACTTTCAAAAAGTCTTTGATTTCTTTCTTTATTTCCACCTTGACCAAGTTATCATTGAGTAGAACATTGTTCAGCCTCCATGTGTACGTGGGTTTTCTTTTGTTTTTGTTGCCATTGAAGACCACCCTTATTCCATAGTGATCTGATAGGAGGCATGGGATTAGTTCTATCTTCTTATATCTGTTGAGGTCTGATTTGTGACCAATTATATGGTCAATTTTGGAGAAGGTACCATGAGGTGCTGAGAAGAAGGTGTATTCTTTAGCTCTAGGATGAAATGTTCTATATATATCTGTTAGTTCCATTTGGTCCAAGGCTTCAATTAGATTCACTGTGCCCCTGTTTAGTTTCTGCTTTCCTGAACGATCCATTTCAGAGAGCGGGGTGTTGAAGTCACCCACTATTATTGTGTGCGGTGCGATGTGTGCTTTGAGTTTTAGTAAAGTTTCTTTTACGAATAAGGGTGCCCTTGCATTTGGAGCATAGATATTCAGAATTGAGAGTTCTTGATGGTTGATTTTTCCCTTGATCAGTATGTAGTGTCCTTCTGTGTCTTTTTTGATGACTTTAGGTTGAAAATCCATTTTATCTGATATTAGGATGGCTACTCCACCTCGTTTCTTGGGGCCATTTGCTTGTAAAATTGTTTTCCAGCCTTTTATTCTGAGGTAGTGTTTGTCTTTGACACTGAGGTGTGTTTCCTGCATGCAGCAAAATGCTGGGTCCTGTTTACGTATCCAGTCTGCTAGTCTATGTCTTTTAATTGGGGAATTGAGACCATCGATATTAAGAGAGATTAAGGCATAGTGATTATTGCCATCTGCCATTCTTGACGCTATCTTTATGTTTGAGTGGTTATCTACTTTTGGCTTTGATTCAAGAAGGTTATTATCTCATTTTTTCCAGGGTGTTGTTTCTCTCCCTGTATTGGAGGTTTCCACCTATTATCCGTTGCAGGGCTGGATTTGTGGAAAGATATTGTGAAAATTTGGTTTTATCATGGAATATCTTGGTCTCTCCATCTATGGTGATTGAGAGTTTTGCTGGGTATAGTAGTCTAGGCTGGCATTTGTGCTCTCTTAGTGTCTGCATGAGATCTGCCCAGGATCTTCTGAATTTCATAGTCTCTGGTGAGAAGTCTGATGTGATTCAGATAGGTCTTCCTTTGTATGTTACTTGGCCCTTTTCTCTTACTGCTTTTAGTACTCTTTCTTTGTTTAGAACATTTGGTGTTTTGATTATTATGTGATGGGAGGTATTTCTGTTCTGGTCCAGTCTGTTTGGAGTTCTGTAGGCTTCTTGTACGTTCATCGGCATCTCTCTCTTTAGGTTAGGGAAGTTTTCCTCCATAATTTTGTTGAAGATGTTTACTGGCCCTTTAAGTTGCAAATCTTCACTCTCATCTATACCTATAATCCTTAGGTTTGGTCTTCTCATTGTGTCCTGGATTTCCTGGATGTTTTGGGTTACACGTTTTTTGCATTTTGCATTTTCTTTGACTGTTGAGTCGATGCTTTCTATGGAATCTTCAGCACCTGAGATTCTTTCTTCCATCTCTTGTATTCTATTGTTGATGTTTGCATCTATGACTCCTGATTTCTTCCCAAGGTTTTCTATCTCCAAAGTTGTCTCCCTTTGTGATTTCTTAGTTGTTTCTACTTCCTTTTTTAGTTCCTGGATGGATTTGCTGAGATCCTTCACTTGTTTGTTTGTATTTTCCTGTATTTCTTTAAGGTATTTTTGCATTACCTCTTTCAGGATTTCTGCCTGTTGACCCACGTTCTCCTGCATTTCTCTGAGCGATTTTTGTGTTTCCTCCTCATGGGAATCCATCTGTTGATCCATCGCCTCCTGCATTTCTTTAAGCAGTTCTCATGTTTCCTTTGTAAGGGCATCTAACCGTTGATTCATTTCTTTAAGCAATTTTTGTGTTGCCTCCTTATGGGCATCCATCTGTTGACCCATATTCTTCTGCATTTCTTTGTGCAATTTTTGTGATTCCTTTGTGAGTGCATCTACCTGTTGATTCATCTCGTTAAGCGATTTTTGTGTTGTCTCCTTCTGTGCCTCCTTCTTTAGATCCATGTTCTCCTGCATTTCTCTAAGTGATTTTTGTGTTTCCTTTGTAAGGGCTTCTAACCGTTGATTCATGGTCTTCTGTAATTCTTTATTAGATTTATTTGTGTCCTTCTTGTGATCCTCTAATAGCATCATGAGAAGTGATTTTAAATCCAGATCTTGTCTTTCGGGTGTGGTGGGGTATCCAGGACTTGCTGCTGTTGGAGAGTTGAGTTCGGATGGTGCCATATTACTTTGATTTCTGTTAGTAACGTTCCTACGTTTGCCTTTTGCCATCTGGTTACCTCTGATGTTAGTTGGTCCTGCTGTCACTGGCTGTTGGTTGGACCTCCTGTGAGCCTGCAAAGCTATTTCTCCCCCACACCCTGGTTTACCAGGATTCCCCTGGCACAGATTTCTGGGGCCTGCCCTGCTCCTGAGTGACTTTGGAGCCCTGATGTGCCTTGCCCCAAGTGATGTTATATTGGGGAGTCCTTGCACATCCAAAGGCTCAGCATAGTGGATTCCTGGAGCAGAGGTCGCCAAAGGGAGGCTGGTAGGCTCCTGCCCTGTGCAGGGGTGTGTGATCTCTCCTAGAGTGGTGGGGGAGGTTGGGAGGGGGTGTCCCTCTGCCAGGCAGAAGTCCCACAGCAGAGCTAGCGTGCTGGTTACTGCAGATCTGCCCAGCACTTGGGAGCCACGTACACACAATCAGCCCGAGACCCAAGCGATATTATGCCTGTCTGTCTCAGAGTCTGGCTGTCCCAACTTCCCGGCCACTGGAGCAAAGATGGCAGAGTGCACTCTGCACTCTCTCCGTGGTGCTGCTCACCCTGCAGAGGTGATGGCCTGCAGATCTGGCACCCAGACGACCACAGCGCTGTCCCGTTCTTGGGCGCAGGCGGAAGCCCCAACAGGCCGTGTCCCAAGTGATGTTATATTGGGGAGAACCTGGGTACCTGTCTCTTCAGTGCAGTCTGCGGGAACAGAGGTCGCGGAAGGGAAGCTGGTAGGCTCCTGCCCAGTGCGGGGTCCCTCTGCCAGGTAGAAGTCCCACAGCAGAGCTGGCGCGCTGGTTACTGCCCACATCTCTTTTATGTGAGAAGCATGGTACGTGTTCCAAGTCAGGAATCTGGCAGGAGCTGGGAGTCACCTAAGCCTCTGGTGTGTGCCTACCGACACTCCGGTATTGACCTACTCTATCTTACCAAACTTCCTGTCATGGTTTTATGTCCTACTCATGCCTGCCTGGACACTGCCATGATCCGGCATTGATGATAATAGACTGACTGAACCTCTGTACCTATAAGCCAGATCCAAATAAATGCTCTCCTTATAAGAGTTGCCTTGATTATAGAATCTGTTCATAGCAGTAAAACCCCAACTAAAACAGAAGTTGATACTACCAGAAGTGGTGTATTGCTGTAATAAGCCTATCCATGCTTTTGTTTGGAAGAATGTGGATTTGGGAAGTTTGCAATTGGAAAGCAGTGGAATGTTTTATGTGGGCTTTAATGGGCTATCCTAGTAAGACTATATAAAGCTTTGTTGCTGAGGGTGATTTGAACTGTGGAAGCCTAGCTCTAGAGGTTTCAGAGGAGAAAATTTTAGTACGTGGCTTAGAGATTGTTTTTGTTGTGTTTTTGTGAAGAATGTGGTTGAGTTTTGCCCTTGTCTGAAGAGTCTGCCTTAGGATAAGTCTAAGATGAAAAGAATCAGATTAATTGCTTTGACAAAGGAAGTCTCAAACCAGCCTGTATAAATTCTGTTGTGTGGTTACTAAAGTTCACTCTTATGAAGAGTATTTTAATGAAAAGTAACAATGGGAGAAAGGAAAAAGACAAAATTTATGGTTCAAGTATTAGAGAAGTACCAGGAAGTACAATGGAGCTACATCCTGTGTTCCAAGAGATAAACAGATTAAGGAAATGGTTACCCTAGCACAATATCTCACCCAGCTAAGCTTCCTGTTTATGCTTTTGCAGTTGAAAAAGTGATAGTTATGGCTAAGCATCATTACTACTTGGTTATTGTTTTCTTTGCCCCCACCACCACCCTGCTCGCTCCAGCCCCACTCCTTCCTGGAGTGGAAGGCTTAAGATTTATTTTTTTAATGTATGTGAGTACAATGTCACTCTCTCAGAAATACCAGAAGAAGGCATCAGATCTCATTCTAGATGTTTGTCAGTCACCATGTGGTTGCTGGGAATCGAACTCAGGACCTCTGGAAGAGCAGTCAATGCTCTACTGCTAAGCCATTGCTCTAGCCCAGTTACTGTTTTCATATGGACTGTCTATCTAGAATTAGCTACAATCCAGAAATGGATAGCACAACTGAAATCCAGATCTTGATGCTGGAAGATATAAGCTTTTGATCTGGATCTTGAAGAACAGTGGGCTTAAAAAAAATTAGGCCCAGACATGGTGGTACACACCTTTAATCCCAGGAGACAAAGCCAAGCAGATCTCTGACTTCAAGGCCAGCCTGGAACAGAGCAAGTTCCAGGTGAAGAAAAGCTTAAGTCCAGGCATGGTAGTGCATGCCTTTAATCCCAGGATTCAGGAGACAGAGCCATGCAGATCTCTGAGTTAAAGTTCAGTCTATATAGCAAGTTCCAAAAGCCAAGCCTAGACAGTGAAGGAGTTTGAAAACAGAAAGCTGGTAATAGAATAAGTGGGACTCAGAAGCTGGAAAGAACCCAGATGTCCCTCAACGGAGGAATGGATTCAGAAGATGTGGTATATCTACACAATGGAATACTACTCTGCAATTAAAAACAATGAATTCACGAAATTCCTAGGCAAATGGTCAGAACTTGAAAATATCATCCTTAGTGAGGTAACCCAACCACAAAAGAACACACATGGTATGCAGTCACTGATAAGGGGATATTAACCCAGAATCTCGGAATACCCTAGACACAATTCGCATATCAATAGATTTCTAAGAAGATGGAAGGAGAGACCCCTGGTCCTGGAAAGACTGGATGTAGGGGAACGCCAGGACAGAGAAACGAGAGGGAGTTGAATGGAGAAAAGAGGGAGGGAAGGGGGCTTATGGGACTTTCAGGGAGGGAGGAAACGGGAAAGGGGAAATGATTTGGAATGTAAATTAAAAAAAACAAAATAAAATAAAATATAGAGCCTAAAAAAAAAAAAAAAGAATAAGTGGGATCATGTTCCAGCCCCACCAGGCAGCAGAGCTCAGCACTTCGGCCATGTAGCTCTGACTTTAGAGTCAAGAATAGAAGGGACCCTAACCTCTTGAGTTTTTGGGGTTTTTTTTGTTTTGTTTTTTGTTTTTTGTATATTGTGAATATTAGCCCTCTATCAGATGTAGGGTTAGTGAAGATTTTTTTTCCCAATCTGTAGGATGCAGTTTTTGTCCTACTGACAGTGTTATTTGCTTTATAGAAGATTTTCAATTTCAAGAGGTCCCATTTTTCAATTGTTGACTTTAATGCCTGAGCCACTGGTGTTCTGTTCAGGAAATTTTCCACTGTGCAGATGTTTACAAGGCTATTTTGCAATTTTTCTTCTATTAGATTCAATGTATCTGGTTTTATGTGGGGATCCTTGATCCACTTGGACTTGAGCTTTATACAAGGAGATTATGTTGGTCAACCAGACACCCCAAGGCTCCCAGAGACTAAGTCCTCAACCAAGGGGTACACATGGTTCCAGCCAAAACTGTGGCAGAGGAATGCCTTGTCAGGCATCAGTGGGAGGAGAGGTCCTTGGTCTTATGAAGGCTTAATAGATGCCCTAGCATGGGGAAATTGGGGTAGGCGGGAATGGGTTGAGTGGAGGGGCATATTCTTGGAGGCAGGGGCTAGGAGGATGGGTTGGGGGTTTTCTGGGAGGGGGAAACTGGGAAAGGGTATAACATTTGAAATGTAAATGAAGAATATATTCAATAAAAAAATGGATCAATTTGCATTCTTCTACATGCAGACAACCAATTATACCAGCATCATTTGTTGAAGATGCTTTCTTTTTTTCTACTATATGGTTTTGGCTTCTTTGTCAAAGATCAAAGTCCATAGATGTTTGGCTTTATTTATGGTTCTTCAATTCCATTCCATTGATCCACCTATCCGTGTCTATATGAATATCATGCCATTTTTATTACTATTTCTCTGTAGTACATATTGAAGTGAGGGATGGTGATTTCCCCCAGAAGTTCTGTTATTGAGAATTGTTTTTGACTATTTTGGAAATTTTGTTTTTCAATATGAATTTGAGAATTGCTCTTTCCAAAAAGCCAAATAGCCCAGTTTAAAAATGGGGTACAAAGCTAAACAGAGAACTCTCAAAAGAGGAATCTTTAATAGCTGAGCACTTAAAGAAATGTTCAGCAAATCAGTGTGCTTGTCCCTCTCAAACTCCTCAGGTTGCAGGTCTCCCAGGAGATCTGCTGCAGCCAGGCAATGGGTAAGATACAACCCAAATAACCACAGCAGCTGGGACTCCCCAAGGAGCCCAATGAACGCTGGGCCTCTCCCCTCCACACGAACCCTATCTCCTGAGAGGCCAAACCAATTCCATCTTGGAACTGTCCTCCATCTTAAAAGAAAAATAAGTGGGGTAGGAAAAAAGACTTGAGAACATAACCTGCAGCTGAACCCAAGTACCAGAAAGGACCCCACAGCTTGTCCTTGGCCAGAGTTACTCCCTAGCTACCTCCTAACAACAGTAAATCAAAAATTAGTCTGATTGTTTTAGATATACATTCAGACTGTTCGAGCTTGTGCATGGTCTTCTTCAGAGTACCCACCTGGCAGCTTACAATAGATATTCAGTTAGATGTTTACCAGTCTGGACACCTCCTCACTTACTTCCATTTCCTATAAAGCCTTGTCCTGATAAGAGTTCAAAGCTGCTTCACCAAACCGTCCTATGAGCCAGTAGAAAGTAAGCCTAAACTCGAGTTTGTAATAAAGAGACTCTAATGTGATTACATTAGAAATGGATCCATGGAACATGGTATGGCTGTCCCCTAAGAGATTCTGCCAGCACGTGACTAATACAGCTACAGCCAACCATCAGAATGAGGCTGGGGAACCCCATGGAAGACCTAGGGAGGCCTGAAGGAGATGAAGGGGATTGCAATCTCATAAGATGAACAACACAACCAACCAGACCCCCAAAGCTCCCAGTGACTAAACCACCAACCAAGTAGTACACATTGAGGGGTCCATGACTCCAGTTACATATGAAACAGATGGCCTTATCTGGCATCAATGGGAGGGGAGGCCCTTAGTCCTGTGGAGGCTTGATGCCCCAGCACAAGGGGATGCTAGACCAGATAATGGTCTGGCCTCAGTGGGGGAGAATAGCTACCTAATCTTCAAGAGACTTGAGACCCCAGTAAGGGGAGAAGCCTGGTTGCAGGGAATCATCCTCTCAGAAACAGGGAGGAGGAGGAATGAGATGAGGAACTATGGGAAGGGGGACTAGAAGGGGCAACAGCTGGATTATAAATAAATAAAATAATATTTTTTTAAAAAATATGTTCAAAAGCACCAATTCCCAACACTATTAATTGGTAAGCCAGTTTCCTTCAGTTTCTGTTCCTTCTTTGTCCCTGTATTTCTTATAGACAGGACAAATTTTGGGTCAAAAGTTTTGTGGGTGGGTTAGTGTCCTTATCTCTCCACTGGGGAGTCCTACCTGGCTATAGGAGGTAGCCGCTTCAGGTTTCATATCTCCACTGGTATGAGTTTCAGCTAAAGTCATCCCTGTGGACTCTGGGGAGTCTCCCCAGCTGCAGGTCTCTGGCACATCCTAGAGATGCCCCCACCCCTGCCAGCCACAGATGTCCATTCATTCTCCCTCTGAAAGGAGGTGTTTGCCCCCTCCTCTCTCTCTTGCTCCCCTCTCTCTTCTCTCACTGTCTTGTCTCCTGTCTCCTTGCTCCCTTTCTCTACCCATTTCCTTCCCCCTCTCTCCACTTGGCCATGGCCGGCTTCTATTTCTCTACCTTCTCTGTCTATTTTTCTACAATAAAGCTCTAAAACAATGGACTGTCTCCTTTCATCTGGACTCACCATGCTGGAGCCTTCACCTAAAGATCCGCGGCTAATCTCCCACCAGGGAGGCCTCTCTGTGTTGCAGCTATGATCTCCACCAAGCCCAGCCACCAGCAGCCAAGGACACTCTCACCTAAGCTGGAACCAGCCAGCACCTCCTCCCACTCTTTTCCCCTCAGCCTGGGGCCACTAGTGCCCTGGGGCCCCTACCCATTCTCAGCAATTCTGCTGTATCCAGCAACATTCTTTGATACCCAAGAGCTAGAACCTGTCGTCCCTGTCTTCCGTGTGGCCCAGGAACCGCAGACTGCACTTTCCCCACCCCCTGGAGTGGGGTCCAGTGGCCTCACACCCTGAAGTGGCCCACAGGGTCACGCAGCAGTCTCCTGCATTCGCCCATACAGAACCAGCATGCTCTGGTGGAACCTGCCCTCCCCCTTATTTCCTCATATTTGTTTATACATCCTGGTACTGGAAGCTTCATTTGGTGATAAGAGATGGCCAGTGGGTACCCTGTCTCCCCAGTTATTTAGCAACTTTTTTATTGAATATATTCTTCATTTACATTTCAAATGTTATACCCTTTCCAAGTTTCCCCCGTCCCAGAAAACCCCGAACCCATCCTCCCACCCCCTGCCTCCAAGAATATGACACTCCACCCAAATCACTGCCACCTGCACCCCTCAGTTTCCCCACGCTGGGGCTTCTACTGAGCCTTCATAGGACGAAGGACCACCCCTCCCACTGATGCACAACAAGGCATTCCTCTGCCACTCTTTTGGATGGAACCATGTGTACCCATTGGTTAATGACTTAAACCCTGAGAGCCCTGGGGAGACTGGATGGCTGACATCATCGTTCTTCCTATGGAGCTGCAAACCCCTTCAGCTCTTCCAGTCCACACTCCAACTCCTCCATTGGGGACCCTGCACTCAATCCAATGGTTGCCTGCTATCATCTGCCTCTGTATCCATAAGGCTCTGGCAGGGCCTCTCCATAGAAAACCATAACAGGCTCCTTTTGGTATGCACTTCTTGTCATCCATAATAGTGAGGGGGTTTGGTGACTGTTTATAGGATGAATCCCCAGGTAGGACAGTCTCTGGGTGGCCTTTCCTTCAGTCTCTGCTCCATACTTTGTCTCCTGTGAGTATTTTGTTCCCTTTCACTGAAAAACCAAAGCACCCCAACTTTGGTCTTCTTCTTCTTGAGCTTCCTGTGGTCTGTGAATTGTAACTTATTTGGGATTTTGGACTAATGTCCACTTATCAGTGAATGCATACCATGTATGTTCTTTTGTGATTGGGTTACCTCACTCAGGATGACACTTTCTATTTCATTCCATTTGCCTAAGAATTTTATGAATTCATTGTTTTTAATAGCTGAGTAGTGTTCCATTGTGTATACATACCACAATTTCTGTATCCATTCCTCTGTTGAAGGACATCTGGGTTATTTCCAGCTTCTGGCTATTATAAATAAGGCTTCTATGAACATAGTGGAGCATGTGTCCCGATTACAGATTGGAGCATCTTCTAGATATATGCCCAGGAGTGGTATAGCTGGGTCTTCAGGTAGTACTATGTCTAATCTTCTGAGGAACCACCAAACTGATTTCCAGAGTGGTTTTATCAGCTTGTAGTCCCACCAGCAATGGAGAAGTGTTCTCCTTTCTGCACATCCTTTCCAGCATCTGCTGTCCCCTGAGATTTTCATCTTAGCCATTATATTAGTCAGGGTTCTCTAGAGTCACAGAACGTATGGGTAGTCTCTATATAGTTAGGGAATTTGTCTATGACTTACAGCTTGTAGTCCAACTCCCCAACAATGGTCAGCAGCAACTGTGGATATAAGTCCAAGGATCTAGCAGTTGCTAAGTCCCACAAGGCAAGCAGGCAAGGAAGAGTGAGAGAATCTTCTTCCAATGTCCTTATATAGGTCTCTAGCAGAGGGTGTGGCCCAGATTAAAGGCCTGTGCCAATGGGCCTTTAATCCCAGATGACCTTGAACTCAGAGATCTCCTTGTCTGAACCTTCTGGAATTCATAGCCAGTATGCTTCAAGATCTCCATGCCAAGATCCAGGTCAGAAACCTGCATATCTGAGCCTCCAGATTAGGATTATAGGTGAGCCTTCCAATTCTTGATTAGTTCATTCCAGATATAGTCAGGTTGAGAACCAGGAATAGCCACGACAGTCATTCTGACTGTTGTGAGGTAGAATCTCAGCGTTGTTTTGATTTGCGTTTCCCTGTTAACTAAGGATGCTGAACATTTCTTTAGGTGCTTCAGGGCCATTCGAATTTGTCAGTTGAGAACTGCCTGTTTAGCTCTGTACCCCATTTTTAGGGTTATTTGATTCTCTGGAGTCTAACATCTTGAGTTCTTTGTATACCTTGAATATTAGTCCTCTATTGGATATAGGATTGGTAAAGAACTTTTCCCAATCTGTTGGTTGCCATTTTGTCCTATTGACAGTGTCCTTTGCCTTACAGAAGCTTTGCAGTTTTATGAGGTCCCATTTGTTGACTCTTATTCTTAGAGCATAAGCCATTGGTGTTCTATTCAGGAAATTTTCCTCTGTGCCCATGTATTCAAGGTTCTTCCTCACTTTCTCCTCTATAAGCTTCAGTGTATCTTGTTTTATGTGTTTTTTCCACTGGATGTTTGTAGCTCCTTTGTCAAATATCAAATGACTCTAGATGTGTGGGTTCTTTTCTGGGTCTTCAATTCTATTCCATTGATATTCCTGCCTGTCTCCATACCAATCCCATACAGTTTTGATCACTATTGCTCTGTAGTAGAGCTTGAGGTCAGGGATGGTGATTTCCCCCAGGAGATCTTTTGTTGTGGAGAATTGTTTTTGCTATCCTGGGTTTTTTGTAATTCCAGATGAATGTGAGAATTGCTCGTTCTAGGTCTATGAAGAATTGATTTGGAATTTTGATGGGGATTGCATTGACTCTGTAGATTGCTTTCAGTAAGATGGCCATTTTTACTATAATAATCCTGCCAATCCATGAGCATGGGAGATGTTTCCATCTTCTGCAGTCTTCTTCAATTTCTTTCTTCAGAGAGTTAGCTCTTCTCTGAAGATCTGATAGAATTCGGCACTAAACCCATCTGTTCCTGGGCTTTTTGTTGTTGTTGTGGGATTAATTCTATTTTCTCAGGACCTATGGAACTATTTAGACAGTTTATTTGATCCTGTTTTAACGTTGGTCCCTGGTATGTATCTAGAAATTCATCCATCTCATCCAGATTTTCAAATTTTGTTGAGTATAAACTCTTGTAGTAGGATCTGATTATTTTTTGAATTTCCACAGTTTCTGTTGTTATGTCTCCCTTTTCATTTCTGATTTTATTAATTTGGGTAGTGACTCTGTGCCCTCTGTTTAGTCTGGCTAAGGGTTTATCTGTCTTCTTGATTTTCTCAAAGAACCAGCTCCTGGTTTTGTTGATTCTTTGTATAGTTCTTTTTATTTCTATTTGGTTGATTTCGGCACTGAGTTTATTTCCTGTTGTCTACTCCTCTTGAGTGTATTTGCTTCTTTTTGTTCTAGAGCTTTCAGGTGCACTGTCAAGCTGCTAGTATAAGCTCTCTCCATTTTCTTTTTGGAGACACTTAGAGCTATGAGTTTACCTCTTAGCACTGCTTTCATTGTGTCCCATAAGTTTTGGTATGATGTGTCCTCATTTTTATTAAATTCTAAAGTCTTAAATTTCTGTCTTTATTTCTTCTTTGACCAAGCTATCATTGAGTAGAGCATTGCCTAATGTCCATGTGTATGTGTGTTTTCCATTGTTTTTGTTTGAACTTACTATCCAGCTATTTTGACAAAAATGTTTATCAGTCTTAGGAGTTCTCTGGTGGAGGTTTTAGGGACACTTATGTATACTATTATATTGGCAAATAAAGACACTTTGACTTCTTTCTTCCCAATATGTATTCCTTGATCTTCTTAAGTTGTCTTATTGCTCTAGCTAAGAATTCAAGTATTGAATAGGTATGTATAAAGTGGACATTCTGAGTCTTGTTCCTGATTTTAGTGAAACTTCTTTGAGTTTCTCTCCATTTAAGTTAATGATTACAATGAGCTTGCTGTAAACTACCTTTATTATGTTTAAGTATGTCCCTTTTATCCTAATCTCTCCAAAACTTTTATCATGAGAATGTGTTGGATTTTGTCAAAGATCTTTGTGCATCTAATGAAATGAGCATGTGGGGTTTTTTTTCTTTCAGTTTATTTATATGGTGGGTTATAGATATGATTTCTGTATATTGAACCATCCCTTCATCTTTGGCATAAAGCCTGCTTGGTCATAGTGAATGATCTTTTTGATGCATTCTTAGATTCAGCTATGTTCATAAGGGAAATTGGTCTATAATTCCCTTTGTTGGGTCTTTATGTTTTAGGTATTTATGGGTTTAGGTATTACAGTAACTGTGGCCTCAAAAATTAAATGGACAATGTTCTTTCTGTTTCCATTTTGTGGAATAATTTGAGGACTATAAGCATTAACTCTTCTTTGAAAGTCTGGAAGAGTTCTCAGTTAAAACCATCTGGTCCAGTGCCTTTTTGTGATTTGGGGTAGGGGTGAGTTTTGAGACTTTTAATGACCACTTCTACTTTAGTAGGGGTTAAAGGTCTATTGAAATTGCTTAATGATCTTGATTTAACTATGGTAAATGGTACCTATCAAGAAAACTAATCATTTCCTTTAGATTTTCTAGTTTGGTGGAGTACAGGTTTTCAAAGTATGTCTTTAAAGTTTTCTGAATTTCCTTGGAATCTGTTGTTATGTCCCCATTTGATTCATGATTTTGATAATTTGGAAAACTAAAAGACAAAGGTCTTTGAGTTAGTTTGGATAAGGGTTTGTCTATCTTGTTGATTTTCTCAAAGAACCAATTCTTCATTTCACAAATTCTTTGTATTGTTTGTTTGTTTGTTTGTTTGTCTGTTTGTAATTTATTGATTTCAAACCTCAATTAATTTTCTTCTGCCTACTCTTCTTGGGTGTGCTTACATTTTGTTTTAGAGCCTTCAGGTATGTTTTTAAGTTGCTAGTATGGGATCTCTTCTATTTTTTTAAAGTAGGCACTTATTGCTTTGAATTTTCTTCTTAGTGCCATTTTCATTGTACTTCATAAGTTTGGGTATGTTGTGTATTCATTTCCAATCAATTCTAGAAATCTTTAATTTCTTTATTTCTGTCCTAACCCAGTATTCATTCAATAAAGACTTGTTCAGTTTTCATGAGTTTGTAAGCTTTCTATTCTTGCTGTTTATTAATATCCAGCTTTAACTGTTGTAGTCAGATAGAATTCAGGGTATCATTTCAATTTTCTTATATCTAGTGAGATTTGATTTATGTCCCAGTATATGGTCAGTGTTGAAGAAAGTTCCATGAAGTGCTAAAATGGTATATTCCTTCATGTTAGGTAAAATATTCTGTAAATAACTATTAGGTTCATGTGGCTTATAATCAGTTACTGCCGGCATTTCTGTTCAATTTTTGTCTCAATTTGTCTATTGGTGAGTTTAAAATATTGAAATCACCCACTATTTGTGTATGAGCAGTAAATTGTGATTTAAGCTGTAATATGTAGGGGCAGTTCTGATGCTAAGGTTGTGTTCCCCAATTGGTTCTTGATCTGTCAGGAAAGAAGTCATGGGCCAATTGCTGGGCAGAGGGAATAGGCATGACTTCTGATCCTTGGAGGAAAAGAGACAGATGCAAGAGAGGAGAGGAGAATTAGCCTGGCTTTGGAGAGAGAAAAACCAAGCAGTCATGTGAGATGTCTGGAGGAGCAGTGGTCTGTGGCGGCTCCTACAGGTTGGAGATTGGAAATGTTTAGCAGGAACTAGATGTATCTGAGTCACTAAAGTTTAGGGCAAATGGGAGGTGTGGAGATAAGAGTATTGATAAGGGTACATTTTTCCAAGGGGGAGATAGTAGTGCCCAACAATTATGTCAGAAAGCAAGTTAAAAAAATGAGCAACCTGTGTGTGTGTGTGTGTGTGTGTGTGTGTGTGTGTGTGTGTATGCGCACATGTGTGTTTCCATGGACTCAAGGGAAGCTGGGTGGGAACTGATAGTGTGGCCCATTCCCAGAGCATAGGCAGGGTAGCAAAAGCCACATGCAACAGTAATAATGTTTCATTTATGAGCTTGGGTGCCTTTGTGTTTGGTGCATATATTTTAAGAATTGCAATGTCATCTTGGTGGACTTTTTCCTGTGATGAGTATGTAGTGTCCTTTCTAATCTTTTCTGATTAACTTGGTTTGAAGGTTACTTTGTTAAATATTAATATGGCTCAGACAGCTTGTTTCTTAGATCCTGTCTTACTGACAGTTTCTGTTGCTTCAAAGAAATATCATGACCAAAAACCAAGTTGGGGAGAAAAGGGTTGATTTGTCTTACACATCCATTATTGGAGGAATTCAAGCAGGGCTAGAACCTGGAGTCAGGAGCTGATGCAGAGGCCATGGAGGGATGCTGATTAATGGCTTGCTTCTCACAGCATGCTTACCCCACTTTCCTATAGAACCTAAGACTACAAATCTAGAAGTTGTACCACCCATATTGGCCTGGGACATCCTCCATTGATCACTAATTCAGAAGATGCTTTACAGCTGGATCTCATGGAGCTGTTTCTTCAACTGAGGCTCCTTCCTCTTTAATGACTCTAGCTTGTGTCAAGTTGACACACAAAACTAGCCAATACAACTGACCCCTTGTCAACTTGACACATGAATACATCACTATTAAATCATAACCCTTTTTCTCTTATCCAAACCCAAGATATATAACTTTAAAAGTCTCACAGACTTCATAAATTCAAACACATTAAACTGTCAGTCCCTTTAAAATCCAAAGTATTTTAAGATTCAAAGCCTCTCAATTGGACTCCAGTAAAATAATTTATTATTTCAAGAGTGAAAAAATCAGGGTACAACAATCAAGTTAAAATCAAACTCCAACCATTCAATATCTGGTATCAACTCATAATCTGGGCTCCTCCAAAGGGCTTATGTCACTTCTCCAGCTCTGCCCTCTGTAATATACATAGCTTATCATCTAGACTCTAGTTGACCCCATTCCACTAAGGCTGCTGTTCTTGATGGTCATCCCATGGTATTAGCCTCTCCAAAATGCTGGGGTCTTCCACTGCAACAAGGCTTCACTTTCACCAATAGCCTCTCATAGGTTCTCTTCCTGGTGCCAAACCTCAACTTCAGTGCATAACCCCTTCAGTTCTGGCCCTTCACCAATGCCCTTTAAAGACATCTCACAATGCCAAGCCTCAGCTGTTCTCCATGCTCCTTCATGGAGACTCTTACATATTACCAACGCTGACTGCCAGCACAAGGTACAAACTTGGCTGTCTCTGGAACACAGCTTCTTTGTGATCTCAGAAAACACTTCTCAGAAAATTGCACCTCAGTGATGCTGGTCTCTTCTTAATCACTGTTAATTTCATTACTCAGCTTGATCTAACCAGCATATCGTCCCAGTAACACAAAGATTTTGCCTTAATAGTTCTGGAATCTTGATAATCACGGCTAATTCTTTAGCGGCAGCTAACCCAGAACCACAAAATCTTAAATCAAGATAGCAAACTATCAAGGAACAACAATGGCTTTAGAACTCATGTAATGTGGTCCACTGGTTAGCATAACCACAATGGGTATGTCTTGGAGAGGCAGAGTCATGGAAACAGCCTGAGGACTTCAGGTTGTTATAAAGCATTGATCTACTTGTTATCCTTGCAGTCTTCACATCCCTCCTAACCTATGAGTTGTATGAAAACTCTAAAGGAACTTCCAGACCCTCATTGGGCAGCACCATTGGCACTTACAATAATAGTGATTGATCTTTTTCAAGCACTGCTGCTGGAGCACATTAATGCCTCACCCATCACCCTCAGGAAAAAAAAAACTTAGAGATGCAGATTAATGGTAACATCCCCAACCCTTAGAGAGAATTTGGAGATATAGATTGTTAATAAAGTTAGGTTGAGATGTTTTTGCCAGTGGCTTTGATGTAGAAAAACTTTGGGAAAAATTTGAAGTTCATAAAAGTACTCTTAATAGTTGAGATAGGGTTTTTTTTTTAAAAAATCATTTTCATTAAATTCTAAAAAGTCTTTAATTTTTTTTCTTTATTTCTTTCTTGACCAAGTTATCATTGAGTAGGGCATTGTTCAGCTTTCATGTATGTGGGTTTTCTACTGTTTTTGTTGTTATTGAACACCAGCCTTAGTCTGTGGCAATCTGAGAGGATGCATGGGATTATTTCAATCTTCTTATATCTGTTGAGGCCTGTTTGTGACTGATTATATGGCTAATTTTGTAGAAGGTACCATGAGGTGCTGAGAAGGTATATTCTTTTGTTTTAGGATAAAATGTTTTATATATATATATATATATATATACATATATATATATATGTATATATATATATATATATATAATGTCAAATTCATTTCATTCATAACTTCTGTTAGTTTCACTGCTTCTCTTTAGTTTCTGTTTCCGTGATCTGTCCATTGATGAAAGTGGGAGGTTGAAGTCTCCCGCTATTATTGTGTGAGATTCAATGTGTGCTTTGAGCTTTAATAAAGTTTCTTTTATGAATGTGGGTGCCCTGCACTTGGAGTATAGATGTTCAGAATTGAGAGTTCTTCTTGGTAGATTTTTCTTTCCATGAGTATGAAGTGCCCTTCCTCATCCTTTTTGATAACTTTTGGTTGAAAGTCGATTTTATGCAATATTAGAATGGCTACTCCAGCTTGTTTCTTGGGACTTTTGCTTGGAAATTTGTTTTCCAGCCTTTTACTCTGAGGTAGTGTCTTTGTCACTGAGGTCAGTTTCCTCTGTGCAGCAAAATGTTGGGTCCTGTTGGTACCCAGTCTGTTAGTCTATGCCTTTTTATTGGGGAATTGAGTCCATTGATATTAAGAGATATTAAGGAAAAATGATTGTTGTTTCCTGTTATTTTTGTTATTACAGGTGGAATTATGTTTATGTGGCTATCTTCTTTTTGGTTTGTTAAAAGAAGATCATTTTCTTGCTTTTTCTTTTTTTATTATTATTGTTATTATTTTATTTTCTATGTCCTTTATTTATATTCCAAATGATTTCCCCTTTCCCAGTTCTCCCTCCCCAAAAGTCCCATAAGCCCTCTTCCCTCCCCCTGTTCCCCATTTGCCTAAGAATTTTGTGAATTCATTGTTTTTAATTGCTAAGTAGTATACCATTGTGTAAATATACATGGAAAATATCTCTGATAAAATTGAAGAAATATATAGAAAAACACGTTAAAATTGACTATTTCATGGAAAAATTATACAGATAAAATGGTAGGAATAAAAATATTCCTAAGTTGATTGAAAGTGGAATTATAAACATTTTCTGATAAAATTGAAAATCTACAAGGAAAATATTTCTGATAAAACTCGAGAAATAGGGCGGGCCATCGTGACCACAGGGTGAGCGGCGCCACGGAGACTGCCCTCCGCCATCGTTGCTCCAGTGACCAGGTAGTTGGGACCGCCAGGCTCAGAGACAGACAGGCATAATATCGCTTCGGTTTCAGGCAGCTTGTGTGTAACCTGCTCCCAGGTGCTGGGCTGATCTGCAGTAACCAGCGCGCCAGTTCCGCGGTGGGACCTTCTGCCTGGTGGCGGGACCCCGCGCAGGGAGGGAGCCCGCCAGCTTCCCTTCCGCGACCTCTGTTCCCGCGGACTGCGCTGGAGAGACCGGTACCCAGGCTCTCCCCCCGATATAACATCACTTGGGACACGGCCTGTTGGGGCTTCCGTCTGTGCCCGAGGGCGGGTTGGCGCTGTGGTCGTCTGGGTGCCAGATCGGCGGGCCATCGTGACCACAGGGTGAGCGGCGCCACGGAGACTGCCCTCCGCCATCTTTGCTCCAGTGACCAGGTAGTTGGGACCGCCAGGCTCAGAGACAGACAGGCATAATATCGCTTCGGGTTCAGGCAGCTTGTGTGTAACCTGCTCCCAGGTGCTGGGCTGATCTGCAGTGACCAGCGCGCCAGATCTGCTGTGGGACTTCTGCCTGGCAGAGGGACGCCCCCTCCCCCCCCCCAGGAGAGATCACACACCCCTGCACAGGGCAGGAGCCTGCCAGCCTCCCTTTGGCGACCTCTGCTCCAGGAATCCACTAGGCTGAGCCTTTAGATGTGCAAGGCCTCCCCAATATAAGATCACTTGGGGCAAAGCACATTAGGGCTCCAAAGTCACTCAGGAGCAGGCAGGCCCCAGAAATCGGTGCCAGGGGAATCCTGGTAATCCAGGGGGGGCAGAAATAGCTTTGCAGGCTCACAGGAGGTCCAACCAACAGCCAGTGGCAGCAGGACCAACTAACACCAGAGGTATCCAGATGGCAAAAGGCAAACGTAGGAATGTTACTAACACTAATCAAAGTAATGTGGGACCATCCGAACCCAACTCTCCAACAGCAGCAAGTCCTGGATACCCCACCACACCCGAAAGACAAGATCTGGATTTAAAATCACTTCTCATGATGCTATTAGAGGATCACAAGAAGGACACAAATAAATCTCATAAAGAGTTACAGGAGACCATGAATCAACGGTTAGAAGCCCTTACAAAGGAAACACAAAAATCGCTTAGAGAAATGCGGGAGAACATGGATCAAAAGATGGAGGCGCACAAGGAGACAACACAAAAATCGCTTAACGAGATGAATCAACGGGTAGATGCACTCACAAAGGAATCACAAAATTTGCATAAAGAAATGCAGAAGAATATGGGTCAACAGACGGATGCCCATAAGGAGGCAACACAAAAATTGCTTAAAGAAATGAATCAACGGTTAGATGCCCTTACAAAGGAAACACGAGAACTGCTTAAAGAAATGCAGGAGACGATGGATCAACAGATGGAATCCCATGAGGAGGAAACACAAAAATCGCTCAGAGAAATGCAGGAGAACGTGGGTCATCAGGAAGAAATCCTGAAAGAGGTAATGCAAAAATACCTTAAAGAAATACAGGAAAATACAAACAAACAAGTGAAGGATCTCAGCAAATCCATCCAGGAACTAAAAAAGGAAGTAGAAACAACTAAGAAATCACAAAGGGAGACAACTTTGGAGATAGAAAACCTTGGGAAGAAATCAGGAGTCATAGATGCAAACATCAACAATAGAATACAAGAGATGGAAGAAAGAATCTCAGGTGCTGAAGATTCCATAGAAAGCATCGACTCAACAGTCAAAGAAAATGCAAAATGCAAAAAACGCGTAACCCAAAACATCCAGGAAATCCAGGACACAATGAGAAGACCAAACCTAAGGATTATTGGTATAGATGAGAGTGAAGATTTGCAACTTAAAGGGCCAGTAAACATCTTCAACAAAATTATGGAGGAAAACTTCCCTAACTTAAAGAGAGAGATGCCGATGAACATACAAGAAGCCTACAGAACTCCAAACAGACTGGACCAGAACAGAAATACCTCCCGTCACATAATAATCAAAACACCGAATGTTCTAAACAAAGAAAGAATACTAAATGCAGTAAGAGAAAAGGGCCAAGTAACATACAAAGGAAGACCTATCCGAATCACATCAGACTTCTCACCAGAGACTATGAAAGCCAGAAGATCCTGGGCAGATCTCATGCAGACACTAAGACAGCACAAATGCCAGCCTAGACTACTATACCCAGCAAAACTCTCAATCACCATAGATGGAGAGACCAAGATATTCCATGATAAAACCAAATTTTCACAATATCTTTCCACAAATCCAGCCCTGCAACGGATAATAGGTGGAAACCTCCAATACAGGGAGAGAAACAACACCCTGGAAAAAATGAGATAATAACCTTCTTGAATCAAACCCAAAAGTAGATAACCACTCAAACATAAAGATAGCGTCAAGAATGGCAGATGGCAATAATCACTATGCCTTAATCTCTCTTAATATCAATGGTCTCAATTCCCCAATTAAAAGACATAGACTAGCAGACTGGATACGTAAACAGGACCCAGCATTTTGCTGCATGCAGGAAACGCACCTCAGTGTCAAAGACAAACACTACCTCAGAGTAAAAGGCTGGAAAACAATTTTACAAGCAAATGGCCCCAAGAAACGAGGTGGAGTAGCCATCCTAATATCGGATAAAATTGATTTTCAACCCAAAGTCATCAAAAAAGACACAGAAGGACACTACATACTGATCAAGGGAAAAATCCACCATCAAGAACTCTCAATCCTGAATATCTATGCTCCAAATGCAAGGGCACCCTCATTCGTAAAAGAAACTTTACTAAAACTCAAAGCACACATCGCACCGCACACAATAATAGTGGGTGACTTCAACACCCCGCTCTCTGAAATGGATCGTTCAGGAAAGCAGAAACTAAACAGGGACACAGTGAATCTAATTGAAGCCTTGGACCAAATGGAACTAACTGATATATATAGAACATTTCATCCTAGAGCTAAAGAATACACCTTCTTCTCAGCTCCTCATGGTACCTTCTCCAAAATTGACCATATAATTGGTCACAAATCAGACCTCAACAGATACAAGAAGATAGAAATAATCCCATGCCTCCTATCAGATCACTATGGAATAAGGGTGGTCTTCAATGGCAACAAAAACAAAAGAAAACCCACGTACACATGGAGGCTGAACAATGCTCTACTCAATGATAACTTGGTCAAGGTGGAAATAAAGAAAGAAATCAAAGACTTTTTGAAAGTTAATGAAAATGAAGGCACAACATACCCTAACTTCTGGGACACAATGAAAGCAGTGCTAAGAGGAAAATTCATAGCCCTGAGTGCCGCCAAAAAGAAACGGGAGACAGCATACACTAACAGCTTAATGGCACACCTGAAAGCCCTGGAACAAAAAGAAGCAAATACACCAAAGAGGAGTAGAAGGCAGGAAATCATCAAACTCAGGGCTGAAATCAATCAAGTAGAAACAAATAAAACCATACAAAGAATCAACAAAACGAGGAGTTGGTTCTTTGAGAAAATCAACAAGATAGATAAGCCCTTAGCCAGACTAACCAAAGGGCACAGAGATAGTATCCAAATTAATAAAATCAGAAACGAAAAGGGAGAGATAACAACAGAAACTGAGGAAATTCAAAAAATCATCAGATCCTACTACAAAAACCTGTATTCAACACAACTAGAAAATCTTGAGGAAATGGACAATTTCCTTGACAGATACCAAGTACCAAAATTAAATCAGGATCAAATAGACCATCTAAACCGTCCTATAACCCCTGAAGAAATAGAAGTTGTCATTGGAAGTCTTCCAACCAAAAAAAGCACAGGTCCAGATGGTTTTAGTGCAGAATTCTATCAGACCTTCAAAGAAGACCTAACACCAATACTCTTCAAACTGTTCCACAAAATAGAAACAGAAGGAACACTACCCAACTCGTTCTATGAAGCCACAATTACACTAATACCAAAAGCACACAAAGATCCGACAAAGAAAGAGAATCTCAGGCCAATCTCTCTTATGAATATCGATGCAAAAATACTCAATAAAATTCTTGCCAACCGAATCCAAGAACACATCAAAACGATCATTCACCACGATCAAGTAGGCTTCATCCCAGGGATGCAGGGATGGTTCAATATAAGGAAATCCATCAATGTAATCCACTACATAAACAATCTCAAAGAAAAAAACCACATGGTCATCTCATTAGATGCTGAGAAAGCATTTGACAAAATTCAGCATCCTTTCATGCTAAAGGTCTTGGAAAGATCAGGAATTCAAGGCCCATATCTAAACATAGTAAAAGCAATTTACAGCAAACCAGTAGCCAGCATCAATCTAAACGGAGAGAAACTTGAAGCAATCCCACTAAAATCAGGGACTAGACAAGGCTGCCCTCTCTCTCCATATCTTTTCAATATAGTACTTGAAGTTCTAGCTAGAGCAATTAGACAAGAAAAAGAGGTCAAAGGGATACAAATTGGAAAGGAAGAAGTCAAACTATCACTATTTGCAGACGATATGATAGTATACATAAGCGACCCAAAGAACTCCACCAGAGAACTCCTACAGCTGATAAACGACTTCAGCAAAGTGGCCGGATATAAAATCAACTCAAGCAAGTCAGAAGCCTTCCTATACTCAAAGGATAAGCAGGCTGAGAAAGAAGTAAGAGAAATAATACCCTTTACGATAGCCACAAACCATATTAGGTATCTTGGCGTGACGCTAACCAAACAAGTGAAAGATCTGTATGACAAGAACTTCAAGTCTCTGAAGAAAGAAATTGAAGAAGACCTCGGAAGATGGAAAAATCTGCCATGCTCATGGATTGGCAGGATTAATATAGTAAAAATGAGCATCTTACCAAAAGTAATACACAGATTCAATGCAATCCCCATCAAAATCCCAACTCAATTCTTCATAGAGTTAGAAAGAGCAATTCAAAAATTCATCTGGAATAACAGAAAACCCAGAATAGCTAAAACTATTCTCAAGAGTAAAAGAACCTCTGGGGGAATCAGTATCCCGGACCTCAAGCTGTACTACAGAGCAATAGTGTTAAAAACTGCATGGTATTGGTACAGTAACAGACATGTAGATCAATGGAACAGAATTGAAGACCCAGAAATGAATCCACACTCCTATGGTCACTTGATCTTTGACAAAGGAGCTAAAACCATCCAGTGGAAAAAAGATAGCCTTTTCAACAAATGGTGCTGGCTCAGCTGGAGGTCAACATGCAGAAGAATGCAAATTGACCCATCCTTATCTCCTTGCACTAAGCTCAATTCTAAGTGGATCAAAGATCTCCACATAAAACCAGACACACTGAAACTAATAGAAGGGAAACTAGGGAAGAACCTTGAACATATGGGCACAGGGGAGAATTTCCTGAACAGAACTCCAATAGCTTATACTCTAAGATCAAGAATAGACAAATGGGACCTCATTAAATTACAAAGTTTTTGCAAGGCAAAAGACACCGTCAAAAAGACAAAGCGGCAACCAACTAACTGGGAAATGATCTTTACCAACCTTACATCCGACAGAGGGCTAATATCCAAGATATACAAAGAACTCAAGAAGTTAAACTCCAGAGAGGCAAGTAACCCTATTAAAAAATGGGGTACAGAGCTCCACAAAGAGTTCTCACCTGAAGAATATCTAATGGCTGAGAAGCACCTAAAGAGATGTTCATCATCCTTAGTCATTAGGGAAATGCAAATCAAAACAACCCTGAGATTCCATCTCACACCAGTCAGGATGGCTAAGATCAAAAACACAGGAGACAGCAGTTGTTGGCGAGGATGTGGAGAAAGAGGAACACTCCTCCACTGCTGGTGGAATTGCAGGCTGGTACAACCACTCTGGAAAGCAGTCTGGCGGCTCCTCAGAAAACTGGGCATGACACTTCCGGAGGATCCGGCTATACCACTCCTGGGCATATACCCAGAGACTTTACCTGCATGCAATAAGGACACATGCTCCACTATATTCATAGCAGCCTTATTTATAATAGCCAGAAGCTGGAAAGAACCCAGATGTCCCTCAACGGAGGAATGGATTCAGAAGATGTGGTATATTTACACAATGGAATACTACTCTGCAATTAAAAACAATGAATTCACGAAATTCCTAGGCAAATGGTCAGAACTTGAAAATATCATCCTTAGTGAGGTAACCCAATCACAAAAGATCACACATGGTATGAAGTCACTGATAAGGGGATATTGACCCAGAATCTCAGAATACCCTAGACACAATCAGCATATCAATAGATTTCTAAAAAGATGGAAGGAGAGACCCCTGGTCCTGGAAAGACTGGATGTAGGGGAACGCCAGGACAGAGTAATGAGAGGGGGTTGAACGGAGAAAAGAGGGAGGGAAGGGGGCTTATGGGACCTTCGGGGAGGGAGGAAACGGGAAAGGGGAAGTGATTTGGAATGTAAATTAAAAAAATAAAATAAAATTAAATTAAAAAAAAAAAAAAAAAAAAACTCGAGAAATATAAAGAAAAACACATTAAAACTATTTCATGGAAAATTATACACATAAAATGGTAGGCATAAAAATATTTCTAAGTTGATTGAAAGTGAAATTATAAACATTTTCTGATAAAATTGAAGATTTACATGGAAAATACCTCTGATATAATTGAAGAAATATATAAAAAATGCATTAAGAGTGAGTATTTCATGGAAAAATTATACAGATAAAATGGTAGGCATAAAAATATTCCTATGTTTATTGAAAGTGGAATTATAAACACTTTCTGATAAAATTGAGGATCTACAAGGAAAAATTCAAAAAATATATAGAAAAATATGTTAAAACTGACTATTACATGGAAAATTATACAGATAAAATGGAAGGTATAAAAATGTTCCTAAGTTGATTGAAAGTAAAATTATAGACATTGTCTGATAAAACTGAAATATCCACATGGAAAATACTTCTGACAAAATTGAAGAAAAATACAGAGAAACGTTAAAATTGAGATTATCATGGACAATTATACCGACAAAATGGTAGGCACAAAAACATTCCTAAGTTGATTGAAAGTGGAACTACAAACACCCCACCAACAAAACCAAGATCTACCTGAAAAACACCTCCGAAAAAATGAAAGAAATACACAGAAAAAATGTTAAAATTAAAGATTATCATGGAAAATAATACAGTCAAAATGGTAGACACAAAAAGCATTACTGAATTGAAAAAGGAGTCACAAACATTTTCTGACAAAATCGAAGATCCACATGAAAAACATCTCAGTTAGACTATGTTTTTTGTTGGGGAATTGAGTCTATTGACATTATAAGATATTAAAGAATAGTGATTGTTGCTTCCTGTTATTTTTTGATGTCTTTTTATGTTTGTGTGGTTACTTTCTTTTGGGTTTGTTGGGAAAAGATTACTTTCTTGCTTTTCTAGGGTGTAGTTTCCCTCCTCATGTTGGTGTTTTCCACCTTTGTAGGGCTGGATTTGTGGAAAGATACTGTGTAAATTTGGTTTTATCATGGAATATCTTGATTTCTCCATCTATGGTAATTGAGAGTTTTGCTGGGTATAGTAGTTTGGGCTGGCATTTGTGTTCTCTTGGGGTCTGTATGAGATCTGCCCAGGATCTTCTGGCTTTCATCGTCTCAGGTGAGAAGTCTGGTTTAATTCTGATAGGTCTGCCTTTATAAGTTACTTGACTTTTTCTCTTTCTGCTTTTAATATTCTTTGTTTAGTGTATTTGGTGTTTTGATTATTATGTGCCGGGAGGACTTTCTGGTCTGGTCCAGTCTGTTTGGAGTTCTGTAGGTTTCTTGTATGTTCATGGACATCTCTTTCTTTAGGTTAGGGAAGTTTTCTTCCATAATTTTGTTGAAGATATTTACTGGCCTTTTAAGTTGGAAATCTTCACTCTCTTCTATACCTATAATCCTTAGGTTGAGTCATCTCATTGTGTCCTGGACTTCCTGGATGTTTTGGCTCAGGAGCTTTTTGCATTTTGCATTTTCTTTAACTGTTGAGTCAATGATTTCTATGGTATCTTCAGCACCTGAGATTCTTTCTTCTATCTCTTGTATTCTGTTGTTGATTCTTGCATGTATGACTCCTGAATTCTTTCCAAGATTTTCTATCTCCAGAGATGTCTCATTTTCTGATTTCTTTATTGTTCCTACTTTCATTTTTAGATCCTGGATGGTTTTGTTCAGTTCCTTCACTTGTTTGTTTGTGTTCTCCTGTAATTCTTTCAGGAATTTTTGTGTTTCCTCTTTAAGGGCCTTTACCATTTGACCCATGTTCTCCTGTATTTCTTTAAGGGAGTTATTTATGTCCTTCTTGATGTCCTTTAACAGCATGGTGAGAAGATACTTTAAACCCAACTCTTGCTTTTCCAGTGTGCTGGGGCATCTGGGACTTACTGTGGTGGGAGAACTGGGCTCTGATGTTGGCAAGTAGCCTTGGTTTCTGTTGGTAGGATTTTTGCGCTTGCCTTTCGCCATCTGATTATCTCTGGTGTTAGTTGGTCTTGTCTCTGGCTGGAGCTTGCCCTCCTATGGGCCTGTAAGCCTGTGTCTGTACTCCTGGGAGACCAACTCTCTTCTAGCAGGGTCTGTGAACAGAAGGCTGTGGAGCTGTCTGGTTCTCTGCTGCAAATGGTGGCCAGAAGGGAAGACTCCTGTCCCAGCTACTCTAATGATCATATGCCTTGTGCGCTCCTAGCTGTACCCCTCCAGAGAGAAGGTGGAGATCTCACCTCCACGCTCAGAAGTGAAATTGCTGCTTGGAGATCACTCACTCCTGGTGGGCTAAGCACAGAAGGCTTTGGAGCTGCCCGGTTCCCTGCTGCAGATGGTGGCTGGAAGGGAAGACTCCTATCCCAGCTGCTCCACTGATTGTATGCCCTGTGCGCTCCTAGCCGTACTCCTCCAGAGAGAAGGTGGAGATCTCACCTCCACACTCAGAAGTGAAATTGCTGCTGGGAGATCATTCTCTCCTGGCGGGCTAAGCACAGAAGGCTTTGGAGCTGTCTGGTTCCCTGCTGCAAAATCTCTTGCTTTTTCTAGGGTGTAGTTTCCCTCCTTTTGTGGAGTTTTCTATTTCTTATCCTTTGAAGGGCTGGATTTGTAGAAAGATATTGTGTAGATTTGTTTTTATCATGTAATATCTTGGTTTCTCCATCTATGGTAATTGATAGTTTTGCTGGGTATAGTAACCTGGGCTGACATTTATGTTCTCTTAGGGTCTGCATGACATTTACCCAGGATCTTCTGGCTTTTATGGTCTCTGGTAAGAAGTCTGGTGTAAATCTTATAGGTCTGCCTTTATATGTTACTTGAACTTTTTCCCTTACTGCTTTTAATATTCTTTCTTTCTTTTGTGCATGTGGTGCTTTGATTATTATGTGACAGGAGGAATTTTTTTCTGCTCAAATCTATTTGGAGTTCTGTAGGCTTCTTATATGTTCATGGGCATCTCTTTCTTTAGGTTAGGGAAGTTTTCTTCTATAATTTTGTTGAACATATTTACTGGCCCTTTAAGCTGGAAATCTTCACTCTCTTCTATACCTATTATCCTTAGGTTTGGTCTTCACATTGTGTCCTGGATTTCCTGGATATTTTGGGTTAGGAGCCTTTTGCATTTGGCATGTTCTTTGACTGTTGTGTCAATGTTTTCTATGGTATCTTCTGTACCTGAGATTCTCTCTTCTATCTCTTGTATTCTGTTGGTGATGCTTGCATCTATGACTCCTGATCTCTTTCCTAGGTTTTCTATCTCCAGAGTTTTCTCCCTTTGTGATTTCTTTATTGTCTCTACTTCCATTTTTAGAACCTGGATGATTTTGTTCAATTTTTCACCTGTTTGTTGTGTTTTCCTGTAATTATTTAAGGGATTTTTGTGTTTCCTCTTTAAGGGTTTCTAGCTGCGTTCTCCTGTATTTCTTTAAGGGAGTTATTTATGCCCTTCTTAAAGTCCTCTATCAGCATCATGAGATGTAATTTTAAATCAGAGTCTTGCTTTTCCGGTATGTTGGGGTATCTAGGACTTGCTGTTGCCTAGCAACTTGCTTGTTGTTATGTGTTGAAATTTTTCTGCATATAGCAGCCTGGGATGGCATCTGTGGTCTGTTAAGAGGCTGCAGCACTTCAACCAGGCCCTTCCGGTGCTTCTAGAGTCTTCATTAAGATAACAGGTGTGATTCTAATAAATGTGACTTTGTATGTTCTATCTTCTTTCTCCTTGCAGCTTTTATATTGTTTTCTACTTTTAGTGTTTTGATTGATTATTATGTGTCAAAGATGCTTCTTTTTCTGGTCTAGACTATTTGTGTTCTGTATGCTTCTTGTACCTTGATAGTCTCCTTTAGGTTATAGAAATTTTCTTCTATAATTTTACTGAAATATTTTCTGAGCCATTGACCTGAGTTTCTTTTCTTCCCTCTATTCCTATTATTCTTAGATTTCCTAGATGTTTAAGTGTCTTGAGTCTTATAGATTTAACACTTTCTTTGGCAAATGTATCTATTTCTTTTACCATGTCTTCAGTGACTAAGATTTAATTTCATCTCTTATATTGTACTAGTGATGCTGCCTCTGTGATTCCTGTTAAAGTTCCTAAATTTTTCACTTCCTGGTTTTTCCCAGTTTGGGTTTTCTTTATTGATTCTATTTCCACTTTCAGTTCTTGAACTATTTTATTCATATCTTTAACTATTTGTATTTTCATAAATTTCTTCAAGGGACTTATTCATTTCTTCCTTAAGGGCCTCTATGATATTCATAATATGATACTTTATTGTCTTTTTCTTGTGCTTCAACTATGGTACAATAGACAGGGCCTACCATAGTAAAATTTCTGGACTCTAGTGGAAACACATCCTAGCTGTTACTGTGTTTTTATGCTGGTTTCTAGGCATGAGTTTGGGAAATAATTCTAGGTGCTGATAACTGATCCTTTCCTTATTGGGCAGGTGTTTTGTACCTTGGTTTCATATGTAGGAGAGTGTGGTGGCTCTGTGTTGCCTAGTAGGAGATTCTTCTGATATCCTAATAAGTGTGGCCACAGAGGCTCCAGGTAAAATGTATTTCTATGTATTGGGAGCTTCTTAGAAATGGGGATTTTCCAGGAAGAGGAACTAAAATTCACGGGAGAAAGGTGGACTCTTCCACCAGAATCTGCTTAGTTGTGAATGAGAAAAAGCAGTAGTAGGGGTCTGCCACAGAACTAGGGATGAGACCAGAGGATTGGATTTGGAGGCACAGAGGGAGAGGGGAAGATCATCAGTAAACCTACCTGCCTCCTTGACTGGAGTGACCTACAGATTCCCAGGGAGTGGCCTGCTGGAGTTGAAGACTGGGGTAAAGGAAAAACTGGGGGAAGAAAAGTTAGAAGGAGGATGATCTGTGTGATCCACTGGAGATGAGGGTTGAGAGGAAGGCAGGTCATGGCATATGGTCTGCTGCAGGTCTGGGGATGGACTCGGGTATTCGATTTGGAGGAGCAGAGGGAAAGGTGACGATCTGCAAGTAGCCTACCTGCTTCCCTGTCCAGAGGAGTCTAGGACTCCTCATGTCTAATTTTCACATTTATTTACTTTGTGTATGTGTATGCTTATGTGTGCCATGAATATGGAGAACAGAGAATAACCTGCAAGAAGTAGTTCTTTCCTTCTATCATGTCTATTTCGGGACTCAAACTCAGGCTGTCAGGCTTAGTAACAAGTGCCTTTAATCAATGAGCTATCTTGTCAGTCCATGTCTGTCTTTTGATAAATAAATTTAATCATCACATTTAAAGAACCTATTTTACAAAATGATCATGCACTCTGGCTTTGATTTATACTAATAATGCAATGTTTTTTCAACATATGTAATAATCAGATGTCACATGTGACATAAAAGAATAAGAAAATCACCATAGAAAAAGTTACAAATACTGTCTGTGCTCCGAGCTGATCCTGTGCCATAGCATTCCATACCCAAATACCACTGGGAGAGAGCAGGTCTCCGAGGAGTGTGGACATGCCTGTGAACACAGGTAAGACCACCACTTCTGCTCAAATTCCTGGCCTAAGAGGGACCCTCCCAGATCCATCAGAACACAGGAACTAAGGAATAGCTGGGGACAGAATCCTTCCAGTTTCTGTCTGCAACCCAGAGCTGATGCTGTGCCACATCTCTCCATACCCAAATTCCTCCCAGAGAGAACTGGTCTCCCAGGTATACTGACACACAGGCTTACAGGAGGGACAAGCCACAGTCAGAGACAGCAAGACCAGCTAACCCCAAAGATAACCAGATGGCAAGAGGCAAGGGCAAAAATATACACAACAGAAACCAAGGCTACTTGGCATCAACAGAATCCAGTTCTCCCACCACTGCGATGTGTGGATTCCCAAACACACCAGAAAAGAAAGATTCAGATTTAAAATTGCATCTCATGATGAGGACTTTAAAATGGCATAAATAATTCCCTTAAAGATATACAGGCGAACACAAGTAAACATCTAGAAGCCTTAAAGAGGAAACATAAAAATCCCTTAAAGAATTACAAGAAAACACAACCAAACAGGTGAAGGAATTGAACATAACCATTCAGGATTTAAAAATGAAAAAAAGAAACAATAAAAAAAATCACAAAGGGAGACAACCCTGGAGATAGAAAACCTAGGAAAGATCAGAAGTCAGAGATGCAAGCATCACCAACAGAATGCAAGAATAGAAGAGAAAATCTCAGATACAGAAGATACTATAAAAATCATTGACACAACACTCAAAGAAAATGCAAAATGCAAAAAGCTCCTAACCCAAAATATCCAGGAAATCCTGCACACAATAGGTATAGAAGAGAGCAAAGATTCCCAACTTAAAGGACAAGTAAATATCTTTAACAAAATTATAGAAAAAAAATTTCCCTAACCTAAAGAAAGAGATGCCCATACAAGAGGCCTACAGAACTCCAAACAGACTGGACCAGAACAGAAATTCCTCCCACCACCTAATAGTCAAAACATCAAATGCACAAAACAAAGAAAGAATATTAAAAGCAGTAAGGGAAAAAGGTCAAGTAATATATAAAGGCAGACCTATCAGAATTACACCACCAGAGATTATGAAAGCTAGATGTTATACAGACCCTAAGAGAACACAGTGAAAGCTAGATGTTATACACACTCTAAGAGAACACAAATGCCAGCTCAGGCTACTATACATAGCAAAACTCTCAATTACCATAGATGGAGAAACCAAGATATTCCATGACAAAAACAAATTTACACAATATCTTTCCACAAATCTAGCCCTACAAAGGATAATAGATAGAAACCTCCAACACAAGAAGGGAAACTACACCCTAGAAAAAGCAAGAAAGAAATCTTCTTTCAACAAACCCAAAAGAAGATAGCCACAGAAACATAAAAATAACATCAAAAATAACAGGAAGCAAAAATCACTATTCCTTAATAGTTCTTAATATCAATGGTCTCAATTCCCCCAATAAAAAGACATAGAATAACAGACTGGATACATAAAGAGAACCCAACATTTTGCTGCATACAGGACACATACCTCAGTATCAAAGACAGACACTACCTCAGAGTAAAGGGCTGGAAAATAATTTCCCAAGCAAATGGTCCCAAGAAACAAGCTGGAGTAGCCATTCTAATATCACACAAAATTGACTTTCAACTCGACACTCTCATCAATGGACAGATCATAGAAACACAAACTAAACAAAGACACAGTGAAACTAACAGAAGTTATGAACCAAATGGATTTAACAGATATCTATAGAACATTTCATCCTAAAACAAAAGAATATGCCTTCTTCACAAGAAGCAGTAGCTCTAAGTGCCTCCAAAAAAGAAACTAGAGCATACACTACCAGCTTAACAGTACACCTGAAAGCTCTAGGACAAAAAAAAAAAAAGCAAATACAACCAAGAGGAGTAGATGGCAGGAGATAATCAAACTCAGGGCTGAAATCAACCAAGTAGAAACAAAAGAACTATACAAAGAATCAACCAAACCAGGAGCTGGCTTTTGAGAAAAATCAGCAAGATAGATAAACCAGACTAACCAGTGGTCACAGAGACAGTATCCAAATCAACAAAATCAGAAATGAAAAGGAAGATATAATAACAGAAAAGATCTCCAATGGGGGAACTAGAAAAAGGACCCAAGGAGCTAAAGGGGTTTGCAGCACCATAGGAGGAACAACGATATGAGCTACCAAGTACTCCCAGAGCTCCCAGGGACAAAAACATCAACCAGACAGTACACATGGTGTTACCTATGGCTCCAGACGCATAGGCAACAGAGGATGGTCTTGTTGGACATCAAAGGGAGGAGAGACCCCTGGTCCTGGAAAGGCTAGATGCAGCAGTGTAGAGGAATACCAGGACAGGGAAGCAGGAAGGGGGTTGATTGGGGAACAGGGAGAGGGGAGATTTCGGGGGGGGGCAAACCAGGAAAGGGGAAATTGTTTGAAATGTAAAGAAAGAATATATCTAATAAAAAAACAACAGAAACTGAGGAAATTCAAATAATCATCAGATCCTACTACAAAAACCTATATTGACCAAAACTAGAAAATCTGGATAAAATGGACAATTTTCTAGACAAATACCAAATACCTAAGTTAAATCAGGATCAGATAAACCATCTAAACAGCCCCATAGCCCCTAAAGAAATAGAAGCAGTCATTAAAAGTCTCCCAACCAAAAAAAGTTCAGGACCAGATGGGTTTAGTGCAGAATTCTATCAGACCTTCAAAGAAGACCTAATACCAATACTCTTCAAACTATTCCACAAATTAGAAACAGAAGAAACACTACCCAATTCATTCTATGAAGCCACAGTTACACTGCATATTCTCCCTTGGAGATGGAACGATTTCTGTCTAATCAGGAACCTGTCACAATTTCCTTTCATAGAGGACTTCATAAAAGATTTTTTTTCTACTTCTATCATATTTAATGTTCCAAATAGATTTTGAGAACTGGTTGAGTGTGTATTACTGTTAGCTTCAGAAGACATCATGTATATTTAAGAGGCATTTAACTATTATAAATTATTTTGATGACTGAAAAAATGTCAATACTGAGTTGTATATTTTTAAAATAAATGTTATTAGTTTAATAGAAAAAATTCAAAAGGTGATGAGTTGTAAAAACAAAAAAAAAAGAAAAAGAAAGTTACAAATATAAAAGGCAAATATAAAAGGTCAACATCCTTTCATGATACTCTCAACAAGTTGGATACAGAAATGATTGCACCTTAATTTGCTAGTGACTGTATATGTATGACAAGCCAGTGGCTGTCATCATGCTCAATGAAAGTCCAGAGCTTTTCCTTTAAGATCAAGAACAACAATATCCCTGCTTGGAACTTATATTCATCATAATACTTCAAGTTTGAGCCAATTAAATAAAAAAAAGAAAGAAAGAAATGGCATGTAAATGTAAATAGACAAGACAAAACTATTTGCATATATTTCCATTCTGAATGGAAGAAAGATTGGTAGAGCTATCTGGAAAACAGCATCAAAACTCCTCATATAACTACACCAACTAAATACTCCAACAAACTGATTATGGCCATACACTCAAGAAATGCTTAAAGAGATATTTGTAATCTATGTTCAATGTAGCAGTACCAACAATAAAGTATGTAAACAACCTAAGTGTTCTTTTGTGTAAAGAAACTTTCATAGGGGCCAGGGAGCTAAGAAATTAATTGTGTCTACAAGTAGAAAGCTAGGATGAAACCCAAGCTTCTTAGCTATAGAGGCCACATTCATACACACAAAGACGCATGCAAACACACAACACATATACACATACATACAAATATTTTGAGTCTGTGCATAAAATGTCTGTCCCTTTTGTTTTCTAAAGGTAAGTCTATCATGCAAGACAGCAGAGATGAAACTAGAAGACATTTTGTTATGTGAAAATAAGCCAGACACAGAAAGCAATAAATACATATAAATATAAAAACAATATATTATTTAAATATGAAGTGTAGTTGGGCTTGGCAGCATAGGCATTTAATCCCAGGACTTGAGAGGCAGAGGGTCTCTGTGCATTCAAAGCCAAGAGAGTTTACACAGTGAGGTGAGAGCCTGTCTTTAACAAGTTAATGTTTATGAGTTACTGTTACAAACTTTCAGTTATAAAATGAGCAACTTAAAAGTACAATCAGTAAATACAGTTAATAATGTGCATTATCTAAAATTTCTGAGATAGTAAAAAGTACTTCATAATACCAAACCAAATTACTGTATCACATTTTAATTAGCCTAATAACAGTTTCATGGTATATTCATAGAAGCTTGTACATCTTAAAACTGGAACGTCATTATGTGCAAATATTAAAAATATCTCAAATATTGAAAATGCAAAAAGTGGACAAAATAAGCTTATAAAACCACCAAGAGAACTGTTTCTGCTAGTATACAAGATCTTAAGACATATAAACAATCCCCATATTCTATGCATGAAGTTTCCCAAATGTGAATCACTTTATTGAATGTTGATGACTAATGTAAATAATTACTTTCCAACATTTCTTCCTTTCACAAAGTCCTCCACTGTTGTACTGTGGGCAATCATCAAAGAATTGAGCAGAAATACAATTTTCCACCATTGTCTGTCAACAGAGTTTCTCTCATGTACTTGTAAAAAGCCGTAAAAACAGTGAAGGCTTTCCATGTTTCTGACTTTGTGAAGCTTCAAAGTGAGTTTGTGTGAGCTGGGTTTTGAGCATTCTGATAACTTCCCCCATTCTTTAAGTTCATGAGGCATCTTTGCAACATGATTTCTTTTATGTCTTTGAAGTCAACTAGGATATAAATAATCTCTTTACAAATGGCCTACACTGATAAGCTTTCTTGCCACTGTGAATTTGGATGTACTGCTAAAGCAATAGAACTTCCTAAAGCAGTCTCTTCATTCTCTCCAACAAAAGAATTTATCTCAAGATTTTTCATGTGTTCTGTAAGATGAGAATGACTGAAGGTTATTCCATCACTTTTACAAGTGTAGGCTTTCTCTCCACTGTGAATTCTTACATGTTTACTTAGATGAGAGTAAACAGCAAACGCCTTCCCACACTCCTTACAGTCATAGGGCTTCTCTCCAGTGTGAGTTCGCATGTGAATATGAAGGTAGGAGGAACATGTAAATGCTTTCCCACACTTGTTACACTCAAAGGGCTTCTCTCCAGTGTGAATTCTCAAATGTGCAATAAGATAGGAGGAAGAAGCAAAGGCCTTTCCACACTGGTCACATTCATATGGCTTCTCTCCTGTGTGACTTCTTATATGTTCAAGGAGGCCTGAGGATGTAGTGAACGCTTTCCCACATTCTTCACAACTGTAGGGCTTCTCCCCAGTGTGAGTTCGTATATGTTTTGTAAGGCCAGAGCGCACAGTGAATGCTTTCCCACATTCCTCACACTTATGGGGTTTCTCTCCTGTGTGAATTCTTACATGTTTACTTAGATGTGAAGAAACAGTGAAGGCTTTCCCACATTCCTTACATACATAAGGTTTCTCTCCAGTATGAGTTCGTATGTGATTATGAAGGTAGGAAGAGCATGCAAATGCTTTTCCACACACATTGCACTCAAAGGGATTTTCGCCAGTGTGTGTTCGTAAATGTTTAGTAAGGCTTGTGCGCTCAGAGAAGGCTCTGCCACACTCCTTACATGCATAGGGCTTCTCTCCAGTGTGAGTCCGCATGTGAATTCGAAGATAAGAAGAACATGTGAATGTTTTCCCACATACTTTACACTCAAAGGGCTTCTCTCCAGTGTGTGTTCTCAAATGTGTAATAAGGGTTGAGGAAGAAGCAAAGGCCTTTCCACAGTGATCACATTCAAAGGGTCTCTCTCCTATGTGACTTTTCATATGTTTAATAAGGCCTGAGGTTGAAGTGAAGGCTTTCCCACACTCCTTACATTCATAAGGCTTCTCTCCAGTGTGTGTTGGTAAGTGTTTACTAAGGCCAGAACGCCCTGTGAAGGCTTTGTCACAGTCCTTACATTTATAGGGTTTTATTCCAGTGTGAACCCGGAAGTGATCATTAAGACATGAGGAATTTCTAAAGCATTTTCCACAAACCTTACATTCAAAGGGCTTCTCTTCAGTGTGAGTTTTTAAGTGCTGAGTTAGTGGGTAACACCTAGAAAAGGCTTTCCCACATTCCTTACATTGATAAGGTTTCTCCCCAGTGTGAGTACGCATATGAATATTAAGGTTGGCAGAATATTTAAAACTTTTCCCACATTCCTTACATTCATAGGATTTTTTCCCAGTATATGTTTGAGCACTCTCAGCATGACTCATGGCTGGGCTAAAAGTATCACCACACTGTACCCATTTAAAGAGTTTGTCTTCACTGTGACTTCTCCCAAGCTTCTGAAGGGATGACTGATTATCAAAGATGTGCTGAAATTCACTGGATTCAATGAATTTGTTTTGTACACATGTTGTCTGGTAAGCTGTTCTTGCAATCATACTGAAGTCTTTTCCATACTGGTGTGACTCAGGACCATTGTCTGCAGAGGAGGTCTCCTTAGGCCGAATAGGAAAGGCTTGTCCATACTGAACACAATCATAAATGTTCCCTGTGTTTTCAATATCTATGTGTGTCAGACTACATGAAGGTTCTTTGACAATTTCTCCAGGTGGCTTAAAGTCACAGAGCTCCTTTCCATTGTGGCTATTTGACTGTTGATTAAAACAATAAAAAGATATTAAAGTTTTTTCAAATGTATTAGTATACTTATCTAAAGACAAGAATGTGATGAGGATGATGTTTTCCCATTTTAATTACATGCATTTCATTCAATGTGAATGAAAAAAAATCCTATTGCAAGAATCTTATACCATCTGCTCTAATTCTGAAAGCCTTTTTGTGCTTCCATGAAATTGTTTTAAAAGCCCAATATCTATTGCTATAGGTAGGAATATGTGCTAATGGGAACTCAAATTTCAGACAATGATTAGGACATCTTTCTAGACACTATTCCTGTAGATGTAGGCTATTTCTCTAATACCTCTTTTTCTGTAAGTATTTTGATGAAATTTAAATGAAATACCCAGTCTATTTCAATGAAAAATATGAAATATCTGTTGTGACTCTTACCAGTTGTATCTCATTTGACATTTTTAACTGAAAAATATCCTGCTGAAACACTGTCCCTCTGGTGTTAAGTTGCAAAGCCCATTCTGAAGTTAAATAACAACAAAAAACATGTAAGTGCTTCCACACTGAAATAGAAACATTAATAATATACCTCATTTTAATTCGTTTTCATATTAAACAAGTTAAAAATAAGGCTGTTAAATGTTAGCAACTTGGCTATGTCTAAGATTTTACAGACTGGGAATACAGGTCCAAGTCAGAATAGTCTCTGAGGGTTGGAGAGATGGCTCAGAGGTTAAGAACACTTACTGCTTACTGGTCTAATAAATAAATAAATACATACATACATACATAAATTGCCTTATTTTTAAAAGAGGTGTTGGATCCAGCAGTCAATTAATAATAATAATAATAACATAAACATAAAATTATAAAGAGAATAGGCAGCGAAAACTTAGAAATAATTTACTCTCAAATTCAAGTGCCCTGGTAAACAGAGACAGTATTATTAGAGAGAAAAAGAAAGATTTGGACAATTGAGGTTGTAAAAAAAAGTCTAAGTAGATGGAAAGTAATAGTTTAGAGAATAGTTTTATGAAGATCTCATAAAACGTTCACATCCTATGGTCTCAGCCTTCTGACTCAAGTTTTTTCTTCTTGGTAATATACCTTAGTGGTAGAGCATTTGCTTATTCTTCCTTTGTGCCAGAAGGAGGGAGGGGTCCTACAGTATTCCAAATAGAACTCCCAAGCATTTACCTTGGTGAACTCTTCTCTTAACTATTCTCAACTCTTTAGCCTCCAAGCAAAAGCTGGATCTGGATTTGATGAGCTGACATCCTACACATGAGGAAAGATGCAGTAGTGAAAAAACATCAAGCAAGAAAGGGTATACCTTTCCATGACTTTGAAACTTCAGTTCCAATGACAATAACATGAAATACTGCTAAAGACCCCAATATGTAAACCGCCCTTTTATATGTTGGTAGGTACTGACTTCATACCTTTAAAGCCTAAAGTGATAGTTACAAAGATAAGGCAAAACACTAATATTGGGCTAGTTGGATGGCTCACCAGGTAAAATGCTTGCCACTAAGCCTGATAACCTGTTTATATGCCTGAGGCATGGTGGAAGGAACGAACTGACTCCCACAAATTGTCTACTGACTTTTAGATATACACTATGACAAATGAAAAATAAATGTAAGCAAAACACTTTTAAGCACTAGTCAAACATAATCAAATATAAAAGAAAGTAGAAGTGAGACAGATTTCCACTGTATGGCCTTGGCTGGCCTAAAACTCTATAGACAAGGCTTGCCTTGAACTCAGATATACCTGTCTGTACTTCCTGGAGTACTAAGATGAAAGGCGTGTATTACCACATCCACAAGATCTTTGTTATCATGGAGAAAAAGTTATACTAGTAATTAAATAATGCAGTGCATCCAAATCATATGGAAGCAACATTAAAACAGATACGATTAGGACACCAAATATTATTTCTGATTCAGTTTTTCAAAGATAGTCTGATAATTTCCTTTTAATGGAGCAGAATAACAATACTGGTGATTTTAGGGCTGTGTCTCAAGATACAGCAGGACAGATGAAAACATAATAGGACAGAATATGAGACCTCTCTCTTTCTTTTTCTCTTTCTCTTTCTTTCTCTTTCTCTTTCCCTCCGCCCCCTCTCCTCTCCTCTCTTCCCCTCTCTTCTCCGGTTTTTTGCTTGTTTTGTTTTTTGAGAAAGTCTCTACATATTCAAATGCACAGAGATCCTCCTGCCTCTGCCTCCCTAGTACCGGGATTAAAGGCATCCACCACCATGCCCAGACTTCTGTAATTTTTTCAACTGTCCTTAGAGCTGCCATCACCAATTCTAAAACACAGAAATTTCAGCTGGTAAAGTTGCTTGCTGCCAAGCCTGACAACCTAAGTTTCAACCCTAGAACTCACATAGTAGAATGAGAGATGACTTCCAAAAGTTATCCCCTGAACTCCATTTGTGAACTATAATACAAATAAACACACACACACACACACACACACACACACACACACACAGCATAAAATAATAAAATGTAATTAGAAAAATATACATATTTTTAGTTTTTATAAGAATCTACAGGGAATGAGGGGAACCTCACCTAATGTAGCCAGGTTCTGGTAGTTCTCCAGCATCACCTCTCTATAAAGCTTCCTTTGTTTTGTGTCCAATAAAATCCATTCCTCCTGGGTGAAGTCTACAGCCACATCCTCAAAGGTCACTGACTCCTATAATCACACACACTTGGATTTGAGTCAACTAACATCTCTCTCCAAGGTCACAGGAGACTGAGGATAGGAACTCAATGCCTACACAGAGTTGGGATTTCTCCAGCAGCCTACGACAGAGTTCAGTGACTAGCCATAGGTATTCTTTATATCTATCTCTCTAGTATTAATTTTTACCTTCACATCTTATTTTTAAAGACAGAGTTGGCCAGGTTGACTGACACTAAAGTCTCTATCTTCCCCCCACCTTTTCCTACTCAGTGCTGGGATTAAAGGCATGCACCATCAGGCCTGGACTTCTTTCTTGATATAACTCACTATTTCACCCACACCAGACCACATGGGCTTTCTCATTTATTTCCTTCTAGTTAAATAAACTAAACACACTGTACACACTTGATAAACGGTGAGAGGTGAAGAAAGTCCTTCAGAAAGGAGAACATTCATCCCCTTTATCAACTGTCAGAACACAGTAAAATCAGAAATATACGATGATTGTCCTGAGGATGAAGATGTATTACAAATTACTGAAATGTTGAAATGATGTTCACAATAATTGTAAACCAATATAAAACTTTAATTTTCTCATTGATAGAATAAAATATATGACAAGAAGCAACTTCAGGGAGAAAGGATTTATTCTGGCTTATAGATAGTCATGAAGAAATATAATTAATCACTCAGTCCTTGAATGAGGTTTTATTTCCTTCCAGAAGCTCTGGAGAAAAAAGTCTGCCTATATGGAAATGTGTCAGCCTTATGGATGTTATGGCAGGATATACTCTAGTCATACCTGGTAATTACTTGTCCAGCAGTCAGACACCCTCTTTTCCATCTCTGTCTTTTCATTATGAAAGTAGCTTGGGTTCCTATAAAATAAATCTAGTAGGAAAAAGAAAAAGGAAAGAAAAAGAAACTGGAGTTATCCATAATCCTCAGATTTACATACATGGATGTCATTCTATCCTAGGTCAAAATTCCCATATAGTCCAACACAGGAAATCAAGTGTGCTTCTCTCTCTCTCTCTCTCTCTCTCTCTCTCTCTCTCTCTCTCTCTCTCTCTCTTTCTTTCTCTCTCTCCCTCCCTCCTCCTCCCACTTCACATGTATACAGAACTAATACACAGTGCCAAAGCAATCAAACTCAGAAAAAGGAATGGTGAGCTGCACTGCCCATGAGGACAAGAGTATCAATCTCATTTACAGGTAAAGAATAGTTAAAATTAGAAACATGGCCTATTATCTGCCCACAGTGGAATAACTCATGAATGAAATCACGTAGCACCCATGACCAAAGTACACATATCAGCAAGCTAGCTTATAATACAGACAACTTCAGCAACTCTTGCCAACTTCAGCATCTGTATTAGTTACTTTTCTCATTTCTATGATAAAAAATACTCAACAAGGAGTAACTTTCGGGGCTGGAGAGGTGGCTCAGTTGTTAAGAGCACTTGTTGCTCTTGTAGAGGACCTGTGTTTGGTTCCTAGCACCTACACAGTAGTTTACAACCATCAAGAACTCCAGTTCCAGATCCAATGCCCTTTTATAATCTCTACAGGTACCAAGCACACATGTGGTCCATAGGCATACATGCAGGCAAAACACATATAGAAAATAATAAAAATAAATAAATCTTTTAAAAGATAAAAAAGAAACAACTTAAGAGAGAGTCTATTACAGCTTATAGTTCAAGGGGATATAATCCTTGAAATGTACTGGAACCCACCTCTCTTCCAGAATTTGAAGGACACATCTAGGCATTTTATACACATAAGTGGCCAGTAGCAATCTTCAATTCTCTCTATAGGGGAAGGCATAGCAGCAGGAGTGGGAGGCTGGCTGACTGCATTACATCAGCAATCAGGAAACAGAGAATGAACCAGGAAGTAGGACTGGCTTATAAAACCTCAAGACCCACCTAACACTGAGCCACTTCCTCCAGCAAGGCTCCACCTCCTGAAATTTCTACACCCTTTCCAAACAGCATAATAGGCCAGGAACCAAGGGTTCTAGTAAGTCATTGGGGTAATTTCATATTCAAACAACAGAAGCACCCCCGAACTGGAAGTATGACTGTTCAAGCCAAGAGCACCAACACTTACTCTATCTGTACAAGGAATACACAATGCATGAGCAAGACTTACCATAGGACAAACTGATGGCTTCCATCCTGTAAAGGTGATGGTGAAATACACTGGAACACTCCCTTCCGAATTTGAAGGATTCGTCTGGACAGTTTATACACATAAGTGGCTACTGGTGATCTTTCCTCTCTCTACAGTGTTACTTGCATTCTTGAAGACAAGGATCATTCATCATCAAATATTATCTATTAATCAACCAACATCATAATTAGTTCTTTCTCTTTCTGGCGGGTAAAAGCCACTAAAAATTTTAACGCATGACCTGCAGAAATGCCTGACTAGTTAAGAGTACTTGCTGATCTTCCAGAGGATTTGGGTTAAGTTTTCAGCACCCATGCTGGGCTGAAACTCCACCTCCTATAACTCCAGCTCCAAGCAACCAGACACCCTCTTCTGCCTCTGTGGTATGTTCATACACATGGAATATATTCACACAGCCACATGCAATCATAAACATGAATAAAAATAAAAACAAACTTAAAAATTAATTAGTCTAAGGCTTCAAAGACCCCTATCATTATCAACATTTATGCTTAAAAGTCTAGATTCAGGGGAGCTGGGAAGATGGTTCAGTGGTTAGAGTGCTTATTGATCTTGCAAAGGACCTGGGTTCAGTTCCCAGGACTCACATGGTGGCTCACAACCATCCTTAACTCTGGTTAACCTCTGTAAATTCCACAGATACCAGACACACATACAGTATACACACATGCAGGCAAAAAAAAAAAAAAAAAAAAAAACCTCATACACCTAAAATAAAGAAACAAATTAAAAAGAAACAAAAGCATCTAGATTCAGGACCAGGAAGATGACTCCATAGGTAAAAGTGCTTACTGGTAGGCATGGCAGCCTGAGTACAATCTCTGGGACCCATAAGGCAGAAGGAGAAGAATGAAGCATACATATACATGGTGCTCATACATATATGCAGGCAAAATGCTCAAATGCAAAAAATTAAAACAAATAAAATCCTTAAAAATAAAGACAAAAAAGATTTCCAATGTTCCTAATACAAAGAAACATGTTTGAGGCTGCAGACAAGCCAACTAGCCTCATCTGGTCATTACACATTGTACAAATGCTGCTAAAATATTGCATCATACACAAAAAAATATACAATTCCTATGTATCAAGAAAAATAGTAAATAAAATCAGTTAGTAAATATTATAAATAAATAATAATGGCTTGTACCTCTAGGTACCAACAATGCTTTTCCTTTCTTCTTGGTATTTAACTAACAAGACAAGTTCTTAAATCACCTACATAAGCCTCCACTCTACATAGACACCATCAACCTGAAAGGGGTTGAAATATACACAAACTGAGAACAACAGTGTTCTCAATTTCAAGCTCTTCATTTTAATCCTCAAATGGTACTTTTATATGCCAGGTCTTATATATTTCCACTTGATTCAGATTAAGGGGACAGAGATGTATTTAAACTTTATCTCTTGCTAAAAATATATCGGTGAAAATGCATGAGTTCAGTTGATCTTGCTTTCAGATTAAAGCTATGTCTGGGAATCCCACTAAATTGAAACTTGTCCCTAACCTCTCAAGCCAATGAATAAATACAGAAGAAAACAATACACAGGCTTTACTTGAACTTTATCCTTGCTCAGATTTCCCACAGTCACAGTGTTTGTTGTAGAAAAACATTCCATTTTGGCCTTAAACCTTCTAACATAGGAGACAGTAAAATAAAGTCAAAGACATCCCTACTTCTTGGCTTGATAAAATGGTCACACAGATCCCTAGTTAAAACAACTGAGACAATATACAAAACTAGGGACCCCAGGGTTAAATTTTATATTAAAAACAATTCTAGGAGGGTGACTGTCTATCTCTATTGTTTCTCCATCTGTGGCCAACTTTGCTTGCTGAAATCCAAATAGTAAAGGGCATCTATTAATGTCTTACTACAACCTTAATTTTCTGGTACCACCACCTAGCCCCCTAGAGGCAATACTCGTGAAATTACTGATTCCATACATTCAACATCTGGTAATTACTGAACTCCAATAAATTCTGTAGTGTTCCAACATGTTCTGTGTCTATTTCAATAGCTTCTCAGCAAGAATTTGCTTCCACCTCCAAAGTGAAATAATACACATTTTCCAGGCTACCTGACAGAACTGTCATCAAGCACTATCATTGCAAGCAAGAGCTCAGTGAGACCCAACTTCTTCAGGAACACGAGTGTAACATTACACTAGTGGGTTAATAACCTAAAGTAAAGGGTATCAGAGGGGCTGAGAAACTCCTGACTCAGCATACTGATAAGAACACCTGTCTGACTAGAAAGCCAACAGTGATGAGAACACCTTCAGTCAGGAGCCAGGGCAAACCTTAAAAACACTCAACATATGATAAATCAACTACTGGCATGTCTCCATCCTGAGACTACAAAGAACAAACATACAGATAAAATTTCCGTCTTTTTTCTGCCCTCTAAAACCCCAAGGCCCCTGAACCTCAGCACACACTCTCCACTTTCACAGTTAAGAACAATCTCCTTCTGTTGAGGTCTGTCTCTTCTCTCTTTTATTATCATATTGCCTCTGTCAATACTAACCAAACAATAACAACGATCTCCAAAGAGACTCAGGTGACACACCGAAAAAGACAGTCCCAACTCGCACTAATACTTTAGGAGGAGGGAGAGGTGACTGTCTCCCATTTCCTTCAGCATCGCTAACTCCAACATCTAATATTTTGGATTAAATCACCATTCTTTTCTTTATTTTACCTATTCACATACAAAGACAGGAAAAATATTGCCCTCAACTTTGAGTCTTCATCAATTTGCAGTCACATTTTTTTTTCACTGTTAATTAAGCTTCTCCAATTGCTACAAACTACCTAAGAATATCTATAGGTTGAATTTTGTCGCTTTGCCATAACCAACTAGTCACATATACAACAAATGAACAAATAAAGCACTAATAAGTAAAACACTAATAAGTTAATAAACAAATAAAAACACTAATAAATCATGTAAACACTTCCACAACGGAACATGTTATTTGGGGAAACACATATTCTCTGGTAATTGTCATTATTTGGTTCAGGATCAACTTTTATTTCCTTTAATGCAAGAGCTATTTTTTTTTCATCAACACAACTCACCCAAACATTTTTCTGCAGAAATAAAACCCAAATACTTCAATAGTCTCCACCCATTCCTCCTACAGATCCTTGTTTTGAATCCCTGTGGGCAGGGTCTAAGAAGTTCAGCTACAATGAGTGAATACTGGTTTGAGGATTTTTTTTTCCCCAGTACACTTGCGTTTACGTGCACACCGACAACTAAAAAGATGGCTTTCTACCCAAATGCAACTACGTGTTGGAAACAAATAAGGGACGTGCGAAGAGGATGCCGTATTTCTAATGACACATGCGTCTGTAAATACAAGGTGGCAAAGCCCTCTCAACAGCTTTCACCTCGCACTCACCTGAATGCGCCAATTCCTGAAAATAAAGACCGAGAACCAACCACGCAGCGAGGACCTGCAGCCGCCGAGGGGCCGAACCCACCTCTCCCAATTCGCCTGCGGGGCACCGCCTCTGAGGAGCAAGGGAACTTCACAGCCTAGAGCCCGCGCCGGAAGAGTCGGAAGGTAGCACTGCCGACAGCACTTCCGCTTCCGGCCTGGGCTGCAAGACCTTTTCGGACTCCTGCTCCGGTCGTTTGGAAGACGTTCAGGGAAAGAATTTAGTATCACCAGCGTCTCATACAGGTTGACGACCATGGAGATGGAAAAAGAACTCCACAACCCAGAACTGGAGCGTAAGAGACCGCGGAGGGCTGCTGATATCACTTCTGTTTTCTTCGACTTAAGTGTCCTCCAGCTTCAGGCTCTTCAGTTTACCCTGAGTTTACGCCCCTTCGGGCAGGGCAATTACAGTTTCCTGCTCCAAGAGTGTCTTTACCCCAAGTCGATTTAAAGACTCTGCTGGCCTGGCCACTAGCCTTGTTTAAGGCGACAACCAGACCGACGACATGAGTTGTGCCCGGGCTGTGTGGACACAGGACAGACCTGTCAGAGCGCTCGTGTCACCCAGTGTTGATCTTGTTAGGTTTGTGAGTCCTAATGCACCCACTTAAGTATCCAGGTACTTGTGTCTCTAGTCACAGAATTAGACAAGAAACACATCGTTAGATGGAAAGACAGTTTATTGTGAAAAGGAAAGTAGGGTGGATGAGATGGCTCAGAGGGAAAGGAGCTTGCCTCCACACCTGATAAACTCAGTTCAAGACCCGGCGAGCCAGACCTCCACAAGTTGTCCTCTGACCGTCACATGTGCACCTGTACTCTCAACCACATTATACAAAATAATAACTAAAAGAAACTGAACCAGGCATAGTGACCCACGCCTTTAATTCCAGAGTTTGTGGGAGTCAGAAGCACTGAGTTGAGTCCAGTCTGGTCTACATAAATAGTTTCAAATTAGTCAGGAATATAGGGTCTCACACAAGAGAAAGGAAAAAAGGAAAGAAGAAATTTAAAGGGGGTGAGGAGCACTCTTAAGAATGGGAGTGGTCTGGAGAGAAAAGAACCTAAAAAAAAAAAATCTGTTCCTTATGACTCTTAACATGACATTTATATAGTACCTGCCGCTCCTAAGTATGTGAGGGCTTCTTTGAGCATGCTTCTTATATGTTATACATGTTACATAAAGCCCCATGAGGAAGTCTTTTTCTGTCAGCTGGGTTTTGTATGTTTAATATTGGTGTAACTTCTTGAGGTCTCTCCTGTCACTACACTCTTCTAGTGACTGTATGTTCCTAGAGCCCTATTAAAACAAAATAGAAAAATGAAAACTTGGGGTGTGTGAGTAGGAAAAGCCTGAAAAGTAGGTCTATCTTGTCTTTCCTACTAACAGACTCAGAAAATTTAAGATAAGCTATAGACTCTGGGGGAGGGGAGTGTCCTACTGCTGTGGCTTTCCTAAATGGTGCCATTGTTAATTTTTCCTTCTAAATGCTTATACCCATATATTTATGCTCCTCTCAACCTTGGCCTTTCACTCCCCACCCCCAGTGGGCAGTGGGTAATGCAGAGACTTTTATAATGGGTGAAAATGCTGAGAATAAGCAACTCTGCAATTCCCTGCCTTAAATAGGAAATCAGTATCTTTCTTTCCAAGACCCAGGAAATATCAAGGAAGAGAGGGTTAAAAGAATATAAACTGGATGATGGAAAGGAGTGTTGTGAATACTATGTTCTAGACATGATTAAAACGTTAATGAGCTCATAGGAGCAATGGCTGGGCACATCAGCTGAATGTGCCTACACAGGATGCCCTAGAGGAGAAGTTCTTTAAGTTACAGGTTATTTACTGGGAGCTGAAATATTCTGTCCTACAGGGAAGTTCCTTAAGCTCAAGAAGTAAACAACTCAGTGGTATCAGGAAGTTTCTGAAATAGACCAGAGACACTAGGTCCCTTCTCCAAGTGTGTATTAGCAGTAAGTACTACTGAAAGATACTCTCAAGCTGGGCTTCCTAGAAGAGGCTCATGCCAGCTGAGCAGCCTGGAGGAAACAGAGATTAGCCATGCTGCCTAGAAGAGATTTATGATACCCTACCTAGAAAGGACACTCTTTAGCCTGTTACACAGCCTGCAGACTGTGCAGTATGCCCCAGGTTCCCAGCTTTTGTGAGCTGTCATCCATGCTGGGGTGGGCTTTGGTAGGATAGCTATCTTGGAAATATTTCTGCTCCTGTAGCTAACACTTCACCCATATTCTTGTAAATGACCCCAATAAGATTCATTTGTTCACCAAATTGTGCTTTGGTGTTATCTATACTTTGGTATGTCATCAGTTCCCTGTCTGGTATGAATAGATGTTTGTTCATGTCTCTTCAGGAATAGGATCACACGACAAGGGCTCATGAGACACACACCTCTCCCTGAGGAGCTATAAAGTATAGCTGGTTAAACATTGCTGGAGGTCACAAAAGAACACACATGGTATGTACTCACTGATAGGAAAAAAGCTTGGAATACCCACAATACAACTCACAGACTGTATGAAGCTCAAGAAGGAAGACCAAAGTGTAGATGCTTCAGTCCTACTTAGAAGAGGGAACAAAATAATCATGGGAGGTAGAGGCTGGGAGGGACTTGGGAGGAGAGGGAGGAAAGGAGGCAGGATCAGGTGTGGGAAGAGACAGGGGAGATGTACAGAGGATCAGAAAACTGAACAGAGGTTCAATGGGGATTGGGGAACTGAGAGTAGCCACCAGAAAGTCCCAGATGCCAGGAAAGCAAGAGACTCCCAGGACCCAGAGAGGATGACATTAGCTGAAATACCCAACAAAGGGGAGAGAGGACCTGTAGAGATTGTATCCAGAGGTTAGGCAAGGCTCTTGGTTGAGGGAAGGGGCCACCCACCCATCTCAAAAGGTTTTAACCCAGAATTGTCTAAAGGAAATACAGGGACAAAGAGTCAAGCAGCAACTGAAGGAAAGGCCATCCAGAGACTGCTCCATCTGGGGATCCAGCCACCAAACCGACACTATTGCTGATGTCAAGAAGTGCTTGCTGACAGGAGCCTAATGTAGCTGTCTCCTGAGAGGCTCTGCCAGAGCCTGACCAATACAAATGTGGATACTTGCAGCCAACCATTGGACTGAGCATGGGGACCCCAATGGAGAACTTAGGGGAAGAACTGAAGGAACTGAAGGGGTTTGCAGCCCCATAGGAAAAAAACAATATCAACCAACCAGACCCCCCAGTCTCCCAGAGACTATAAACTACCAACCAAAGAATGATAAGGGGATATTAACCCAGAATCTCGGAATACCCAAGACACAATTCGCATATCAATAGATTTCCAAGAAGATGGAAGGAGAGACCCCTGGTCCTGGAAAGATGGTATGTAGGGGAATACCAGGACAGAGAAGCGAGAGGGGGTTGAATGGGGAAGAGGGCTTATGGGACTTTCGGGAAGGGAGGAAACAGGAAAGGGGAAATCATTTGGAATGTAAATAAAAAATATAGAAAATAATAAAAAAAAAAAGAAAAGAATTGGTTAAAAAAAAAGAAAATTCTCAACTAGGAGAAAAAAAAAAGAATACACACGGAGGAACCCATGGCTTCAGCTGCATATGTAGCAGAGGATGGACTTATCTGGCATCAGTGGAAGGGGAAGGCTTTGGTCCTGTAAAGGCTCGATGCAGCAGCATAGGGGAATGCTAGGGCAGTGAGGCAGGAGTGGGGGGATGGAGCATCCTCATAGAAGCATGGGGGATGAGATAGGGGGTTTCTAGAAGGGAAACCAAGAAGGGGGATAACATTTGAAACATAAAAAAAAACCCAATAAAAACAAAAAGAAAAATGTTGCTGGAGGAGAGGGAGTCATTTTTTTAGTTATATAACCACTAGCAAATTGCCCTTCTCAAGTAAATTAGCATGTGTGAAAGTGTTTTCTCAAACAAGGGTATCCTGACAATCAGGAGCCATGGAATACCAGAAAGTCACACCACAAAACTGATAGGCATTTTCCACTGACAAAATGAGCCAGTTCAAGCCATATTAAAGTGTAAAGGCAGGTCTGTTGGAGGTAGCTCTCAGGCAAGTTCATCAACCACACAGGAGGAGGGTCAAAGAAGGAGACAAAGGGGAAGGGTAAGAGAAAGAGGGAAAGCTTGCATACAGAGAAAGGAGAGATAACCAGATGTCTGGATTGTATAATGAATAGCCAGAGTGAGAGGAAGCCCAGCACCTTGTTTTGGAAAGTTCAGCATAGAGGGCAGGGTACTCCAGCCACGCCTGTAACAGAGATTGAGAGATCCTGGAGGCCAGGTCCACATTGGTATGTTAAATATGCACTTCAGCTGATTCTCCCAGATGGTGAAACCCAAAAGTAACAAGTCTCACACAAGAGATTTATTGAAGAGAAATCCAGAATGGTGACTGCCTCTGGCTGTGAACAGAGAGAACAGCCATCTGGGCTAAGGGGAAAGCTTTTAAAGGGTCTTTGGAGCATGTGCATTGAGCTAGTGGAAAAGTAATGTATGGTTGGTTAACCCTGAGTCATAGGGATGGGGATTTGCAAGGCATGGGTTCAGGGACAGACCAGAGGCAGGGTGACTTTCCATGGGCTTGTAACCCTACACTTCTCCCCTTTTTGTTTACTATTGATATCTAGGAGTCTGGGGAAAGAAAAGTGTTATCACTAGACTACTTCCTGCTCTGTGGGGATGTCAAAGTCCTTAGAGCAAGCTTTATCTTTAAGGGCATAATCCGGTTGTAGGTCTCTGATTCCATAGGTAGCCGTTGGGAAACACTACTATTAAGGTCATAGTCTACCATGACCAGACAGCTCTCTGAGGACTCCTTTTCCCAGCAGGACTTACTCTTCTCTGCCTGACCTTATATAGGGAGCCTGATCCCCACATCCTCTACCTGAGGAATGTCACATAGTCCTTGGTGAAATCATAGGTTCAATTCCCTTTCTCCTGATAAGAACCTGTCCAGCAAGCACCTGAAATGCCTCTCCATACAAATGAGGCGTTCCCAGTACCTTAAGCCTCAACTAATGTAAATTCACCTGAAAAATCCTTTCCCACTCTCCAAGGTTTATATAGCCCTTGTTCACTCTGAATAAAATATATACGCAAGCTGTTTAACCAAATATCTAAGAGAGCTGTTTCACTGAATATTGTCTAAAAGAGCTGTAACACTGAAATTCTCTGATACAGATCTCCCCAAGTTGCCCCACCCAGCAATCCAAGCCTGACCAAGATCCTGCTGACCGACCTGTTCTAGCTCTCTGTCCTCTCCCACCCAGTGTGCAGTAGCACCTGGAGACCCCAAGGGAGGAAGCAGAACATGGAACCACAGCCAGGAGACTGATAATCATGTAATAACAACTGATTAAAGGTCTAGTTAGAAATCTTTTGAATTTGTTGTTGAAGGAATTTAGACAAAAAGCTTATAAAACTGAAAGAAAATTATTAGGATTAGGAAGGGAAGGAGAAGAGGACTTAAGAAAGGCAATATCCCATTCCATATCTAACTATCAATGATTACCAGAGGCATTGAGCTGTTCCTTATGTTTTGGAGATCTGTCTGGAGTTGTTGGATTTTGTCTTTTATTATACCTGATTTAAGGAAAAACAACATTCCTCCTTGAGAAAGAGGCAAAGGTCACTATTCTCTGCTGTCAGTAGATCTAACCCTCACTGATTTTTCTCTAATGGTTTTTAAGTGGTTTGCATAGAAACAAGAACTGTCTTTTTTTTTTTTTTTTTTTTTTTGGTTTTTCGAGACAGGGTTTCTCTGTGTAGCCCTGGCTGTCCTGGAACTCACTCTGTAGACCAGGCTGGCCTCGAACTCAGAAATCCACCTGCCTCTGCCTCCCAAGTGCTGGGATTAAAGGCGTGCGCCACCAATGCCCAGCTACAAGAACTGTTCTTAAAGCCACATATTAACCTTCTTGTCTTACATAAAACAGGTAAACTGCCCTATCATTTTGTAGAACTATTTCAGTTAATAAATCTACCTGTTGATAGATTTGGGTCTTTTGAGTCCTGTATGGCCTTGCACAAAGAATGGCATGGTATGGTTCCCACCCCTAGAACAGAATGATAAAGGCATGATTCTCTAGGAGTGTTGATGATTGCTGTGGGCATAAGGCTTATTTGTATAATAATGTACCTATTTTCATGTTCCACCTTCAGGGAATGTTCTCCCTGTTAACATTAATGACTCCATGATGATTAGAAGCAGTACAAGTCTGGTAGTGTGTCTATATCTCTGCAAAATGGTAAATGCTGAGAACTTCAGGACATCCCATAAGGCTGTATGAAAGAACTCTGAAAAGATGACTTCAAAATTTTATAATTTCTCAACTGCAAAATATAAGGATATGTTGTGGGAAATATTAAAAAATGACCAGCAAACTTCCCATACTACCGCCAGCAACTCTCTACCTCAGCACAGTCCTGCCAGGCTACTCTCTGCCCACTAATTCTCCAGCAGGGCAAGAGTTTCCAAGTTCCCTTCACTGCCACGTTCATCCTGTAGTCAGTCACCACAGCACCCAGCAACTTGGTAGAAACAAAACTCTAGAAGCTTATAATTAACAAGTTAGATTTATATATCAATATATTCTCAATTCACAAGATGCCAATACAATAATTTCAGAACCAATTGATAATGATAAAAGTTGCCTAACTAGATTAGACAAATTATCCCAATTATTCTAACCTTTATGATATCATAACTACCTGTGGTTATTTAAAGCCACACTGGTTCAGGTTCTTCTTCCTGTCTGTCTACCTCCATCTTCACTTCCTCCCTCTCTCCCAAGACACTCTCTGTCTCTGCAACTCTTAGCTCTGCCTCCATTTTCCCTGTCCAATCACAGGCATCCTGCTGCACTAATATTTTAATGTGATTGGACAGGGAAAATCCTGTCACAAGTATGCAATATTAATTATATGAGGGGCTTCTCAGACCTAAAGAAGAAAGGCAGCTGCACCATGAGCCAGCTTGTCAGAAAAATACTAAGTAAGGAGATAGAGATTTAGGGAATGGTGATTTCAGGGCAGGATCCCACCCAGATAAATTTACTGTTGTACTTACAAAGGCAGGCAGATTCCTGAGTTCAAGGTCAGCCTGGGACAGAGCTAGTTTGAACCCAAGTATGGTGGGAATGGTAATCTCAGGATGGGATCCCACCCAGGTGGCTTATTGTCTGTGCTTACAAAAGTAGGTGGATATCTGAGTTCATTTGCAATGTTTAAAAAATGTGCTTGCTGTCTCTAATAATCAAAAGCCTCACTCAAGTCATGGGATGCTGATTCACAGGAATCATAAGGGAACCTGGGGTGGATGATTGAATTGATATGTAAATAAAAGACTGGGCTTTTGGTCTGCAAGAGATGAGCCATCCAGAGAGGTTTTAGAATTTCAAGAGAGAACTGTCTCTGGAGAGAGCTGTCTGGAAAGCTGCCTTGAACAGAACACAGGCCATCAGTTTGTACACATGATTTGACTTTGAGTCATTTCTTTCACAGATCCCAGACACAATTTCCTCAGAACACCTCTCTAAACGGAGTCTGGTCCTTGGCATGGATCTATTTGGTTTTGACAGATACCTTTCCTGGTATGCCAATAGGCACTATAAGTAACCATTTGTCTCCTATGTCAGGAAGAATCCTTTTGACCTAACAATCCAGCCTTTTGTTGAGGATAAGACACAGCATATTCTCTTCTGAAACAACTCTTAACATGAAGGGTTATTGAATATTGTCAAAGGTCTTTTCATCACCTACTAAGATGATCATGTGATTTTTTTCCTTTCAAATTGTTTTATGGTGGATTATGTTGATGGATTTCCTATACCGAACCATTCCTGCATCCCTAGGAGAAGCCTACTTGATTATAGCGAATGATCATTTTGATATATTTTTGGATTAGGTTTGCAAAAATTTTATTATTTCCTCATCTATATTCATAAGCAAAATTGATCTGAAAGTCTTTCTTTGTTGGGACTTTACATGGTTTAGGTATCAGAGTAACTATGACCAAATAGAACAAATTAAATATTGTTCCTTTTGATTATTTTGTGGAATATTTTGAGGATTATTACTATTAGCTCTTCTTTGAAGGTCTGGTAGAATTCTGCACTAAAAGCATCTGACACTGGGCATTTTTTTTGGTTGGGCAGTTTTTAATGACTGCTTCTATTTCCTTAGGGGTTATTGAACTGTTTAGATAGATTATCTGATCTTTATTTAACTTTGGTATGTGGTATCTATCAAGAAAATCATTCATTTTGTCTAGAGTTTCCAGTTGTGTTGAGTATAGGCTGTTGTAGTACGACCTGATGATTTTCTTTAATTTCCTCGGTGTCTGTTGTTGTCTCCCTTTTCAATTCTGATTTGGCTAAGGATTTAATCTATCTTGGTTTTCTCAAAAAAAACAACTCTTGGTTTTGTTGATTCTTTGTATTTTTCTCTTTATTAATTGGTTGATTTCAGCCCTGAGTTTGACTATCTCCTGTCAACTACTCCTCTTGGGTGTGTTTGCTTCTTTTTGTTATAGAGCTTTCAGGTGTGCTGTTAAGTTGCTACTATAGGATCTCTCCAATTGCTTTATGACAGTACTTAATGCTTTGAATTTTCCTCTTAGCACTGCTTTCACTGTGTCCCATAAGTTTGGGTATGTTGTGCCTTCATTTTCATTGAATTCTAGAACTTCTTTAACTTCTTTATTTCTTCTCGGACCAAGTTATCATTGAGTAGTAGTTATTCAGTTTCCATAAATATGTGGACTTTCCATTGTTTTTGTTGTCATTTAAGTCCAGCCTTAGTTCATGGTGATCTGATAGAATACAAGGGATTATTTCAATCTTCTTGTACCTGTTGAGGCTTGTTTTGTGTCTGATTATATGGTCAGTTTTGGAGAAGGTACCATGAGGTACTGAGAAAAAGGTATATTCTTTTGTTTTGGGGTGAAATGTTCTGTAGATATCTGTTGGATCCATTTGGTTCATAACTTCTGTTAGTTTTGCTGTGTCTCTATTTAGATTCTGTTTCAATGGCCTGTCCATTGGTGACAGTGAAGTATTGAAGTCTCTCACTACTATTGTGTGGGGTTCAATGTGTGTTTTGAGTTTTAGTGATGTTTCTTTTACAAATGTGGGTGTCCTTGCTTTTGGGGCACAGATATTCAGAACTGAAATGTAATCTTGGTGGAATTTTTCTTTAATGAATATGAAATGTTCATCCCCATCTCTGATGATTAATTTCTGTTGAAAGACTATTTTGTTGGATATTAGAATGACTACACCAGCTGGCTTCTTCAGTCCATTCACATGTAAAATCTTTTTCCAGCCCTTTACTCTGAGGTAATATCTATCTTTGATGTTGAAGTTTGTTTTTTGTATGTAACAGAATTATGGATCCTGTTTTCTCAGCCATCCTATTAGCGCATGTCTTTTTTTTCTCTTTTCTTTCTCATTCATTTATATATTTATTCACTTTACATCCTGATCACAGCCAACCTCCTCCCAGTCCCTCCTCACACAGCCGCTCCCCAATGCACAACTCCTTCTCCTCTGAGAAGGGGGAGGAACTCTCTGGATATCACAGCACCTTTAGCACATCAAGTCCCTGCAGGATTAGGTGCATCAGTTCCATGGAAGCTCAGTTAGGGTAACAAGATCCGCAGGCTGTTAACAAATTTAGGAACAGCCCTTGTATGGAGAGCTCTTGGTGCTGCTTCAAGGAAATTGACAAGAATATTTGACAATGTACTAGGACAAGGAAGTAGGCTCAAGAAAAATACAGCTGAGGAATGTCTTCCTTGTATTTTGATCATCTTAATAGGTCCCTAGATATGTTATCAAGGAACTTTGTTTATGCCTTCTTTTGTTCCTTGACCAAGAACTGACTGTATTCTTTGCATGTACTTAGAATTATATAAAAGCAGCTTGGGAAAAAATAAACTTGCTACAGTGCTTGTTGGAGTCATGCTATTGTATTATCTAATTGTCTTTTTCTTTCATCCTCACTCCCTCCCTTGAGACCCTATTGACTGACTGAACAAGCTTGGTCACCCTCGCTCCAGTCTTTGGGGGCTGTCCCAACACAGGAAGACTGAACTGCACATCTGCTACATATGTGCAGGGGGCCTAGGTCCAGCCTATGCTCACTCTTTGGTTGGTGGTTTAGTCTCTAGGAGTCAAGAGTACAGGTTAGTTGACTCTGTTGGTCTTCTTGTGGAGTCTCTATCCCCTTCAAGTCCCTCAATCCTTCCCCTAACTCTTCCACAAGGCTCCCTGAGCTCCATCTAATATTTAGCTATGAGTCTCTCCATCTGTTTCTATTGGCTACTGGGTGGAGCTCTCAGAGGACAGTTATGCTAGGCTCCTATTTAGACATAACAGAGTATCATTAATAGTGTCAGGGATTGTTTCTTGCACATGGAATAGATCTCAAGTTGTAGCCCATGTCTTTTTACTGGGAAATTGAATTCACTGATATTGAGAGAGATTAATGACGAATGATTGTAAATACCTGTTATTTTGATGTTGTTGCTGGTTTCGTGTGTGTGTGTGTGTGTGTGTGTGTGTGTGTGTGTGTGTCCCTTGTTTTGTTTTGCTGGCATGAAATCATTTCCTGTATTTTCTTGGGTCTAGTTAACCAACTTGGGTTGAACTTTTTCTTCTGGTACCTTTTGGTAAGTCTGTGTACCAGAGGCTATCTGTCCATGGAGATCTCTGGCCCTGCCCAGCGAGAGGGTTCAAGAGAAGGGGAAAGGTTGCAAGCAGGGGGGGAGAAGTGCTGCCTCTCTGTTGCCCCTGCTGCCCTGGCAGGCAACCACTGTTGCTCCAAGTCGCTGCACTGGAAGCACCAAGCAGAGTCAAGCCTGAGATGCAAGGGAACTTTTAGTAGTAAAAGCTTCAAGAGAGCATTCTCTTCCCAGGAAGTGTTACAACTCTTATGTGGCAGGTGCTCTCAGACAATAGAGTAATTCTCCCACACTTTATTCCTTCTAGATAGGATCTTATATACAGTTTTTGGGTAGGTTGGGGTCTAACAGCAGGTGCTTCCTATTGCTTGGTCTGAGATGTTAGGGATGCCTCACATACATGTGGAAGGGCTTGGGGACACTGCCCCTACATGACTATGTGACAGGGGCCTGGTTTCAGGAGCAGGTAAAGCTCCTACCATCCCTTGCAAGTCCCCAGGACTTCAAGCCCAGCTTGACCTTACCTCTCATGGTTCCTCTCATGGTCCACCGCCTCATACCTTTTGTAGGGTGGATTTGTAGTTAGATATTGTTTAGATTTGGTTTTGTCATGGAATATTTTGTTTTCTCCATATATAGTAACTGGAAGTTTTGCTGGGTATAGTTGGCTGGCTGGCATCTGTGATCTCAGAGTCTGCAGCATATCTGTCCAGGCACTCCTGGCTAATAGAGTCACCATTGAAAAGTCAAGTATAGTTATCATAGGTCTGTCTATATATGTTACTTAGTCTTTTCCTCTTGCAGCTTTTAATATTCTTTTTTCTTCCTTCAATGGTGAACAACAATATGTAAGTATAAGCCATATAAGCAAGCCCTTTCCTTCCAAAATTGCTTTATTCACAGTGATTCATCACAGCAATAGTAACCCTAAGACAGTAACCCTCAAAAAACTTGTTGCCTCACCAAGTTAGATGTGGGTAGATTTATTTCTATAGTCTGTCATTGGTGCCCTATCTGAAGTGAATATTTAGTCATGTCTACCCAGGAAAGGTCAAACATAACTATCATGCAAACATGGGCTTATATAACCTAATATGAGTTGGAGAAGGGCAGTCATGTTGCTGTAATAGGTGATAAGACACTCAGTTGAGGTGGAAGTTTTATGAGGTCAACACTGATAATGACTCTATTACCCCAATGCTATGGAATGGTATAGCTTGCCATAGGTGGACTATAAGTAGTTGTACACTTACTGTGATAGGTGACAAAACATGCAACCAAGTCCAAGCCATCTGAGAATCAAGTATTGTCTTAGTTAGGGTTTTACTGCTGTGAACAGATACCACGACCAATGCAAGTCTTATAAAAGACAACATTTAATTGGGGCTGACTTACAGGTTCAGAGGTTCAGTCCAGTATCGTCAAGGCAGGGAAATGACAGCATCCAGGCAGGCATGGTGCAGGAGAAGCTGAGAGTTCTACATCTTCATCTGAAGGCTGCTAGTGGAAGACTGACTTCCAGGCAGCTAGGATGAGGGTCTTACACCCACAGTGACACACCTACTCCAACAAGGAGGTCACATCTCCTAGTAGTGCTACTCCCTGGGCCACACATATACAAAACCATCACAAGTATTCTTAGGGGAAATCCTTGGATAACACTTTCATCTATATAGCCTAGGGTGGCATGCCCCCTTGAAAAGAGTACACAGGGGCTGGAGAGATGGCTCAACAGTTAAGAGCACTGATGGCTCTTCCAGTTCAATTCCCAGCAACCACATGGTGGCTCACAACCATCTGGAATGAGATCTGATGCCCTCTTCTGGTGTGTCTGAAGAGAGCAATGGTGTATTCATATACATAAAATAAATAAAAAAAATCTTTTTTAAAAAAACATTAAAAGCATATCTGTAGAGACACCTAAAAATTCATGGCTCAGTGAGCACACAAGATTTGAGATCATCTGGAAGCATGTGCCATATTCCATACATGTAATTTGTCTTCGTTGTGAATCACATTTAGCAAAGGTATAGATTTTTTTAACTCTAGTATTTCTTTTCATGAAGTTGTTCTCTACTTTGAGACCACCCATAAACATTAAATTACTTAGCAGACATATAACTGCTATATATACATATCACATATCAAAAGTATTTTTGCTTTATTGCAATTGTTCACATTCTTAGCAAAACCTGAGGAAATATTGGTGTTTCCATGTTACATTGTACAGTCCTCTACTTGTCACATTGTGAGTTGGCTCCAGTTACTTTTCCTAAATCATAACATTCATGAGGCATCTTGATTGTGAAGCCCTCCTGTATTTTTATGATTTATTTTAAATTATGTGCATGTCTGTGTGTGAGGTATATGCATAGTACCATGAGTACATATGAGTACAAGTATCCACAGAGGCCAGAAACATCAGATCTCCCTAGAGCTGGAGTTACAGATAGTTATGAGTAGACCAACATAAGCACTGGGAACCATAATCAGAAAGGGCAGTACAACTGTTAAGCACTTCTAGGACAAGTGACTACCTGTCTGCTGAACTTGATAATAAAATATGATAGTGATTATGAAAATGTACATAGTTCTTAATGGACTTTTCTCATTCTTTACATGAGTTTCACTCTGTGATTATTTATGTTCCATATGATCAGAATAAGTGAAGCCTTTCTCCATTTCTCTATTTCCATTTAGAGTTTATATCTGCTCAAGTATGAACAATAGAAGCTTTCATAGGGTTTCTCTACAGTATGTTTTCTTTTTTTTTTTGGTATTTTCGAGACAGGGTTTCCCTGTGTAGTCCTGGCTGTCCTGGAACTAGCTCTGTAGACCAGGCTAGCCTCGAACTCAGAAATCCGCCTACCTCTGCCTCCCAAGTGCTAGGATTAAAGGCGTGTGCCACCACCGCCCCAGTATGTTTTCTTAAGGGTTTAGTAAGGGCTAAGTGCTCAGTAAAGGATTTCCCACAGTTCTTACACACATAGGGTGGCTCTCCAGCATGTACTCTCATGTGACTATAGAAGTAGGAAGAATAACTACAGGTATTCTTCCATAAAGGCTTTGTGACACCCTATACACACAAAGGACTTCTCTCCAGTGTGAGTTCTCAAATGTACATTAAGAGATGAGGGGGAAACAAAAGCCGCCCACACTACTTACATTCAAAAGGTTTCTCTCCTGTGGGACTTCTTAGATGTGAAAAATGTGAGAACGGAGTGAAGGCATTCTGACATTCATGGCTTTTCCCCACTGTGAGTCAGTACATGTATATTAGAGCCAGTATGGACACTAAAGTCCTTTCCATAGTCCTTAAATTGATACGGTTTTAGTCCAACAGGCATTCAGAAGTACAACTTAAGGCCTCTAGAATTTGTAAAGAATCTTGTACGTATCTGACATTAAAAAGGCTTCTCACCAATATGAGTTCAGTGAGTTAAGAAAAGCTGATGAGTGCTCTTCCACAGTGCTAACACAAATTGGGCTTCTCTCCAGTGTGTGTTCTTATGTGCCTGTTAAGGCATGAGCACCCACTGAAGGCTTTCCAACAATTTTTACAAACATAGGGTTTCTCTCCAGTATGAGTTTTCATGTGTCTGCAAAGGTAGGAGGAATGTTTAAATGCTTTACCACACATTGTACACTCAAATGGCTTCTCTCCAGTGTGAGTTCTCAAATGTGCAGTAAGATATGAGGAAGATGCAAAGGCCTTTCCACATTGATAACATTCAAAGGGTTTCTCACCAGTGTGAATTTTCATATGTTCAGTTAGTTGATAAAAGCTAGGAAAGGCCTTTTCGCATTCCTTACAATCATAAGGCTTCTCCCCAGTGTGTGTTCGTGAATGTTTATTAAGGCATGAGCATATAGCAAAGGTTTTCCCACACTCCTTACAGTTATAGGGTTTCTCTCCAGTATGAGTTCACATGTGAATTCGAAGGTAGGAAGAACGTGTAAATGCTATTGCACACACTGTACACTCAAAGGGCTTCTCTCCAGTATGAGTTCTCAAATGTGCAGTAAGATAAGATGAAGAAGCAAAAGCCTTTCCACATTGGCTACACTTAAAAGATTTCTCTCCTGTGTGACTTCTCACATGCTCAATAAGCCCTGAGCATTTACCAAACACTTTCCCACACTCTACACACTCATAAGACGTCTGCCTTTTGTGACTTTGTACATGTGTAGTAAGACCAGAGTGTACCTTGAAGGCTTTTCCACAGTCTTTACCTTCATAGAGTTTCTCTAAAGCAGAATAATTTGTGGATTGAGTAAAAGCTTTCTTACTTTGCTCCAATTCATAAAAATTTTCTTTACTGTGAGCTCTGCTATGTGCCTGAAGTTGCAACTGATTAATAAAGGCTTTTCCACAATCATTGCATTCGAAGGAATTGTCTGGAATGCATGTCCTCTGGTAAGCAATGCTTGGCATCAGGGCAAAGGCTTCTTCACATTGAGTCAACACTGAATGTTTCTCATCAGTAGAGGTTTTCTTGGCTGAAGGAAGTAAGTCTTGTCTGGACCAATTATAATCAGAAATCTTCTCTGTGTTTCAAATACTCATGTGTGTGTGAAGGCATGGGTGTTCACTGAAGAATTTTCCACCCTTTTTAGAGTCATAGAGCTCCCCTCCATTGTGGCTTCCTGCCTGCTGATAAAGAGATGAATGAGTATTAAAGAATTTTCAGACGTAGCAGGATATTCCCGGGGTAATTTTGAAGCACACAGCTTCATGCTAGAAATCTGGTCAAGAAAAATGTGTCCCTGTGTGCAAAGACAAATTCTCTTAAACATCTTTTGTTCTTTTGTTCATGCATAGAAATATCACAGTCTCTGACTTTGGAAATACCTTTGTTAATCTTCTCAGTTGTATCTCCTTTGATATATCTGACCAAAAACTATCCAACTGAAGTTCTGTCTCTTTTGTCTCAAGGTCCACTTTCCATTCTGAAATAAAACATTTAAAAATATACATACAAACAAATATTTATACGAGAAAATGGGATGTTAAGTATTTGTTCTGATATTAAACATGCTGAGTTAATCATGAAAAGATAGAATCAAACAGATTGATTATATAATTGAACTCAATTATATAACTATAATTTGGTAGTCATATGGATCTGGGGTCAAAATAAAATTATTTTTTTAATTATTTTTAAATTTATTATTGTGTGTGTGTGAACATGCATGCATGGCATGGCACATCGTGGAGGTTAGAAAAAAAGCTTAGTAGAGTTGATAATCTCCTTCTCCCTATGTGAGTTCCAGGAATCAAATGCAAATCAATAGGCTTGGAAGAAAGCCTACCTCTGCCTACTAAGCCATGTTAGTGGCCCCAAAGGTAAGTATTTATTTATTTATTTATTTATTTATTTATTTATTTATATTGATGAAAACTACATGAAATAGTAAACAAAAATAATATAATTTGGGAAAGAAAGCAGCATACAACTACAAAAAAAAAAGAATCACAAACTCAAAGTGTAAAAGAGCAGATCACTGTTGAAATCATAAAAAAGTCTGGATATGGGGATGGAGAGATGGGTCAGTGGTTAGTTAGAAAGACTTGTTACTTTTTCAGAAAACTAAGTTTCAATCCCCAGCAGCCACTCAGTGGCTCACAATTATCTGAAACTTTAGTTCCATGGGATCTGATGCCCTCAGTTCTGGTCTCTTCAGGCATCAAGCACATAAATTGTATACAGACTGACATGCAAGCAAAACACCCATACATATAAAATTTTTAAATAATATTTTTGTTAATTTTAAAGAAAATAAGTGTAAATAGACCAAATAATACAGTAAGAGATGCTGAAAATAGTCAAAGCCTGTAATTCACAGACTTCAGTGTTCAGATTCACGTTGGCCTTTTCATTTTTTCATGTATTTATTTATTTTGATTGTGTGTGTATGTGTGTGTGTGTGTGTGTGTGTGTGTGTGTGTGTGTGTATACACATATAGGCTTGCACCATGTAGGTTCAGGAGATCAAACTCTGGCAGTCAGGTCTGGCAGCAAGTTTCTTGACCTTCTGAGTCATCTCATCAACCCTCAAGTGAGTCTTTAAAAAGTTTTCTAATGGATGGCATTGAGAATGGACTTAATCAAAATAAAATGTATTTTTACATTTAAGCAGTTAAGAGCACAAAACCTGAGTCCAATGTCCAGAACCCACATGGTAGGCTCAAAACTCTCTGTCACTCCAGTCCCAGGGCTCCATCAGCACTGCATGGCACAGCATATACATGGTATACAAATATATACATAGGCACAACACTCATCGAGGTAAAATAAAAAGAAAAGGTTTTTTTCACAAAAGCATCCTCATACTTAAAAACATGTGGAACTTACCAAGAAGAGATGATTTTAACCCATACTCACCCTGGACAATGCCTTCTATACTACAGTCAACAAATTTACTTCCTCCAACCAAGAGATCAGACTGGGTTTGACAAGATGAACTCCTATACACAGAAAAATACGTATCAGCGGCAGAAGCTCACAAAAGAGATGACAAACCTTCACATGAAAGAGAAATTATATTTCTAATAAAATATGAGAAGTACCTTTTTTGAGCTAGGGTCTCACATAGTCAAGGCTAGACTTGAACTCACTATGTAGCCTAGGATGACCTTGAACATATGATCCCTACCTTAATCTCCCAAGAACTGCAATTGTAGGCATGCAACACCATGCTTAGTTTCATTCAGTCATTACTGGGGATTGAACCCAGGGCTTTGTTAGGCAATCACTCTACAAATACTAGTACATCACAAGGTCCTAGAATCTGTTTTTATTTTATGTGTATGAATGTTTGCCTACTTTTGTGTGTGTGTGTATGTGTGTGTGTGTATATATATATGTACCATATGTGTGCAGATGCCCAAGGAAGCCAGAAGAGGGTATCAGATCCTCTGAAGCTGGAGTTACATATGGTTAGAGGGTTGCTATGTAGGTGCTAGAAATTGAACCTCAGTCCTCTGCAAGAGGAGCGAGTGCCCTTAATCACTGAGGCATCTCTCCAGTTACTAGAATTCATTTTAAATAGTTCAAAATCCAACTATTATTTGGGCTATCTTTAACTCTGAATATTATATTCTAGCCTAAACATGGATTAAAGCCAGGCAGTAGTGGTATATGCCTTTATAAGATAATATATAATATAATATAATATAATATAATATAATATAATATAATATAATATACCTGTATTAGCCAGGTAGTAGTGGTGCATACCTTTAACCCCAGGACTCAGTATGCAGGCACAGGCAGATCTGAGTTTGAGTTCAGCCTGGTCTGCAGAGGGAGTTCTAGAACAACCAGAGCTATACAGAAAAACACTATCTCAATACAAACAAACAAAAACCCCATAGATGTTAATATTTTTATTCAAATTTGATGTAACAGAGATGGAGAAAGATCATCAATCTCACGGAAAGTGACTACACCAATAGTTGTTTAGTTTTTTATTTGTTTTGATTGTGTTGAGACATGGTCTTGTTATGCAGCCAGGGTGATCTTGTACTTGTTTTATAGTTCAGGCTGACCTTGAGTTTGTGGCCAACCTCATATAAGAATTGTAAAAAACAGGCAATAGGAACACAACTGGGGATTTTTTTCTGAATCAGTATGTCAAAGATAGAGCATAAGGTTATGCATTTCTAAGGAAATGAGAGCGACATCACTAATTCTAAGGCCACATTTATTGACAGCTGCCAACAACAGATTAAAATGTGCTGAGGCAATGACAATGGCTCTATTATTTTTTATTATGTTCAGAGTGAATACCATCAATCTTGAAAAATACATGTTTTTCTTCTTTAAGATGCTACAGGAGAGCGCACCTGCACAGGGAGGGAGCACACAGGCTCCCCTTGGCAACCTCTGCTCCGGGGGATCGACTGAGCTGAGCCTCTAGATACACAGGGACTCCCCAATATGACACTGCTTGGACACAGCCTGTTGGGCTTCCATCTGCGCCCAAGAGCGGGCCAGCTCTGTGGTCGTCTGGGCGCCAGCTTTGCTGTGGGCCATCTGCCCTGCAGAGTGATCTGCACTGAGAGGCTGCACAGTGCACTCCGCCATCTTTGCTCCGGCAACAGAGCAATTGGGACCTCCAGGCGCAGGGATAATCAAGCATAATATCGCTTGGGACTCAGCCAGCTTGTGTGCTCCCTGCTCCCAGGAGCTGGGCAATTCTGTGGTCACCTACGCGCCAGCTCTGCTGTGGGACATCTGCCCTGCAGAGGGACCCGCATTGGAGAGAGTGCACCAGCCTCCCATTGGCCACCTCTGCTCTGGGGATTGACTATGCTGAGCCTTCGGATGTGCAGATATTCCCCAATATAACATCACCTGGGGCAAGGCACATCAGGGCTCCAAAGTCGCTCAGGAGCAGGGCAGCCCCCCAGCAATCGATGCCAGGGGAATCCCGGTAATCAGGGGGGGCAGAAATAGCCTCGCAGGTTCACAGGAGGTCCAACCAACAGCCAGTGACAGCAGGACCAACTAACACCAAAGGTACCCAGATGGCAAAAGGCAAACGAAGGAACATTACTAACAGAAATCAAAGTAAAGTTTCTGCAAGGCAAAAGACACCGTCAAAAAGACAAAGCGGCAGCCAACTAACTGGGAAATGATCTTTACCAACCTTACATCCGACAGAGGGCTAATATCCAGTATATACAAAGAACTCAAGAAGTTAAACTCCAGAGAGGCAAGTAACCCTATTAAAAAATGGGGTACAGAGCTAAACAAAGAGTTCTCACCTGAAGAATATCTAATGGCTGAGAAGCACCTAAAGAGATGTTCATCATCCTTAGTCATTAGGGAAATGCAAATCAAAACAACCCTGAGATTCCATCTCACACCAGTCAGGATGGCTAAGATCAAAAACACAGGAGACAGCAGTTGTTGGCGAGGATGTGGAGAAAGAGGAACACTCCTCCACTGCTGGTGGAATTGCAGGCTGGTACAACCACTCTGGAAAGCAGTCTGGCGGCTCCTCAGAAAACTGGGCATGACACTTCCGGAGGATCCGGCTATACCACTCCTGGGCATATACCCAGAGACTTTACCTGCATGCAATAAGGACACATGCTCCACTATATTCATAGCAGCCTTATTTATAATAGCCAGAAGCTGGAAAGAACCCAGATGTCCCTCAACGGAGGAATGGATTCAGAAGATGTGGTATATTTACACAATGGAATACTACTCTGCAATTAAAAACAATGAATTCACGAAATTCCTAGGCAAATGGTCAGAACTTGAAAATATCATCCTTAGTGAGGTAACCCAATCACAAAAGATCACACATGGTATGAAGTCACTGATAAGGGGATATTGACCCAGAATCTCAGAATACCCTAGACACAATCAGCATATCAATAGATTTCTAAAAAGATGGAAGGAGAGACCCCTGGTCCTGGAAAGACTGGATGTAGGGGAACGCCAGGACAGAGTAATGAGAGGGGGTTGAACGGAGAAAAGAGGGAGGGAAGGGGGCTTATGGGACTTTCGGGGAGGGAGGAAACGGGAAAGGGGAAGTGATTTGGAATGTAAATTAAAAAAATAAAATAAAATTAAATTAAAAAAAAAAAAAAGAAATCAAGGCAATATGGCACCATCCAAACCCAACTCTCCAACAGCAGCAAGTCCTGGAAACCCCATCACACCCAAAAGGCAAGATCTGGATTTAAAATCACTTCTCATGATGCTATTAGAGGATTTCAAGGAGGACGCAATTAAATCTCATAAAGAAATACAGGAGAACATGAAGCAATAGAAGCTGTCATAGGGTTTCTCTACATTATGTTTTCTTAAGTGTTTAGTAAGGGCTAAGTGCTTACAAAGGAAACACAAAAATTGCTTAGAGAAATGCAGGAGAATATGGTCAACTGATGGAGGCCCATATGGAGGCAACACAAAAATCGCTTAAAGAAATGAATCAACTGGTAGATGCCCTTAAAAAGGAAACACAAAAATAGCTTAAAGAAATGCAGGAGAATATGGATCAACAGATGGAAGCCCATGAGGAGGAAACACAAAAATCGCTTAAAGAAATACAGGAGAACTTGGGTCAACAGGCAGAAATCCGGAAAGAGGAAATGGAAAAATATCTTAAAGAAATACAGGAAAATACGAACAAACAAGTGAGGATCTGAGCAAATCCATCCAGATTCTAAAAAAGGTGTAGAAACAACTAAGAAATCACAAAGGGAGACAACTTTGGAGATAGAACACCTTGGGAAGAAATCAGGAGTCATAGATGCAAACATCAACAATTGAATACAAGAGATGGAAGAAAGAATCTCAGGTGCTGAATATACCATAGAAAGCATCGACTCAACAGTCAAAGAAAATGCAAAATGCACAAAACGTGTAACCCAAAATATCCAGGAAATCCAAGACACAATGAGAAGACTGAAACTAAGGATTATAGGTATAGATGAGAGTAAAGATTTGCAACTTAAAGGGCCAGTAAATATCTTCAACAAAATTATGGAGGAAAACTTCCCTAACCTAAAGAGAGAGATGCCAATGAATGTACAAGAAGCCTACAGAACTCCAAACAGACTGGACCAGAACAGAAATACCTCCCGTCACATAATAATCAAAATACCAAAGGTACTAAACAAAGAAAGAATATTAAAAGCAGTAAGAGAAAAAGGCCAAGTAACGTAAAGGAAGACCTATCTGAATCACATCAGACTTCTCACCAGAGACTATGAAAGCTAGAAGATCCTGGGCAGATCTCATACAGACTCTAAGAGAACACAAAAGCCAGCCTAGGCTACTATACCCAGCAAAACTCTCAATCACCATAGATGGAGAGACCAAGATATTCCATGATAAAACCAAATTTACACAATATCTTTCCACAAACCCAGCCCTACAAAGGATAATAGTTGGAAACCGCAAATACAAGGAGAGAAACTACACCCTTGAAAAAATGAGATAGTAACCTTCTTGCATCAAACCCAAAAGTAGATAACCACTCAAACATAAAGATAGCGTCAAGAATAGCAGGTGGCAATAATCACTATTCCTTAATCTCTCTTAATATCAATGGTCTCGATTCCCCAATAAAAAGACATACACTAACAGACTGGATACGTAAACAGGACTCAGCATTTTGCTACATACAGGAAACTCACCTCAGTTTCAAAGACAAACACTACTTCAGAGTAAGGCTGGAAAAAATCTTACAAGCAAATGGTCCCAGGAAATGAGCCAGAGTAGCCATCCTAATATAAGATAAAATTGACTTTCAACCTAAAGTCATCAAAAAAGACACAGAAGGACACTACATACTGGTCAAAGGAAAAATCCACCAAGAAGAACTCTCAATTCTGAATATCTATGCTCCAAATACAAGGGCACCCTCATTAGTAAAAGAAACTTTACTAAAGCTCAAAGCACACATCACACCTCACACAATAATAGTGGGTGATTTCAACACTCCACTCTCTGAAATGGATCATTCAGGAAAGCAGAAACTAAACAGGGACACAGTGAAACTAATTGAAGCCTTGGACCAAATGGAACTAACAGATATATAGAGAACATTTCATCCTAAAGCAAAAGAATATACCTTCTTCCCAGCACCTCATGGTTCCTTCTCCAAAACTAACCACAAAATTGGCCACAAACCAGACCTCAACAGATATAAGAAGATCGAATTAATGCCATGCCTCCTATCAAATCACTATGGAATAAGGGTGGTCTTCAATAACAACAAAAACAACAGAAAGTCCACATACACATGGAAGCTGAACAATGCTCTACTCAATGATACCTTGATCAAGGAGAAAATAAAGAAATCAAAGTCTTTTTAAAATTAAATGAAAATGAAGGCACAACATACCCTAATTTATGGGACACAATGAAAGCGGTGCTAAGAGGAAAATTCATAGCCCTGAGTGTTTCCAAAAAGAAACGGGAGAGAGCATACACTAGCAGCTTAATGGCACACCTGAAAGCCCTGGTACAAAAAGAAGCAAATACACCCAAGAGGAGTAGAAGGCAGTAAATCATCAAACTCAGGTCTGAAATCAATCAAGTAGAAACAAATAAAACCATACAAAGAATCAACAAAACTAGAAGTTGGTTCTTTGAGAAAATCAACAAGATAGATAAGCCCTTAGCCAGACTAGCCAGAGGGCACAGAGACAGTATCCAAATTAACAAAATGAGAAACAAAAAGGGAGATATAACAACAGAAACTGAGAAAATTCAAAAAAATCATCAGATCCTACTACAAAAGCCTGTATTCAACACAACTAGAAAATCTGGAGGAAATGGACAATTTCTTAGACAGATACCAAATACCAAAATTAAATCAGGATCAAATAGACCATCTAAACTGTCCTATAACCCCTGAAGAAATAGAAGTGGTCATTGGAAGTCTTCCAACCAAAAAAAAAAGCACAGGTCCAGATGGTTTTAGTGCAGAATTCTATCAGACCTTCAAAGAAGACCTAACACCAATACTCTTCAAACTATTCCACAAAAGAAAAACAGAAGGAACACTACCCAACTCGTTCTATGAAGCCACAATTACGCTAATACTAAAATCACACAAAGATCCAACAAAGGAAGAGAATCTCAGGCCAATCTCTCTTATGAATATCGATGCAAAAATACTCATTAAAATTCTTGCCAACCTAAACCAAGAACACATCAAAATGATCGTTCACCACGATCAAGTAGGCTTCATCCCAGGGATGCAGGGATGGTTCAATATAAGGAAATCCATCAATGTAATCCACTACATAAACAATCTCAAAGAAAAAAACACATGGTCATTTCATTATATGCTGAGAAAGCATTTGACAAAATTCAGCATCCTTTCATGTTAAAGGTCTTGGAAAGATCAGGAATTCGAGGCCCATATCTAAACATAGTAAATGCAATTTGCAGCAAACCGGTAGCCAACATCAATCTAAATGGAGAGAAATTTGAAGCAATCCCACTAAAATCAGGGACTAGACAAGGCTGCCCTTTCTCTATATATCTTTTCAGTATAGTACTTGAAGTTCTAGCTAGAGCAATAAGACGACAAAAGGAGGTCAAAGGGATACAAATTGGAAAGGAAGAAGTCAAACAATCACTATTTGCAGATGATATGATAGTATATTTAAGTGACCCAAAGAACTACACCAGAGAACTCCTACAGCTGATAAACAACTTCAGAAAAGTGGCCGGATATAAAATCAACTCAAGCAAATCATTAGCCTTCCTATACTCAAAGGATAATCAGGCTGAGAAAGAAATAAGAGAAATGATACCCTTCATGATAGCCATAAGCAATATAAAGTATCTTGGTGTGACTCTAACCAAACAAGTCAAAGATCTATATGACAAGAACTTCAAGTCTCTGAAGAAAGAAATTGAAGAAGACCTCAGAAGATGGAAAAATCTTCCATGCTCATCGATTGGCAGGATTAATAGAGTAAAAATAACCATCTTGCCAAAGCAATATACAGATTCAATGCAATCCCCATCAAAACCCTAACTCAATTCTTCATAGAGTTAGAAAGAGCAATTCAAAAATTCATCTGGAATAACAGAAAACCCAGGATAGCTAAAACTATTCTCAAGAGTAAAAGAACTTCTGGGGGAATCAGTATCCTGGACCTCAAAATGTACTACAGAGCAATAGTGTTAAAAACTGCATGGTATTGGTACAGTGACAGGCATGTAGATCAATGGAACAGAATTGAAGACCCAGAAATGAATCCACACTCCTATGGTCACTTGATCTTTGACAAAGGAGCTAAAACCATCCAGTGGAAAAAAGATAGCCTTTTCAACAAATGGTGCTGGCTCAGCTGGAGGTCAACATGCAGAAGAATGCAAATTGACCCATCCTTATCTCCTTGCACTAAGCTCAATTCTAAGTGGATCAAGGACCTCCACATAAAACCAGACACACTGAAACTAATAGAAAGGAAACTAGGGAAGAACCTTGAACATATGGGCAGAGGGGAGAATTTCCTGAACAGAACACCAATAGCTTATGCTCTAAGATCAAGAATTGACAAATGTGACCTCATAAAATTGCAAAGTTTCTGTAAGGCAAAGGACACTGTTAAAAGGATAAAGCGGCAGCCAACAAACTGGGAAAAGATCTTTCCTGACCCTACATCCGACAGAGGGCTAATATCCAATGTATACAAAGAACTCAAGAAGTTAAACTCCAGAGAGGCAAGTAACCCTATTAAAAAATGGGGTACAGAGCTAAACAAAGAGTTCTCACCTGAAGAATATCTAATGGCTGAGAAGCACCTAAAGACATGTTCAACATCCTTAGTCATTAGGGAAATGCAAATCAAAACAACGCTGAGATTCCATCTCACACCAGTCAGAATGGCTAAGATCAAAAACACAGGAGACAGCAGTTGTTGGCGAGGATGTGGAGAAAGAAGAACACTCCTCTACTTCTGGTGGGATTGCAAACTGGTACAACCACTGTGGAAAGCAGTCTGGCAGTTCCTCAGAAAACTGGACATGACACTCACAGAGGATCCTGTTATAACACTCCTCAGCATATACCCAGAGGCTTCCCCCGCATGCAGTAAGGACACATGATCCGCTATGTTCATAGCAGCCTTATTTATAATAGCCGGAAGCTGTAAAGAACCCAGATGTCCCTCAACGGAGGAATGGATACAGAAGATGTGGCATATTTACACAATGGAATACTACTCTGCAATTAAAAACAATGAATTCACAAAAAAATCTTAGGCAAATGGTAAGAACTGGAAAATATCATCCTTAGTGTGGTAACCCAATCACAAAAGAACACACATGGTATGCAGTCACTGATAAGGGGATATTAACCCAGAAACTCAGAATACCCAAGACACAATTCACATATCAATAGATTTCCAAGAAGATGAAAGGAGAGACACTTGGTCCTGGAAAGACTGGATGTAGGGGAATACCAGGACAGAGAAGCAAGAGGGGGATGAATGGGGAACAGGGGGAGGGAAGAGGGCTAATGGGACATCTGGGAGGGAGGAACTTGGAAAGGGGAAATCATTTGGAATGTAAATAAAAAAATATATAAAATTAAAAAAAAGAATTACAGGAGAACACAAACAAACAAGTGAAGGAACTGAACAAAACCATCCAGATCTAAAAGAGGAAGTAGAAACAATAAAGAAATCACAAAAGGAAACATCTCGGGAGATAGAAAACCTTGGAAAGAATTCAGGAGTCATAGATGCAAGCATCAACAACAGAATACAAAAGATAGAAGAAAGAATCTCAGGTGCTGAAGATACCACAGAAAACACTGACACAACAGTTAAAGAAAATGCAAAATGCATAAAGCTTGTAACCCAAAACATCCAGGAACTCCAGGACACAATGAGAAGACCAAACCTAAGGTTATAGGTATAGAAGAGAGCAAAGATTTCCAACTTAAAGGGCCAGTAAATATCTTCAACAAAATTATAGAAGAAAACTTCCCTAACCTAAAGAAAAAGATGCCCATGAACATACATGAACCTACAGAACTCCAAACAGACTGGACCAGACCAGAAAGTCCTCCTGGCACATAATAATCAAAACACCAAATGCACTAAACAAAGAAAGAATATTAAAAGCAGAAAGAGAAAAGGGTCAAGTAACCTATAAAGGCAGGTCTATCAGAATTACACCAGACTTCTCACCTGAGATGATGAAAGCCAGAAGATCCTGGGCAGATCTCATACAGACCCTAAGAGAACACAAATGCCAGCCCAGACTACTATACCCAGCAAAACTCTCAATCACCATAGATGGAGAAACCAAGATATTCCATGATAAAAACAAATTTACATGATATCTGTCCACAAATCCAGCCCTACAAAGGATAATAGATGGAAAATACCAACACAAGGAGGGAAACTACACCCTAGAAAATGCAAGAAAATAATCTTCTTCCAACAAACCCAAAAGAAGATACCCACACAAACATAAAAATAACATCAAAAATAACAGGAAGCAACGATCACTATTCTTTAATATCTCTTAACATCAATGGATTCAATTCCCCAATAAAAAGACATATACTAACAAATATTTTTCACATAAATCTTCAATTTTATCAGAAAATGTTTGTAATTCTTCTTTCAATTAATTTAGCAATTTTTTTCTTTTTTATTGAATATATTCTTCATTTATACTTCAAATGTTATACCCCTTCCCAGTTTCCCCCCTCCACTAAAACCCCCAACCCATCCTCCCACCTCCTGCCTCCAAGAATATGCTCCTCCACCCAAACCAATCCCATGACGCCCACTGAATTTCCCCACACTGGGAACTCTATTGAGCCTTCACAGGACCAAAGACTTCTCCTCTCACTGATGCCCAACAAGGCATTCCGCTGCCAATCTTTTGGCTGGAACCAAATGTACCCTTTAGTTGATGGCTTAGTCCCTCGGAGCCCTGGGGAATCTGGTTGGCCAACATTGTCGTTCATAGGGCTGAAACCCCCCCTCCAGCTCCTCCAGCTTGCCCTCCAACTCCTCTATAGTGAATCCCACGCTCAGACCAATGTTTGGCTGCTAGTATTCACCTCTGCATCTCTAAGGCTCTGTCAGGGGCCCTCCAAAAGACAACCATAAATGGCTCCTTTCGGTACACACTTCTTGTCATCCATAGTAGTTTAGGGGCTTGGTGACTGATTATAGGATGAGTCCCCAGGTAGGACAGTCTCTGGGTGGCCTTTCCTTCAGTCTCTGCTCCACACTTTGTCTCCATAGTTGTTCCTGTGAATATTTTGTTCCCTTTCTCAGAGGAACGAAAACACCCCCACTTTGGTCTACCTTCTTCTGGAGCTTCCTGTGGTCTGTGAATTGTAACATGTTTATTTTGAGCTTTAGGGCTAATATCCACTTGTCAGTGAGTGCATACCATGTGTGCTCTTTTGTGATTGGTTTACCTCACTCAGGATGATACTTTCTAGTTCCATCCATTTGCCTAAGAATTTCATGAATTCATTGTTTTTAATAGCTGAAGAGTACTCATTGTGTATATATACCACAATTTCTGTATCCATTCCTCTGTTGAAGGATATCTGGGTTCTTTCCAGCTTCTGGCTATTATAAATAAGGCTGCTATGAACATAGTGGAGCATGTGTCCCATTTACATGTTGGAGCATCTTCTGGTATATGCCCAGGAGTGGTATAGCTGGATCCTCAGGTAGTACTATGCCCAATTTTCTAAGGAACCACCAAACTGATTTCCAGAGAGGTTTTACCAGCTTGCAATCCAACCAGAAATGGAGACGTGTTCCTCTTTCTCCACATCCTCTCCAGCATCTGCTGTCCCCTGAGCATTTCATCTTAGCCATTCTGACTGGTGTGAGGTAGAATCTCAGGGTTGTTTTGATTTGCATTTCCCTAATAACTAGGGATGCTGAACATTTCTTTAGGTACTTCAGAGCCATTCGAGTTTCCTCAGTTGAGAATTCCCTGTTTAGTTCTGTACCCCATTTTTAATAGGGTTATTTGACACTCTGGAGTCTAACTTCTTGAGTTCTTTGTATACATTGGATATTAGCCTTCTATCGGATGTAGGATTGGTAAAGACTAAGCCCCTGAACTGTCCACCAACCCCAATTAGATGTTTTCCTTTATAAGAGTTGCCATGGTCATGGTGTCCCTTCACAGTAATAAAACCCTAACTAAGACACAAGGCATGGTGGCACACACCTTTAATAATAGCATTCCAGAAGCAAGTAGATCTCTGAGTTTGAGGTCATCTTGGTCTACAGATCAACTTCCAGAACTGCCAAACTTAGACAGTGAAGAAATCCACCAAAAACAGAAAGCTGGTGAAAGTGTATTTGAACAAGGGGGCCATGTGCCAGCCCCAACAAGCAGTAGAACTTGATAGCTTTCAGCCACATAGTTCCAGTCCGAGAGTCAAGGAATTAGAGAAAGGAATTATAGAATCTCTCAGTGGCTAAGCCTGGGAGTATGTCAGGGATGCCCCTGCATGAAGGCCCAGAGAAGCCAGTGCATGAAGCTCTGCAGGTGAGGCCTGGATTACCTTGTAGAACCCTAAGATGTTGGAGATGCCAGAGCCATGTGATACTGTGGGGCAAGTAGATCATGCCACCAGATGGAAGAACTGGTAAAGTTGAGTGAGTTCAAGCCCTGTGAATCTCAGATTTAATAAAGGTGCCTGCCTCTGTCTGCTCTGGAACACATAACCACAACACCCCACTGAGATAACCATAACAATCAATTATGCATAGTAGCACACACTTTTAGTCCCAGCACTCTGAAAGTAGAAGTAGGCAGATCTAAGTTTAAGGTCAGCATGGTCTACACAGAAAGTTGCAGACCAGTCAGGGCTAAATAGTGAGACGCTCAAGGGGTTAGGAGGACCAACCAGAGTGGCAGGCACCTGTAACCCTAGCTTAACTAGAAAGGAAGAAAATAGAAAAGAAGGGAGGCAGGGATTCAGGAAGGGAAGGAGGCAGGGAGGGAGGGAGGGAGGGAGGGAGGGAGGGAGGGAGGGTCAGTCCTTCATTACAGGAGCATTAGCAAGCTTTGTTAATGCCTCCTGGAACTCTGGACCATGTGATGAAGCCAGTAGCACATCCAGGAATTCTAATACAAGAAGCTGTCACTACTGATCTGTTATTCACCACCTGAAAAACAAATAACTGGCAAACTATGAGGCTTTCCTAGAACAGAAGGTCTCGCAGATCCTGGGCCTGACACAGACAGCTTCCCATTACACTCTGGGACATGGAAACAACATACAAGCTTAGCAAGAAACTGAAAGAACAGAACCAAAACTTGGATCCTCTGATGTATTCTACCTCAACTTGGGCAGCGACTTGTCTGCCCTCAGTCCCTTGACATTTTCCTACCCTGGAATATTCGACTACCTAGAATGTCCCCTGATTGAGTGAATAATGGTAACATGTCAGCCATACAGACCAGACAGCTCTGCTGAGCACCATAGGTAAAGGAGCTTAATGGAATGCTGTTCTTTTCATTCATTAACAAGGATGGAGCCCACGATATAAAACGCATGGCCAGTTATCAAGCAGTCATCAAAGTGCTGAGTGTTTTGTCAAGAGACTGTCTAAGCTTCGGATTTATGAGATACTGGACAATTACATTAACACTCTCTCCTTCAGACCCCTGGTCCTGGAAAGACTGGATGTAGGGGAATACCAGGACAGAGAAGCGAGAGGGGGTTGAATGGGGAACAGAGGGAGGGAAGGGGGCTTATGGGACTTTCGGGGAGGGAAGAAACAGGAAAGGGGAAATCATTTGGAATGTAAATAAAAAAACTTAGAAAATAATAATTTAAAAAAAAAAACTCTCTCCTTCAAGCCCTTTGTGGTGGCATATGCCTATAATTCCAGCACTTAAGAGACAGGGGCAAGCAAATCACTGTAAGTTTGAAGCCAAGCTCATTTATATAGTGAGCCAGGCCAACAGTGATATCCTATCTCAAAACAATAAAATTAAACAAAGTATATACTCCTCCGGGGCAGGAGACATTCAACAGTTAAGAGCACTTACTGCTCTTGTAAAGGATCCAGCTTCAGTTCTTCAGGTAGGTCACAGTTGCCTGTAACTCTGCTCCAAGAAATTTAAGGTTGTCTTTAGGCCTTCTCAATCAACACACACACACACAGAGAGGGAGAGAGAGAGAGAGAGAGAGAGAGAGAGAGAGAGAGAGAGAGAGAGAGAGAGAGAGAGAGAGAGAGAATGAAAAAAATGTTTGAACAAAAAAAACCTGTGCCCTTCAAAATAAATGCACACACTAGGTACTCTTCTTGACAGGTAAGAAAAATCACACATCTCTATACAAAACAAGGCCTTGCTAAAATATTCCTTGTTTCTGGTACTTCCAGTAAGCTTGGTCTTTTTTTTTCCTTTTTGTTGTTGTTGTTTTGTTGTTTTTCGAAACAGGGTTTCTCTGTGTAGCCCTGGCTGTCCTGGAACTCACTCTGTAGACCAGGCTGGCCTCGAAATCAGAAATCTGCCTGCCTCTGCCTCCCAAGTGCTGGGATTAAAGGCGTGCACCACCACTGCCTGGCCAGTAAGCTTATTCTTAATGCTCATTTAAGGATTCTCATTCCTTAATTTCCTATGTATGGAAAATTCTAACACATTCTTGCTTTGTTGTTTTCTCCTGATTTGCATCATTTGAATATCACTTATTGCTTCTGCTAGTTACAGATTGAATATTTTTTCCCTCTTTCCCCCCATCTAGAAAATGATTCAAGTATCAAATTAAGAGTAATCCCTAGTTCATTTGCCTGTCTCTCTCCATAAACACAACTTGCCAATTCCATAAAACTTTCATTATCTCCTCTACTTTCCTTCAATTCATGTGTGTGTGTGTGTGTGTGTGTGTGTGTGTCTGTGTGTCTGTGTGTTAAATTTGTTATTTTATGTATATGACGATTTTGCCTGGATATATGTTTCGGTCTGGTGCCCCCAGAGTTCAGAGGAGGCTGTTAGAGCCCCTGAACTGGAGTTAGGGATGATTGTAACCCAACCATGTGGATTCTGGGAACCAAGCCCAGGCTCTCTGGAAGAACAATAACTGCTCATAATAACCAAACCACCTCTCCAGCACCTCCTACTTACATTTTTGCTGTCAGTTTAAACATTCCTTTTCCTGGTTTTCATTACTTCCATTCAAAGACAGAAAATAATACTTTCCTCTACTTCTACATACTAATCAAATTGTAATAATAAATGTATCGCTTTGTATGACTTAATAAGAAATAAGAAAGCACACTTGGGGGTGGGGAGAGGCTGGAGAGATGGCTCAGTGGTTAAGAGCACTGGCTGCTCCTCCAGAGGACCTGAGTTCAGTTCCCAGCACACATGTGGAGGCTCACAGCCATCTGTAACACCAGTTCCAGAGGATCCAATGCCCTCTTCTAGCCTCCACAGGCACCAAGCATGAATATGGTGGAAAGATATATATGCAGAAAAAACACCTACCTATACATATAATAAAACAATTTTTTAAAAGAAGGTGTATTTTGAGAAGAATGTGGAGAACTTTAGTTTTATTAAGACTACTTATACTCAAGGAACACTATCCAATTCATTCTATGAAGTCACAATAATGCTCATACTTAAACCAAACAAAGACCGAAAAAGGAAAGAGAACTTCAGACCAATTTCCCTTAGGAACATTGATGCAAAAATTCTCAACAAAATTCTGGCCAGCCGAATCCAAGAATTCATCAAAACAATCATTCACCACGATCAAGTAGGCTTCATCCCAGGGATGCAGGGATGGTTCAATATATGGAAATCCATCAATGTAATCCACTACATAAACAAACTCAAAGAAAAAACCACATGGTCATTTCATTAGATGCTGAAAAAGATTTTGACAAAATTCAGCATCCCTTCATGATAAAAGTCTTGGAGCGATCAGGAATTCATGGCCCATACCTAAACATAGTGAAAGCAATATACTGTAAACCAGTAGCTAACATCAAATGAAATGGAGAAAAACTGGAAAGATTCCCACTAAAATCTGGGACCAGACAAGGCTGCCCACTCTCTCCCTATTTATTCAATATAGTACTCGAAGTCCTAGCCAAAGCAATTAAACAACAAAAGGACAGCAAAGGAATACAAATTGGAAGAGAAGAAGTCAAAGTATCACTATTTGCAGATGATATGATCATATACTTAAGTGACCCCAAAACTTCCACCAGAGAACTCCTAAAGCTGATAAACAACTTCAGCAAAGTGACTGGATACAAAATTAACTCAAACAAATCAGTAGCCTTCTTCTACTCAAAGGATAAACAAGCTGAGAAAGAAATTAGGGAAATGACACACTTCACAATAGTCACAAATAATATTACATACCTTGGTGTGACTCTAACCAAGCAAGTGAAAGATCTGTATGACAAGAACTTCAAGCCTCTGAAGAAAGAACTCATAAGAAGATCTCAGAAGATGGAAAGATCTCCCATGCTCATGGATTGGAAGGATCAATATAGTAAAAATGACCATCTTGCCAAAAGCAATCTACAGATTCAATGCAATCCCCATCAAAATTCCAAATCAATTCTTCATAGAGCTAGACAGAGCAATCTGCAAATTCTTTTGAATAACAAAAAACCCAGGATAGTTTAAACTATTCTCCAAAACAAAAGATCTCCTGGGGGAATCACCATCCCTGACCTCAAGCTCTACTACAGAGCAATAGTGATCAAAACTGTATGGTATTGGTACGGAGACAGGCAGGAAGATCAATGGAATAGAATTGAAGATTCAGATATGAACCCACACACCTACAGTAACTTAATATTTGACAAAGGAGCTAAAAACATCCAGTGGAAAAAAAGACAGCATTTGAACAAATGATGCTGGATCAACTGGAGGTCAGCATGCAGAAAAATCAAATGGACCCATTCTTATCTCCTCGTACAAAGCTCAAGTCCAAGTGGATCAAGGACCTCCACATAAAACAAGATACACTGAAGCTTATAGAGGAGAAAGTGGGGAAGAACCTTGAACACATGGGCACAGGGGAAAATTTCCTGAATAGAATACCAATGGCTGTGCTCTAAGAACAAGAATCGACAAATGGGACCTCATAAAACTGCAAAGCTTCTGTAAGGCAAAGGACACTGTCAATAGGACAAAACGGCAACCAACAGATTGGGAGAAGATCTTTATCAATCCTACATCCGATAGAAGGCTAATATCCAATGTATACAAAGAACTCAAGAAGTTAGACTCCAGAGTGTCAAATAACCTATTAAAAAATGGGGTACAGAACTAAACAGGCAATTCTCAACTGAGGAAACTCGAATGGCTCTGAAGTACCTAAAGAAATGTTTAGAATCCTTAGTTATCAGGGAAATGCAAATCAGAACAACCCTGAGATTCTACCTCACACCAGTCAGAATGGCTAAGATGAAAAGCTCAGGGCACAGCAGATGCTGGAGAGGATGTGGAGAAAGAGGAACACTTCTTCATTGCTGGTGGGATTGCAAGCTGGTAAAATTGCTCTGGAACTCAGTTTGGCAGTTCCTCAGAAAACTGGACATAGGATTCAGCTATACCACTCCTGGGCATATACCAGAAGATGCTCCAACATGTAAATGGGACACATGCTCCACTATGTTCATAGCAGCCTTATTTATAATAGCCAGAAGCTGGAAAGAACCCAGATATCCTTCAACAAAGGAATGGATACAGAAATTGTGGTATATATACACAATGAGTATTCTTCAGCTATTAAAAACAATGAATTCATGAAATTCTTAGGCAAATGGATGGAACTAGAAAGTATCATCCTGAGTGAGGTAAACCAATCACAAAAGAGCACACATGGTATGCACTCACTGACAAGTGGATATTAGCCCTAAAGCTCAAAATAAACATGTTACAATTCACAGACCACAGGAAGCTCCAGAAGAAGGTAGACCAAAGTGGGGGTGTTTTCGTTCCTCTGAGAAAGGGAACAAAATATTCACAGGAACAACTATGGAGACAAAGTGTGGGGCAAAGACTGAAGGAAAGGCCACCCAGAGACTCTCCTACCTGGGGATTCATCCTATAATCAGTCACCAAACCCCAAAACTACTGTGGATGACAAGAAATGTGTACCGAAAGGAGCCTGTTATGGTTGTATTTTAGAGGGGCCCTGCCAGAGTCTTACAGATACTGAGGCGAATACTAGCAGCCAACCATTGGACTGAACAATGGAGGGGTTCACAATGGAGAAGTTGGAGGGCAGACTGGGGGGGGGCGGTTTGCAGCCCCATGGGAAGAACGAAGATGTCGGCCAACCAGACGCCCTAGGGCTCCCAGGGACTAAGCCATGAACCAGGGGGTATATATGGTTCCTGCCAAAAGAGTAGCAGAGGAATGCTTGTCGGGCATCAGTGGGAGGAGAGGTCATTGGTCCTGTGAAAGCTCAATAGAGCTGTGGGGAAATCGAGTGAGGGTCCTGGGAGTGGGTTGGGTGGAGGAGCATATTCTTGGAGGCAGGGTGTGGGAGGATGGGTTGGGGGTTTTCAGGGAGGGTGGAAACGGGGAAGGGGTATAACCTTTGAAATGTAAATGAAGAATATATTCAATTTTTTTTAAAAAGACTACTTATTAGTAACATTGTTGAGACAAGATTTTGTAATGACACCCAGGCTAGCCTCAAACTCCTGATCCTCCTACCCCTACCTTCCTCCTGCTGAGGTGACAAGTGAGCTCTACCACATCCAACAATAACGCATTTTTCTTACTTTAAGAGAAGTGCTGCTGAGGCTGCTGTTGCCTCAGTGGAGTTTTCGCACTGCTCTAGCAGAGGACCCTGGGTCCGTTCTGTTCTCTGCTTTCACAACTGCCTTAATCCGAAAAGGCACACACCTCAAAAGCTTGAACACTTCCGATCTTCCAACTCCTCAAGAGGACTTAAGACCAAAAACTAACAGTGCTGTCTTTCCCTTTTTGGGGGAAAAAAAATGGATCGGGTGGTGCTCGTCCGTACAGTCCGAGGGCACTGCCGACTTGAAGGAGGGGCCAACCGGTCTCACCCAGACAAGCCTGGGGGCCACCGCCTCCTAGGAGCAAAAGAACTACAAATACCAAATACAGTAGTCCTCGCGGGAAGAGACGGAAGGTAGTAACAGCACTTCCTCCTCCGGAATGACAGCTGCGGAACTGGTTCCGACTCCGGTAGTTTTGAAGCCTGACAAAGAAATTAGAATTTCTTCCCACGAAGGTGCAGTTGACCCTCAGTAGACTGACAGTGAAAAAGAGGGGCAGAAACCGACCCACAAGGTTGAGGTCACAGTTAGGAGGGTGGACTTGGCTGCGGGTGGACTTGAGAAGCAGGTCGGGTGCCAGTGGAGGGCAGGGAGGTTAGAAGCCACGTTCTTGCAGGTGCTTTGCACACTCGGCTTCTGAGTTGCTTAGCTTAAGTGGTGAGCCTGAAATCCGTGAAATAAACTAAATCCTGTTTATTCGTTCTGCCCTTTAGATTGGGGTTTCTTTTATTTTGAACACTGTCTCAATTCCAGTAGTTGAGACATTGGGCTTTCTGTCCAGTCGGGATGGTTCTAGTGCAGTGAAGTCCAGACCAGAATTGATATGAAAGACACTGAAGGTTGCTGGAGACCGAAGTCCGGTGTTCTGGAAACTATACTCCAACTGCAAATCTCCCACTCTCCCTCTCTCCAACTCTGGGGGCAGGGGAGGGGAGGGAAATGGAGAGGAAGAGAGATGGCTCAGCAGATATAGGTGCTGGCTGCCAGCTTTGGCAGCCTGAACTTAATCACCAGAACCCACGTGGTCAAGGGAGAGAACCAACTTGTCCCTCTGACCACACGCATGCATGCACATACAAAAATGGATAGAGAGATACAATCTTTTTTTTTTAAGAAGCATACACTGAACACAAAGTAAGTAAATTATCAGAGCGAGCAGAAGAGAATCGCCACCCCACCTCAACCTCAGGGGAGGGGGATCCTTTTATAGCAGTTGAAAGTTGTCTGGACTAGCTAAGTAGGGTTTATCTTGAGACAGTTGGTCTTATAATGCCACTTGTCCTCCAGAGACTGACCATTTGAAGTCCAGAACCATTAGGAGTTTGCCTGTTTACTAAGGCTTCACAAATCACTGGGTCAGCACAGGATCCAAGCTGTTAAGGTTGGTTTGCTAGGAGTAATAACATTTTTTAAAATATTTGATAATGTATCTATTTCATGTGTGCGTGCACGTGCCCCACTCCAAGCATGGCTGTGGAAGGCAGGGAATGTCTTGAGTGAGTCTTCTTTCACCACAGGAGTCCCAGGGATTGAACTCAAGTCATTAGGCTTAGCAGAAAGCATCTCTATCCACCAAGTCAACTCAGGACCTCATCTTTTTTTCCTTTTGTATTTGGCTTTTCCTCATTTATAACATGTTTAATTTGTGTGGTGTGTGTGTACACATGAGTACATATGTAAGCTAGAAGAGGGCATATGCTGTCCTAGAGAGGCATTACAGGAAACTGTGAGCTCCCCAACACAGACCGCCTTTTAAAATTCTTAGCCTTTTTTCTGTATATTTTCCACATACTATGGTTTGGTTTGGTTTAGTCTGTAAACTGTGGGTATTTTTTTTCTTTGAATATGAATTATGTGTCATTCCATGAGTTCAGATTCTTACTTACACATATCACTGATGACAGGCAATCTCCACTATGCAGGAGTGTCTAAAGGTTTTTTTTCTAGTAAAACTTTTTGAGCACTTATTTTTGGGGAAATGCCCATGTATGGAGTTAATAAAGTATCTAACGAAGGTCAGGCATAGTGGCAATGTCTAATTCCAGGATTTGAGAGGCAAAGATAGGCAGATCTCTCTGAGTTCAAGGCCAGCCTTGCCTACACAGTGAGCTCCAGGACAGCCAGGTCTAGTTGAGAGTTGTCTCAAGAAACAAATTAATTACAAAAAGTAACTAATGGGTACTGGGGAAAGCACAATGGGTATGACTTTTCCTCTGAAAGAATGAAAGCCTGGAATTCCCAGCATCCACTAAAAGAGTGGGAATGGCTACAGTGTGGAGCTCATTCTTGAGAAGCTCCTTGGCCACTGCCATGAACATTCATTTATGTCCATGGCAGTCTGACAGCATCTGCATGAAGAGCACAATGCTGCTGTCTGTATCGGCTTTTGTGCTTCCTTGATTCCCACAGCTTTGTCAGACCCACCTTGTGACTCACCAGTAGTACAGTGACAGCTTCCAAGCAGACCTTCCTCTGTAACTCCTTCACCCTGTTTTGGCTTCTTAGCTTACCCTTTGTGTTTGAGGATTTCTGTCTTTTGTTTTGTTTGAAACAGGGTTTCTCTGTGTAGCCCTAGCTATTTCCTATTTAAAGTAGGAATTTCCTATTTAAACTAGGCTGACTTCAAACTCCAGACACCCACCTGCCTCTGCCTCCCTGAGTGCTGGAAGTGTATGCCACCATGGCACAGATGTTTTTATTTTGTATGAGACAAAGATGAAAGGCCTGCCCTAACTCTGTGCATCACATGCATGCCAGAAGAGGACTTCAGGTCCCTGGGTGCTGGTTTTATTTTGTTTTATAAAAGATTTAGCTGGGTGTGATACTTACCTCAAAGCCCTGCAAAGGGTTTGAGCAGATCGATGCAAAAGCAAGATGTTTATTTTCTGGCGTTATGAGTGTCAACCCACAATCAGTCCCTCATGGTGAGTGAAGAGCAGGTGACCCCAAATGGCTATTACAAGCAGTGTTTTATACTTTTTAGGGGCACAGGTTACATCAGCAATGTTACAGTTCGAACTTATAGGCTAAGCATATTGACCTTCAAATCTACTGGCTAGCAAGCATGACACACATTTGAACTCTACCTGGGACTTTCCAGAGGGTCAGGTGACTATTAGTCAGTACATTCTGAGAATTTTTTACTCAAGAAGGTTCCTGTGGGTGGAGAATGGAACTTGGCCTAGTCTTGACCCCAGGCGGAAGTGGGAAGCTGTGAAGAAGGTATGGGACTGGAAAAAGCTCTTAGGGTCCCTCAGTGGTGTTGACATCATTAATCACAGCATACAGCATATCTCTGAGTTTGAGACCAACCTGGTCTACATAGTGAGTTACAGGCCAGACCCTGTCTCAATCAATCAATCAATCAAGTCTGTGTTTTTATCTTGTTACTTTTCAATTGCTGTGAAGAAACACCAAGACCAAGGAAAGTTTTAAAAGAAAAGCGTTTAATTCTTGGCTTTGCTTACAGTTTCAGAGATTGAATATATAACCAACATGGCAGGGAGCGTGGTGGCAGGTATGACACTGAACCAACAGCTGAAAGCTTACACATTAAGACAACCATGAGGCATAAAGACTAGGCCTGGCATGGGATTTTGAAACCTCAAAGCCCACCTTCAAGTGAGATACCTCCTAATCCTTCCCTAAACAGCTCCATCAACTAAAAAACAAGTTTTCAAATGTATGAGCCTATGGAGGCCATTTTTCATTTTTCAAACCACCACATTTCACACCCTCCTAAAGGCCTGTAGCTGTCTCATAATGCAAAAATGCACTAATCCAACCTCAAAAACCTCCATAGACCTTTTAGTCTCAAGGCTGTCTCCTGTAAAATCAAAAGGCAATTTTTTTTCTACAATGGCATAGAATATATATTACCATTTCAAGAGAGAGGAAAGGTGACATAGTGAGGAAATATTAACCAAAGCAAGACTGAAACCTGGCAGATCAAACTCTAATCCCAACTCATATATCATATGCCAAAGAGCTTAGAAGGATGATTCGTTAGATCTCCCAATCCTTGGAGCTTTGGTGACATCAGCTCTTTGAGTTGGTTCCATTCAGTGTAGCTCTGAACAGATATTCTATGGCTCTGGAATCTCCAAAATCCTGAGGTCTAACACAATCCAGGCTTCATGTATTCGGCTTCACACAATGGCTTCTTTGGGCCTCTATAAAAGGACTCCTGTGCCAAACCCCTGGCCACCCCAGTTTTCCTTACCAAGGAGGAAGATTCAACCCCTTTATTCCTGCATCCTTCATGACTCTAAATCCAGAGCCACTTGACCAGTTCTGATTGGGCTGAGAACCCTGGCCCATTCCTTGAATTACACTTAGTATAAGCTTTGATTTGTTGATGCTTTCCTTTGTTGAATAAGTTTTCCTTTGCTTTAGAAAATTCCTTAAGCATTTCCTATTTACAAGCTGGACATTTGGCTGGGTGGAGTCGTGCCCCAAGAGAACAACTCCCTTTATTCCTTTTCATATGAGGCCTTTCTTTAAATTTTTCATCTCTTTAAGATTTGACCCCAACATTAAATTTCCGGTGCTCTTTTCCTTCACATTTTGTACTCCTTTTTGCTCCACTTGCTTTTTCATTGTAGATCTGCATAAGAGTAATCACAAATAACTTTGTCTAACTATTCTATCGCTGTGAAAAGATACCATGACCAAGACAACTTAAAACGCATTTGAGGACTTGCTTACAGTTTCAGGTGTATCCATGACCATCATGACTGGGAGCATGGCAGCAGGCAGGCTTGGCATGGTACTGGAGCAGCTCAGTTTACAACTGATTCTCAAGTTGGAAGCAAAAAGTGAGCCTGGCTTTTGAAACCTCAGTGACACACCTCCTCCAACAAGGCCTCCTAATCCTTCCCCAAAACAAAACTATCAAGTAGGAACCAAACATTCAAATATGAGCCCATAGGGTCATTCTCATTCAAACCACATACCTGTTATGTTTGTATGAAATGTATGCATGTATGTATGTATGATGTGTGTGCACCAAATAACTGGTTCCTGTGGAAGTTAAAGGGAGTTGGGAGCACTAATTGTGAACTACTAGGTAGGTGCTAGGAACTGGGTCCAGATCCTCTGCAAAATCAACGATTGTTCTTAACCACTGAGCAATCTCTCTAGCCCCACCTTTTGACACTCTTATACATGTATAATGTAGTTTGGTCACTTTTACAACACATTATATCTCAAGAGTATCACTGAACTCCTTTCCAGCAAGTCCCTTCTATATGTTTGTGCATGTGAATTCCCCAAAATCAATGGAATTGTTTCATGAGCATAGGTGGGGGCTAATTACTGAAGCATGGACAAATTACAGATAAATACACCACTGAGGAAAATGACTCCATCTATCACTAAGCTTCTTAGAGGTTTTTGTTGTCTTGAGTTCTTGGCTGCTGCAATTACTAATCTCATCAATATACAACATTGGCTGCCAGGGTTCCCTCACAGTATATAGAAGGTAGGCTGTGACATTGTTCCTGTTCAGCTATGCCCCAGAACTTAAACTGTTACGTTAAGTAGACCATCTATATGAAGAAGGCCAATCCAGTTGTGTTCTCCTGGAACTCAAGGAATTGTCTATTGATAAAGCTGAAGAGACAGGATTTCTCCTCAGGCTCTGGCCTTCAACATATCAGTGTTTATTAAATATTAGCTAATGGAGACTAGAGAGATGATGCAACAGTTAATATCACTTACTGCTCTTGCAGAGGACCTGGATTCCAGACCCAGCATCCACATCAGGCAGTTCACAATTACCTGTAATATCAGCTCCAGAGTGCCTATGCTTTCTTCTAAGCCTCTTCAGAGACCTGCATTTATGGGGTACACATAAATTCATGCAGGCACATGTGTTGTCTGCAAACCCATGTTAACAGTATCAGTATTCAAGTAGCATAGTTGGTGTGTCCACCTTTAATCCTACCACTCAGGAGACAGAAGCAGGCTGATCTCTAAGTTCAAAGCTAGCCTGGTCTACAGAGTGAGTTCCAGGACAGCCAGTAATACACGGAAAAACCCTGTCTCAAAGAAACAAATAAAACAAAACAAAACACAAAATGATTGAGATGACTCAGCAGCCAAGACTGCTCTTTCAGAAAACCAATGTTTTGTTCCCAGCACCATTGTTGGGTGGCTAACAAAATGTAACTACAGCTCTAGGAGATACAACAGCCTCTTCTGGCCCCTTTGGGCACCCTTCACATGGGGAACATACACATAGAATAAGATGAAAAAATATGACATATAGAATGGAGTTTTATTCAGTCATAAAGACAAAAACTAGATAATTTATAGGGAAAGTGATGGAACCATGTTTTTAAGACATGAAAGTAGAGAAGATGGAGGTGGCTTTAGGGGGAGATAACACAAGGTAAAGGTGTTTATCATAATAAGCAAAGTACATTATATACTCATCTGAAAATGTCAATGTAGCTCTAAAAAGTTCTTGCCTACCATGCATGAAGTCCCAGGTTCAATCCTCAATATCAAGCACACCCTAAGAACCATAGTATGTTGGGAATAGAGGCAGGTCTGAAAGTTCTTCTTCATCCTTGACCACATACTAAATTTGAGGACAGTCTGAAATACATTAGACCCTCCCTCTCTCCCTCCCCTCCCCTCTCCTCTCTTCCCTCTTCACCTCTCTCTCTCTCTCTCTCTCTCACACACACACACACACACACACACACACACGAGTGAGAGAATGACAAAACAGACATGAAAGAAACCTTAAACACTTTCCTGAGACATGCAAGTGGCCCGTTAGTGGAGAGATGGCTCAACAGGTACTCACTGTTCTTGCAAAGGACTCATTTAATTGCCAGTGGCCAAGTAGTTAATTAGCTCACATCACCCTATAATTCCAGCTTCCAGGGGATCTAACATACTCATCTGTCTCGAGTATATGTATGCACTTGTACATATACGATGTGTGCACACACACATACACATTAAGTTTAAAGTTATGTGTGTTCTGTATTATTTCTTAAAATGCCTGACAGAAGCAATATTTTAAAAAGGAAAAGTTTGAGGTTGTGGCCTGAGGGTAAAATCTATCATGGCAGAAAAGGCATGGTGGCTGGAGTGGTTATGCAGTAGCAGGAGCTTGTGGTGGAGACTGTTCATATCTTGGCAGAAGTAGAGAGGTGGACCAATATTGTTGGCAGGCACAATTTTCAAAAACCAACCCCTACCCACAGCCTTCAAAAACAATGCCACCACCTTGGGGAGCACATCCAAACACACAGGCTTATAGGGGACATTTCACATCCAAACACACAGGCTTATAGGGGACATTTCACATCCAAACACACAGGCTTATAGGGGACATTTCACTTTCAAACACACAGGCTTATAGGGAACATTTCACTTTCAAACACACAGGCTTATAGGGGACATTTCACATCCAAACACACAGGCTTATAGGGGACATTTCACATCCAAACACACAGGCTTATAGGGGACATTTCACATCCAAACACACAGGCTTATAGGGGACATTTCACATCCAAACACACAGGCTTATAGGGGACATTTCACTTCCAAACACACAGGCTTATAGGGGACATTTCACATCCAAACACACAGGCTTATAGGGGACATTTCACATCCAAACACACAGGCTTATAGGGGACATTTCACTTCCAAACACACAGGCTTATAGGGGACATTTCACATCCAAACACACAGGCTTATAGGGGACATTTCACTTCCAAACACACAGGCTTATAGGGGACATTTCACATCCAAACACACAGGCTTATAGGGGACATTTCACATCCAAACACACAGGCTTATAGGGGACATTTCACTTTCAAACACACAGGCTTATAGGGGACATTTCACATCCAAACACACAGGCTTATAGGGGACATTTCACATCCAAACACACAGGCTTATAGGGGACATTTCACATCCAAACACACAGGCTTATAGGGGACATTTCACATCCAAACACACAGGCTTATAGGGGACATTTCACTTTCAAACACACAGGCTTATAGGGGACATTTCACATCCAAACACACAGGCTTATAGGGGACATTTCACATCCAAACACACAGGCTTATAGGGGACATTTCACATCCAAACACACAGGCTTATAGGGGACATTTCACATCCAAACACACAGGCTTATAGGGGACATTTCACTTCCAAACACACAGGCTTATAGGGGACATTTCACATCCAAACACACAGGCTTATAGGGGACATTTCACTTCCAAACACACAGGCTTATAGGGGACATTTCACATCCAAACACACAGGCTTATAGGGGACATTTCACTTTCAAACACACAGGCTTATAGGGGACATTTCACATCCAAACACACAGGCTTATAGGGGACATTTCACATCCAAACACACAGGCTTATAGGGGACATTTCGCATCCAAACACACAGGCTTATAGGGGACATTTCACTTTCAAACACACAGGCTTATAGGGGACATTTCACATCCAAACACACAGGCTTATAGGGGACATTTCACATCCAAACACACAGGCTTATAGGGGACATTTCACTTTCAAACACACAGGCTTATAGGGGACATTTCACTTTCAAACACACAGGCTTATAGGGGACATTTCACTTTCAAACACACAGGCTTATAGGGGACATTTCACTTTCAAACACACAGGCTTATAGGGGACATTTCACATCCAAACACACAGGCTTATAGGGGACATTTCGCTTTCAAACACACAGGCTTATAGGGGACATTTCGCTTTCAAACACACAGGCTTATAGGGGACATTTCACTTTCAAACACACAGGCTTATAGGGGACATTTCACTTTCAAACACACAGGCTTATAGGGGACATTTCACTTTCAAACACACAGGCTTATAGGGGACATTTCACTTTCAAACACACAGGCTTATAGGGGACATTTCGCTTTCAAACCAACTTCAATCTGGCTTCAATTATGCTATACTGGCTACTTCCAGAGGACCTGAGATCAATTTCTAGCAGCCACATGGAGGCCCCTAAGTGTCTGTAAGTCCAGTCCCAGAGGACCTGATGTCCTTGTCTGACCTTCTTGGGCCACAGGCATGTACCTGGCACACAGACATACATCTAGGCAACACAAACACACAAAAACAAACTATACAAAACCTCTGCATTATATTATACTTGGAATCTGAAAATATATACATCAAGTCATGAAGTAAACCACAACAGAGGCTGCCGGTGATTAAGGTTTAGGAGAAATAAGGAGATAACCATTTAAGAGTACAGACTTTCTGTTACTTCACCATCGTGACAACAGTGAACAATAATACACTGTCCACTGAAACCTGGCTAAGACATTAGGTGTTGGTAAAGTGGCCCATTTTAGTTCCTGGCAAACAAAGACTATGTGAAGCCTAAAATGAGCTTTCCTGGATATACTCCAAGAGAAGTCCCTGCCACATCAATCACCATTTTCTGAGATGCATATAAGTATTCTTTTCTAGGGCCTATACAACAATGTATTTTCCAATTTGCTAAGAAATTACATGTTTTCCTATCAAATATAAGTATGTACACCAGCAAGTTGGCTCAGCATGTAGAGGTGCTTACCACCAAGCCTAGCCACCTAAGTTCAATTTCCAGGATCCACAAGATGGAAGGAGAAAGTCAATTCCTGAGTTGTTTACCCCAACATGTGATGTTGTATACCCCAACCCCAAATTTAAAAAAAGAAAAAACTGTACTATACAAAAATAACTGTTTCAGATGAGAGATATGTTCATTAGTTTGGATCTAGATTCAGTAGACAAAATTAGTGCCAATTCTAACTATATTAATACAATATAGCTTTCTATCTTTGAGGCAGAATTGCAAGCTAGAGGTATGTAGACTGCAAAATGAAAACTCAAAAACTAAATAAACTCAATCCTGTCTAAGAATTATTTTAAAAAGAAAGCTTGGTAAGTCTACTGTGAGATTTCTTATATTGTACCATGTGAAATTAAATACAAAGTATTCTCTGGCTTTTATGTAGAATGTTATATATAGAATTATTAGATCCACTTGGTCTCAAGTCTAACTCAAGTACGTGCAATTTCCTTAGTTATTTTAAGACAATGTTAATATCAATTCATTGTCAAAAAAGAGTGCCAAAATAGTCTTATACTCCATCTCTACATATATACTAATATTTGCTTTCTACACTTGAGTATTCTATTTCTGGGATATCTTTACAACCATGACACCACTGCAATGAAGTAACTAACTTAACTCTTTTTTTTGGGGGGGGGTCTACATATGCCCTAAAAAAATGAAATGAGTCACTTATTGGCAGCACAGAGAAGTCTTTCTAAACAGTCTGTCAAGCATAGTGGACCATTACTGAAGCCACAATACATGAGAAGTTAATGCTGGAAGATCATTAGTTTGAGGTCAGTTTAGGCTACACAGGGAGTTCAAGGTCAAGCCTGGACTACAGAGCAAGACCCTATCTCAAGGACAAATAATAAAAATTATTATTTATTAAGACAATTTCAATCTCCTGGTCATTTCATAACGTTACTTTAAAAAAAAACATACAAAAGGTGATCAAAATTGATTTTATAAATGGGATGCAAAGATGGTTTATGCAAATAAATGTGATATAATGAACAAAATGAAAGAAAAATCCATATTGCAGGAAATGTACAGGATCATGTAACATCATAGGATATCAACTGATGGTTAAGTTGATAAATTAAAAATGTACTTAATCATAATGATAGCACATGAAAAACAAATTCAGTTTTCCTTCAGTTACAAAGCTCAAACTTATCAAGGTTCCTACCTTTCCTTATTCAGGAAATACTGGGAAAAACCTAGCTGGAGCAATTAGGATAAGAAAAAAGACACCCAAGTAAGAAAAGTAAAACTGTTTCAGGTAACAGGCCTTCCATGAAAAAAATTATAAGAAACTCATAAAATGTAAGATTTTCAAGTCAACAGTGTCTTTACATACTACAAATTATAAAGTAAAATATTATATAACATATAAAATTGCATAAAATGATAGAGAACGAAATTAAACAGGTAAAATCTAGACTATCATGAACAAGACTATAAACAACTTGCAAGGTATGCCACACACATTGAGAGAATTACCATTGTTATAATACCCATCATACCCAAAGTGCTTTGTAGATTACCACTGCAATAACAATTCTAATGACACTTTTCTCACAGGTTCATTAAAAAAAAAAAAAGTCATAAGAAACCAAAGCCTTTCAGTGAAGCCCAAAAAGACTTAAATAAAAAAAAATTTTTAGGCTTAACAATGTATTACAGGGCTGGAGATGTTCACTTAGTGTGAAGTTTGATACTCAAGGACTACACGTGCATGTGTGCACACACACACAAAGTATGGTAGTACATGCCTATAATCCTACTAGGGAGATAGAGGCAAGCTCAGAAGTTCAAGGTCTTTCTTGACCATTTAATTAATTTCAAAGCCAGTCTAAGCTCCAAGAAAAACTTAAGAACAGCAAAAACAAACAAAACCCATTATATAGGAAGAAATCAAACAGTATAATATTGATATAAACCACATAAACTTATTGTTTACAAATAAACATATAGTCATTGCTAGGTATAGGGCACATAACTTTAATTCCAGCCCTCTGGGAGGCAGACAAGTAGATCTCTGTGAGTTTCAGGCTAACCTGGTCTACACAGAAGATTCTAGGCCAGCCAGTTCTATAAAGAAATTATCCCAAAAACAAACAAAAGGAACAAAAAAGCCCCTTATATGGTCCACTAATTTCAACAGTGAATTTAGAACTATAGCATGATGGTAGAGCACCAGCCTAGCATTCATTCTTGAGGCCACAAATTCAATTCCTAGCACCACAACAGAAACAATACAGTATGCATACACACATATATAAATTTATGGGTTTTTTAAAAAAGGAAATATAATTAAATAATAGTAAAGGAAATATAGTTAAGTTGGATAGGCTGGGTCAAACCTAAAATCTCAGCACTCAAGAGGCCTGGAGAAAAAACACTGCTCCATGTTTAAGGCCAGCCTGCTCTATACAGTGAGCTCTATGCTATCCAGCCTGCTCTATACAGTGAGCTCTATGCTATCCCGCCTGCTCTATACAGTGAGCTCTATGCTATCCAGCCTGCTCTACACAGTGAGCTCTATGCTATCCAGCCTGCTCTATACGGTGAGCTCTATGCTATCCAGCCTGCTCTATACAGTGAGCTCTATGCTATCCAGCCTGCTCTATACAGTGAGCTCTATGCTATCCAGTCTGCTCTATACAGTGAGCTCTATGCTATCCAGCCTGCTCTATACAGTGAGCTCTATGCTATTCAGCCTGCTCTATACAGTGAGCTCTATGCTATCCAGCCTGCTCTATACAGTGAGCTCTATGCTATCCAGCCTGCTCTATACAGTGAGCTCTATGCTATTCAGCCTGCTCTATACAGTGAGCTCTATGCTATTCTGGATTACACAGTGAGGTTACCACAAATAAAACCCTGAAAGTACAATCTAAAACTGTAACACAATGAAACATGAAGAATGCTTCCAGACACACGGGCAAAGAATTTCAGAGCTGACATAAAAATCATAGGCATTAAAGGAAAAATAAAGAATTAAGGCCATATTAAGCTAAAGATTTTGCAAAGCAATAAAAAAAAATCTGAAAAGGAATGTACACAGATTAAAAAAAAATCTGTAAATCTTATATATTGCAATAGGTCTATGTCTAAAACAGTAACTCAGGTAACTTCACAGCAAAATACACATATCTTGATTTTAAAACTGACAAATGAAATCAGTATTTTAGCAAAGATATACAAATGGCTTACAGATTAAAAAAATGCAAATTAAAACTGAAGATACCATCTCACATTTTTAAATGGCACATAGAAAGAAAAAATAAAAAGATAAGCAATAAAGAGACTAGGTACATCATTGGGAATATAAATTGGTAGTTGTTACATACACACCGACTTATATTTATCATTACAATAACAAACTCACTTTGGGGATTTGTATCTGAGAACATAAGGTCATGAATTTAAAGAGATAGCTACATTCACATTCAATGCAGCAACACTCCTAACAAGCAAGGTATGAAAAGTAAGTATCCATAGAGACCAAAGGATAATTAAATGTCTTAAAATAACTGACCATAACACTGTTCCATCTTGAGAACATCATGTAAATTGATATACGCCAGCTAGGCATGGAGGCACATGCCTATAACTCCTGCAGTAGCCGGGCGGTGGCGGCGCACGCCTTTAATCCCAGCACTTGGGAGGCAGAGGCAGGTGGATTTCTGAGTTCGAGGCCAGCCTGGTCTACAGAGTGAGTTCCAGGACAGCCAGGGCTACACAGAGAAACCCTGTCTCGAAAAACCAAAAAAAAAAAAAAAAAAAAAAAAAAAAAAACTCCTGCAGTAAAGTCTGAGGCAAAAAGGTTGCAAGTTTGAGGTCAGTTTGAGCTACAGCAAGACCCTGTCACAAAAATAAAAAAGCTAAGTAGAGTTAATACAGAGACTACATGATATAAGAAGCAGAGCCTAAAGAAAAGCTGAACTCCAAGCAGAGAATGGAATGGCTACAAGGGCTTAGAACTCAGAGTGAGGGATTGTACTGGTCAGATCCAAACCTACTTGTGTTAAGTACTTGAACACTATTGTAAAACATGATTTTTTCAGTGCTAGTAAATTATATACTTAAGACAGTAAAAAGAGCCAGGTATGGTGGCTCACACCTATAATCTATGCACTCAGAAGGCTGGGTCAGGACTGCCATGAGCTAGGGACTGGTCTAGGCTACATGACTTTCATAGTAGCCTAGGACAAAATGAGATTGTCTCAGAAAAATAAACAAAAAAACAACAAAGGGAGGAGAGGTACAAACTATTACAATGGGTGCATAACATAACAAATAAACTAAAAAGTAATGAGGAGATGGGAGTTTGTGTCCATTACTTCACAATGCTGACATGGGACATATAACAGATACTACATAAAAAACAATAGCTTCAATCATATCAAACAGGAATATTTTAAAAAGGAAAACCAACAATGGAATTTAGAAATTCATAATTGAAGTCATAAAAATACACAAATGTAGAAATACTCAAAATTCATATAGAAGCACCCAGAAAATCCAAGTGTTGCCATCCAAGACACTGAAGCAAATCCCCTATTACACACATGTAGCTTGTGTTCAATCTGTCAACACCACATAATATCAAATGTAAAAAGTTACTTCCCAAACTTCAGTAAGATATTTCTCAACTGTGAGATCATAAGTGAGCAAAGAAACAAAATCTATGACATTTCTACATGTCTTGCATCAACACACATGGAAATACTAAAGGTTTTCGTTCCCTATATTACAAACCTCCAGTTCATACATATATCATGAAATTTTGATTTCCCCCACAATCCTTAAACTCAGAGCAACCTCAGAATGAGGTTTTTTTTACAGCACATAGCAACTGAATGTTTTTATACATTGCTTATCAATAAGACTTGTATAGCCTATGAATTTTCATTGCAAATGATGGATCAAGGGTCATCAAACAATTTTCTGACTCCCTTACATTCAAAGATTCTCCCCCCAGTGGGGAGTTTCATGTTCATTAGCATCAGCAGAAGTAGCGAAGGATTCCCCGCATTCCTTATATTCATATGGTTTCTCTCCTGTGTGCTTCCGTAAATGTTTATTAAGGCCCGAGTGCTCTGTAAAGGCTTTTCCACAGTACTGACATACATAGGGTTTCTCTCCAGTGTGAATTCGCATGTGAACTCGAAGATATGAGGACCACAAAAATGACTTTCCACATATTATACACTGAAAAGGCTTCTCTCCAGTATGAGTTCGCATGTGAACAGGAAGGTAAGAAGAACACGTAAATGTTTTCCCACATACTGTACACTGAAAGGGTTTTTCTCCAGTGTGAATTTTCAAATGCACATTAAGATAAGAGGAAGAAGCAAAGGCTTTCCCACAGTGGTCACATTCAAAGGGTTTCTCCCCTTTGTGACTTCTTATATGTGCAATAAGGCCTGAGGAAGTGCTAAAGGCTTTTCCACATTCTTGGCATGCATAGGACTTCTCCCCAGTGTGATTTCGTAAATGTATCGTAAGGCCTGAACGAGCAGTGAAGTCTTTCCCACAGTAACTGCATTTATAGGGTTTTACTCCAGTGTGAATTCGGAAGTGGGTCTCAAGGGATGAAGAGTTTCTAAAGGATTTTGTGCATACCTTACACTGAAAAGGTCTCTCAGAACTATGAGTTTTTATGTGTACAGTAAGTTGAGCAAAGCTAATAAAGCCTTTCCCACATTCCTTACATTCATAGGGCCTTTCACCAGTATGCGTTCTTATGTGTTTAGTAAGGCATGAGCGCTCAGGGAAAGTTTTCCCACACTCTTTACATTCATATGGTTTCTCTCCGGTGTGAGTTCGCATATGAATACGAAGATAAGAAGACCGTGTGAATGTTTTGTCACACTGATTACACTCAAAGGGTTTCTCTCCAGTGTGAGTTCTTAAATGTCCAACAAGAGATGAGGAATGAGCCAAGGCTTTCCCACACTGATAACATTCAAAGGGCTTCTCACCTGTATGAATTCTTATATGTTCAACAAGGCCTGAAGATGTACTGAAGGCTTTCCCACATTCCTTACACTCATAGGGCTTCTCACCATTGTGAATTAATACATGCTTAGTAAGGCCTGAACGTGCAGTAAAGTCTTTCCCACAGTAATTACATTTGTATGGTTTTATTCCAGTGTGAATTCGAAAGTGAGTCTTAAGGCAAGAGGAATTTCTAAAAGTCCTTGCACATACCTTACACCGGAAGGGCTTCTCACCAGTGTGAGTTTTTATATGTTCAGTTAGTTGAGCAAAGCTGGTAAAGGCTTTCTCACATTCTGTACAGGGATAGGGCCTCTCTCCAGTATGTTTTCGTAAGTGTATCGTAAGCCAAGAACGGCCACTGAACGCTTTCCCACATACTTTACATTCATAGGGCTTTTCACCTGTGTGAGTTCGTATGTGGCCTAGCAGGTAAGAGGAGCGTGTAAACGCCTTCCCACATATGTTACACTCAAAGGGCTTCTCTCCAGTGTGAGTTCTCAAATGTGTAGTAAGGTAAGAGGAAGACGCAAAGGCATTCCCACACTGGTCACACTGATACGGTTTCTCTCCCGTATGACTTCTCATATGCTCTGTAAGGCGTGAGGGTTGAATGAAGGTTTTCCCACATTCCTTACACTCATAAGACTTCTCTCGAGTGTGTTGTCGTAGATGAACAATTAAACTTGAGCGCTCAGTGAAGGCTTTCCCACATTCCTTACAGTCATAGGGCTTCTCCACAGTGTGGCTTTGCATATGGATATTAAGGTACACAGGATGTGTAAAAAATTTTTCACATTTCTTACATTCATAGTATTTTTTTCCAGTGGGAATCACATGCCCACCATGGCTTATAGGATGAGTAAAAGCTTGTCCACACTCCTCTGATTTGTGGAGATTCTTTTCACTATGAGAAGAACTATGTGCCTGAAGTTCTAACTGATTAACAAAAGTTTCCCCACAGTCACTGCATTCAATGGATTTTTCCAGAGTGCACTTTCTCTGGGAAACATCTGGAGTCAAAGTCAAAGGTTTTACACACTGGTTCAACTGGAAAATGTTCTCTTCAGTAGAAGTTTCTTTATGGGGTGGCAGAAAGTCTTTTCCATATAAGTTACACACTGAAGTGTTCTCTGTATTTGGAGTACTAATGTGAGTCTGAGGGCATGAATCTTCACTAAAAACTGTTCCAACTTGAATAGAGTCACCAAGATCCCCTCCACTGTGTTCTCTTCCCTATTGATAAAGGGGAAAAAGATGATTTTAGAGGATTTTTCAGGCTTGTATAGGAAAATATAACTGTGGAATTCTGATACACTAGACTTCACAATACATTTGGGGCCTCACTTTATGCTGAGTATGCTGGCTTAGTACTATCCCAGGACTCTGGAGGCTGAAGCAAAAGTGTCACAAGTGAAGGCTACCTTGAGTGGTAGTGTGCCTCTCTCTGAAAAAAAAAAGGAGTAAAGGAAAAAGGAAAGAAAAACAAAAAAAGGAAGAAGGGAAGAAGGGAAAGATAAAAGAGTTCCTTGCCTGTTGATAGCTAATTCTCTCAAATCTTTCATTTGAATCTGTTTTTATTAGTAAATCCCTAATTTTCAATGACCTTAGACATTAGGATCTTGTTGCCCCAACCCCTGACTGAGAAACTAAGGACAACTGATGAGTTCCGAGTTCAGGAGTGTGGCTCCAGGTAGGTCAACCATGCTCCAGTGAATGGCCCTACATACACCAAGAAATGATTTGGCTAGCACAAATTCAAATTGATTCTAAAAAAGGGATGTAGAGTTTATGGGGGGGACGGGGGAGAACTTGGAGGAGTTAGGAGGAAAAATGGGAGTTGATTATTACCAAAATACATTGTAAGAGATAATTTCAAATAAAAGTATTTTTTAAAAAGAAATATCCTGGGGCTGGAGAAATGGCTCAGAGGTTAAAAGCACTTGCTCTTCCAAAGGATCCAGGTTAGTTTCCAAGCACCCACATGGCAGCTCAAAATTGTCTGTAATTCCTGTTCCAAGGAATCAGATTCTCTTGTCTATTCTCTAAGGGCACCAAAAATGAACATGATACATTTGTGAACATAAGACATATGTGTGGGCAAAGCACCCATGAACATAAAAATAAATTTATGAGACTTACCAGTTGCATCCTATTTGACATATCTGACCAAAATCTATCCTGCTGAAGTGCTGTCCTTTTTGTCTTAAGGTGCATTTCCCATTCTAAAGTGAAAAACAAAAAACAAATCAAAGGTTAAATTTTTAAAAACAGCCAAAAAACCCCACCTCATTTGGCCAGGAGTGTTGGTGCACACCTTTAGGAGCCAGAGGCAATCCGACCTCTCTGAGCTCCAGATCAGTCTGGTCTATAAGGCTGAGTTCCAGACGAGAACTTCACTTGTGGTTTTTGGGGGGTTTGTTTTTTTGTTGTTTATTTTAATATTAAAATACATTAAACAATAAAACTAAGAGAGAATAAAGCAACTGTCTAAGTCTAAACTTTGACAAGAATAGGATTTGATGTCACAGCTGTAATAATTTATAGATCTTCTATTAAAGTTAAATGGGATAGTAAACAGAATAAACAGAAAACAAAACACTGGTGCATCACAGATGCTTCACATTGCTTTTTCTATGAAAATTGTGTTTCTAAGACAATTTTCATAGCCTTCAGATTCAAGGTGGTCTTCTAACAGTTCCCTCGACACACTTCCAAACACACAGAATGTGACGACAACAGATGTTCCCCGCAGATGCTAACCTTGGAGAATTCCTTGCTCCATTACTGTCAGCTCCACCTTCTGCTCCAACCAAGAGATCAGGCTGGGTTTGAACATCTGACCTCCTAGACACAAAGACAGATAAATCAACAGAAAAGGCCCATGTGAACTACCCGATAGCAGAAGACATTTCTCAAGAAAGACTGAAAATTATTAATAAAGAGCTCAGAATACAATTATTTACGCTATTGGTGACTAGAAAGTTTCTATGACCCATCAAATCCACATTCAGAACTAAATGCACATTTAAAAACTACTAGGGAGGACCACGACTGTTTATGCACAGATGTGATCCCAACACTCACGAGGCTGAGGCAAGAGGACACAAGAGTTCCGGGACAGTCATGGCTATAGAACTAGAGCGAGACCTGTCTCAAGAAACCAAAAAATGGCTAAGGATATGGTTCAGTAATAGAGCACTTCTCTGGACTGTACAAGAGTCTAAATTATTCCCACTACTGTCAATAAACTATTAATGGCATGTAATATTCCTTTGCCTTCATTATTAATGAAAATTCTATGCTTTAAAAAATGTAAAATAAACTAAACCATTTCTCCCAATAAGATCTAATATAGTGTTATTTAATTTTTAATTAAACTGTTATAAAGCCACCCTACCCCCACCCTCAGGAATACAGATCAAACCCAAGGCCTCATGTATATAAACAAGCACTCTACAACAAAGAAATGTACCCAACATGGGTCTTCATTCTTATAGAGAAAAAAAAATGATAGCACTAGTTCTTATCTTTAGAAACAGATTCATAAAGATTGGTAAGAATGACAGCCAAGTGTGATTGCCCACATCTGTTATCCCAGCTCTCAGAAGACTGAGATAGAATTGCTGAGAGCTTGAACCTAAGCTATAGAATGAGACCTTTCCTCATAACAAAACAAACCAAAAGGAGGAAGAATCTCAAAATAACATTATTAGCATAGTAGTAGTGATGCTACTAAGCACCGTTTAGTGGAGAACCACCATGATGTATTAACTTATGGTAAGGGACTTCGTCTGCTATTTCCCACTGTTCTCTGAGCTGACATGGTATTCTAGAACAGCATCTCTGTTCTCTTATGAAGCTAGACCAAGTGATGGCAGTCTTACCTACTGTGGCCAGATTCTGGTAGTTCTCCAGCATCACATCTCTGTAGAGGTTTCTCTGAATTGGATCCAGTGAAGTCCATTCTTCCTGGGTAAAGTCCACAGCCACATCTTCAAAGGTCACTGCATCCTGAACCATCACACAAATGCCAGCTTGAGCAAAGTAAACATCACCTATGCTAGCTGGAGAATGTGGAAGTAACATCCTTGCCTATAAAAGAGACTACGGTCCCCCATAATCTATCTCAGGTCTCAATATTCCTAGAGCATTTCTTCATTCAGTCGCTCTATAGACCTTCTGTACTCATGGATTTCTGCACCTCTTGCAAATGAACTTACATCACCTGAACTACACAAGAAACTCTATTTACCTTACTCCCCTATGTTGTGGCACATTCCCAAGCCTATTACAAACTTGTTACGTGATTATAAATAAGTTTACTACTTTTAAAAATGAAGACTTTCATCTTTATCATTTGTCACTAACAGAAATTAAGACCAATGATTCCTAAAATACTGAGATGTTCTTCAGGGGAATCCCTCACCAATATATGATACATGTCTTTCTGGATCAATTCAACTAGAAAAATTAGTCATGGCAAGGAATTTAGGTTTGTTGTTTTGTTTTGCTGTAAGAGCAAGTCTACTCATGAGAAAACGTGCCTTTTTGGTCAGTTTCACTTGAACTTTGGATCCCCTTAATACTCATCTTCTACAGTATATGATAGGAGATGGTTCCTTCTACTGAAAATCCCAGTTCTCTACTGACTTCTATTTAAAAACCAACAACAACAACAAAAACCTGTCCATCTTGGCTAAATGCATAAAATAAGAAATACACTTTTCCTTGAACTTACCACCTGCTGTATCTCCATGAAGGTCTGTTTTGTCAAAAAATCCTGCTCTGGTGCTAAATCTTTGGTTTGTAGGTGCTTTTCCAATTCTGGAATTAAACCCACAAAATAAGATTAGGCTTAAGTAACAGAACAGTATAGCAAAGAAGTTAAAAATGTCTGTATGGTTTTCTAAATAAACTTGGTTCATGAGCAAACTGAAGATTTGGAGAAAAAAATGCTAAATATTAATTCTGCAAAAACTAATACATGGTAATAAAATAAAAACATGTTACCAAAGCGGAAAAGGAAAGAAATATCATGAAAGTACAGCACGGTATGAATAGCAGCAATCCCAGCACACTGAATCTAAGGCAGGAGAATCAACTATTTAAAGTTATATCATTAAAAAAAAAAGGAAAAAGAAAATGTATTTGAGGCAAACAGAACAGAGGAACTGATAACGATGTATGCCACTGGCTGCTGCTGTTCTTCATAAACATTCACCTTGAAGAACTGCCTTCTGTGTGGTCACCAATTCTTTCAAGCCAGCCAAAGCTCTAGGTTTGATAAGTGTCTGATAATCTATATGCAGACAAAGTTGCATTAATAGAACAAATGGCAAACTTTTCTATGATTCAGGTCTATAATACATTTTTTTTTCAATACAGGGTCTCTTATAGGCCAGGCTAGACCTCAAACTTGCAAGCCTACTGAGATTACAGGCATGCACAATCAAACCTGGTTTTTGGTCCATAATTCTAATAAAAGCAGCAATTACTTCAAAAAGGACTAAAAAGGCAAAGCTTTAATCCCATGATCCCAAGGATCTCTAACCACTAAAACACTAATCAATTCCAAATTAACATTTCTGACAAAACAAATCACTGCAATATTTGCTAAGCAATAAACCATTAACTTACAAATATTATAGTTCATCAAATTCAGATAAAGTCATAAAATATAATACTAACTAGAAAGTGCTATTTTATTTATCAAAGATGGAGACAAGAACATACATTTCAACAGAACTAGGTAATGCACATTTTAAAAACCACCACAGTGGGCCATCAAGGTAGCTCATCAAGTATAAAAGCTTTCCACGTAACACTGACAACCTCAGTTCAATCAGCAGAACCCACATCTTGACTGTCAGTGTCCCGCTTGGGAAGAAGGAACCTCAACTGAAGAATAGTCTCCACCCGTCTGGCTGGTGGGCATGTCTGTAGAACCTTTATTTGAGTGTTAATTGATGCAGACTTTCTACCAGGTCTGAAGAAAGGTGGCTGAGCAATCCTAAGGGAGTAAGCCAGTAATCGTGGTTTTTGTTTCAGGTTCTGCCTCTACATTCCTGCCTTGACTTCCCTGGATGGAGTATAACCTGTAAGCCAAATAAACCGTTTCCTCCCAAGTTGCTTATTTATACTCAGTGTTTTATCACAGCAACAGAATGCAAACTAGGACACCAAGTATTAAAAAATCAAAAGCAATGGCACACGTCTGTAATCCTAGCTCCAGCATTCTTACAGAGAGATCAGAGGCAGAAACTGGAGAACTGGCCAGAAGTACAAGGGAGGAAGAAGAAAGCAATCACAAGGGGGAAGGGAGGAACCTGGGAGTGAAAGGGGATGGGGGGAGGTAGAGAGGGGAATGTGATCAGGTATTGGGTGGGAGAAAAGGACTGAAATCCCTAAGGACCAGCAGAAAGAATGGAAACATGCAACCTCGTGAGGTAGGAGGTTGGGGGTACCCTCCAGAATACACCAAAGACCTGGGAGGTGAGAGACTCTCAGGACTCAAAGGGAGGGACCTTAGATGAAATGCCCTACATTAGGGAGAAGAAACTTGTAGAGCCCACCTCCAGAAGAAAGACAGGGCATCAAATGAGAGATGGGGTTGCCATCCCACACTCAAAACTCTGACCCATAATTGTTCCTGTCTGAAAGAACTACAGGAACAAAAATGGAGAAGAACCTGAGGAAAAGGAGGTTCAGCAACAGTCCCAAAGTGGGATCCAGCTCAAGGGGAGACCCCAAGGCCTGACACTATTACTGGGGCTATGGAGCGCTCACAAAAAGGGACCTACCATGACTGCCCTCCGAAAGACCCAACAAGCAGCTGAAAGAATCAGATGCAGATATTTGCACCCACCCAATGGAGAGAAGCTGCTGACCCCTGTGGTTGAATTAGGGGAAAGCTAGAAGAAGCTGAGGAGGAGGGTGACCTGTAGGAGGACCAGCAGTCTCAATTAACCTGGACCCCAGAAATCTCTCAGATACTGAAACACCAACCAGGCAGCATACACCAGCTGATATGAGGCCCCCAACACATATACAGCAGAGGACTGCCAGGTCTGGGTTTAGTCAGAGAAGATGCACCTAACCCTCAAGAGACTGGAAGCCCCAGGGAATTTAGAGGTCTGGTTGAATGGGGGTGGGGGGTGGGGACATCCTAGTAGAGACAGGGAGGCAGGGAGGAGGTATGGAATGTGAACAGTCAGAGGGTGAACCAGGAAGGGAATAAAATCTGGAGTTTAAAATAAATTAACAGGGAGGGGAGGGGAGGGGAGGGAAGAGGAGAGGAGAGGAGAGGAGAGGAGAGGAGAGGAGAGGAGAGGAGAGGAGAGGAGAGGAGAGGAGAGGAGAGGAGAGGAGAAGAAGAGAGAGAGGGAGGGAGGGAGGAAAGGAGGGAGGGAGGGAGGGAGGGAGGGAGGGAGGGAGGGAGGGAGGGGAAAGAAATTCAAGCAGCTAAAAAAGAAAAAAAGAAGAATGACCTTTCCTCAAACCACAAGGTAGAAGCAGAGAACTAACTCCCAGTAAGTTGTTCTCTATTTCCACATATGTACTGTGGGCATATGTGTACCTGCACCCATACACAAAAAACAAGAAATAAAAATAAACCTTTTCATTTGCTTTTGTTTTGAGATAGGGTTTCTCTGAGTAGTGCTGGGTTGTCCTGGAACTCTGTAAGATCAGGCTAGCCTTGAAATCACAGACATCCACCTATCTCTGCCTCCCAAATGCTGAAATTAAATGTGTGCACTACCATCACCTTAAATCTCAAAAACAGACAAACAAACAAACAAACAAAAGCAAAAAGCCCACCCCACAGCACCAGGCATGCAGCTCGGTAACGAAGCACACACACCATATAGGAGGGACTGCAGTGTGATGCATACCCCAATTAAACAAACATGTTAGCTTATATGCATTAGAAGAAAACTGCGGGCAGCGGTGGCGCACGCCTTTAATCCCAGCACTTGGGAGGCAGAGGCAGGCGGATTTCTGAGTTCGAGGCCAGCCTGGTCTACAGAGTGAGTTCCAGGACAGCCCAGGCTACACAGAGAAACCCTGTCTCGAAAGAAGAAAACTGTTATCACTGTTATCTCACTGGATTTGACGAAGTTCCCAAGCACACTAAGTACATAACATGTGCCTGCTGCACATGAAGCATCAAATGCAAGTGAGTACCAACTTACCTACAGTGTCCAGGTTTGTGTCGTCCTCCTCCACTGCCACGTCACTAACTCTGCTGTTCTGAGTTGGATCCTTTGTAGTCCACTCCTCTTGAGTGAAATCCACAGCCTCATCCTGAAAGGTCACCAAATCCTAAACCACCCGCACATACTTGTTTCGACCAAGTTTCTATCCCCACCAGTCCTCTCAGAAGAATAAGGATAGGGAACTCAATGTCTAGAAAGAACTTGAGTTCTCCCATTGCCTCTTGGTATCCACACTCACTCTCCGTCTACTCTAATAAAATGGCTTTAAGGACACATTTCGAACATTTTTACCTCACCACGCCACAACCTTTTTCATCTTCCCTCTTTTTTTAATAATACTCCTGGACATATTTTATATATGGGTTAAATATGAAAACAACATTTTTGAGAATATGTATACTTTATTATCTTTAAGAATACTGCAAAAAAACCTAGTATTTGGCACTGCAAGGATCAAGACTAGCTAGTAATAACTATAATAATATAGCATTACAACAATGCAAAAAGCTCATCCTCTTCCTGGATAATTAGTCCTTGTCACGGACTTTATTCATTTTGGTAATCCTGGGAGATAAGTCTGTCTACATGGAAAGACGTATAGCTCTCTATGCAATAAGTTCAGTTTGTGGTTCCTCATACCTTATTACAGTTTTTTAGGCAATCAACCAACATGCTTTCTCCCTCTGTTTCTTCTCCTTGACTGCAGTTTTGGTCACCAGAAGGCAGACTTTCTGGAAAAAAAGATACATCAATCCAAAGCTACAAAGAAGTCCACATTCACTGTGTGGGTAGGAGTTCATCTATTTGCAATTAATATATAACTTGGTTCACACAAAATAACTTGCAAATATAAACTCCAGTTTATATTATATTATAAATTATACAATGCCACACCAATTTTTACAGCAGGAAAATATGATGATGAACTACCTTGCCAATCAAGAAAAGCACATTAGTTTTACTTTAAAACCAAGGAAACTTAAGTTCTGAGAAATACAACTCTAAATTTGCCTATGATGAAAAAAATCAGTGTTGAATATGCAGCTCCTGCCCTCACATACTAGACATACAAAACAGTCCTCTTCCACCCACCTCAGCACTCCATAACAGACTGGCAGATCTCTGGCTCTACATGGTGTAGGCAAGACCTACAACACAATCTCTCAATAACAGTAGCAATAGTACTTACTTACCACAGGACAAACTAGTAATGTCCATCTTTTTCATCTGATGGTAAAAATATGTGACCAAATTCTTCTGTGACTCCAAGGACAAGGTCAGAGAAATTTATATGTCAAAAGTGGAAAATGACCAGATTCATTTCTCTTTAATCTGGATGACTTAGATTCCTACTGAAATCAATGAAAATGCAACAGTTAGCAGTCATCAAACATTATATACTAGCTCTCTGCAGGTAAGATAATGAAAACCATTAAAAATGTATACCCTATAATATAGGTTCATTAACAGCACATGAACTGACTGTGGAATCATATGTATTTGTTGCAGTTTGAACAAGACGCATGCTCCATAAGCTCATGCATTTGAATACTGGTCCTTAGCTGGCAGCCCTATTTAGAAAAATTATGGAGCCTGCAGAAGGTGAACCTTTGCTTAAGAATAAGCATCACTGAGGAGGCCCTTAAGGTTTTATAAGCCTCATCCTACTTCCTGTTCTCTCACCTGTGTGCACATGAAAATGTGATCTTTGGGCTCCTACTACCATGTTATACCTTCTCCACTATTATATGAACTCTTTCCCTCTGAACCATAGGTCAAAATAAATAAAATAAATCCTTTCTTCCTTAAGTGGCTTTGGTTATAATATCATACCAACAGAAAAGTAACTAATACAGTACTCTAAGTAACACCAGAACCTTATTAATGCATTTGTGTATTTGTGTGTGTGTGTGTGTGTGTGTGCTTACATAAATTATACTATGTAATAAGCAACATATAAAGAACTAAGGAAAGTAAGCACATGAGTTACTTAAAACATAACATTTTGGACTGGAAAGGTGGCTCAGAAGATAGCTCTTCCTTAGAACCTGAGTTCAATTCCCAGCACCCTCACAACCATCTATAACTCCAGTCCCAAGGTACCCAACACCATTTTCTGACATCCTTGGACATCAGTAAATATACAATACACAGACATACATGCAGACAAAAAACACCATCTTAGGGTTTATACTGCAGTGATAAGGCACCATGATCAAAAGCAACTTGGGGAGGAAATGTTTTATTTAATATTACACTTGCAACAAACAGTCCATCAATGAGGAAAATCAGGGCAGGAACTCAAGGCAAAAACCTAGAGGCAAGAACTGAAGCAAAGACCATGGAAGAATACTGTTTATTACGAGTTTCTGGCTTCCCCTTCAGATTTCTTATATACCCCAAGACCTCAGGAACTGAAACACCCACAATAGGCTGGATCATTGTGTATCCTATATTCTGTATTACTGTATTTAAAAAGATTTTAAAAAATAATTCAGCCAGGCATCCTAGTACTTGGGAGGCAGAGGCAGGTGGATCTCTATAAGGTCCAGAGCAGTCTGGTCTATAGGGTGAGTTCCAGGACAGCCAGGGCTACAGAGAGAAACCCTGCCTTGAAAAACCAAAACAAGGTCTTCCTGCCACCATCTGCACCAGGGAGCCAGGCAGCTCCACAGCCTTCTGTGCAAGGCCAACCAGGAGAGAGTGATCTCCCTGCAGCACTTTCACTTCTGATCATGGAGGTGAGATCTCCACATTTTCTCTGGAGGGAACAACTAGGAGTGCACAGGGCATACAATCAGTGGAGCAGCTGGGACAGAAGTTTTCCTGCTACCATTTGCACTGAGGAGTCGGATAGCTCCACAGTCTTCTGTGCACAGACCCTGCCAGAAGAAAGCTGGTCTCCCAGGAGTATGGACACAGGCTTACAGGCCGACAGGAGGGACAAGCTCCAGCCAGAAACAGTTAAGACCAACTAACACCAGAGATAACGAGGTGGCAAAAGGCAAGCACAAGAACCCTACCAACAGAAACAAAGGTTACTTGGCAACGTCAGAGCCCAGTTTTCCCACTACAGCAAGTCCCAGAACCCCAACACACGGGAAAATCAAGAGTTGAATTTAAAATCGTATCTCATGATGCAGATAGAGGGCTTCAAAAAGGACTTAAATAACTCCCTTAAAAAAATACAGGAGAACATGGGTCAACAGGTAAAAGCCCTTAAAGAGGAAACAAAACAAAAAAAAATCACTTAAAGAAATACAGGAGATCATGGATCAACAGGCAGAAGCCCTAAAAGAGGAAACACAAAAATATCTTAAAGAATTACAGGAAAACACAAGCAATCAAGTGAAGGAACTGAACAAAACATCCAGGATCTAAAAGTGGAAGTAGAAACAATGAAGAAATCACAAAGGGAGACAACTCTGGAGATAGAAAACCTTGAAAAAAAAAATCAAGAGTAGCAGATGCAAGCATCAACAATAGAATACAAAAGATGGAAGAAAAAAATCTCAGGTGCTGAAGATACCATAGAAAACACTGACTCAACAGTCAAAGAAAATGCAAAATGCAAAAAGCTTACAACCCAAACATCTAGGAAATCCAGGACACAATGAGAAGACCAAACCTAAGGATTATAGGTTTAGAAGAAAGTGAAGATTTACAAATTAAAGAGCCAGTAAATATCTTCCAAAAAATTATAGAAGAAAACTTTCCTAACCTAAAGAGAGAGACGCCCATGAACATACAAGAAGCCTACACAATTTCAAACAGACTAGACCAGAACAGAAATACCTCCCGTCACATAATAATCAAAACACTAAATGTACTAAACAAAGAAAGAATATTAAAAGCAGTAAAGGAAAAAAGGCCAAGTAACATATAAAGGAAGACCTATCAGAATTACACCAGACTTCTCACCTGAGACGATGAAAGCTAGAAGACCCTGGGCAGATGTCATACAGACCCTAAGAGAACACAAATGCCAGCCCAGACTACTATACCCAACAAAATTCTCAATTACCATAGATGGACAAACCAAAATATTCCATGATAAAACCAAATTTATACAATATCTTTCCACAAATCCAGCCCTACAAAGGATAATAGATGGAAAACGCCAATATAAGGAGGGCAATTACACCCTAGAAAAAGCAAGATAGTAATCTTCTTTCAACAAACCCAAAAGAAGATAACCACTCAAATATAAAAATAACATCAAAAATAACAGGAAGCAACAATCACTATTCCTTAATATTTCTTAACATCAGTGGACTCAATTCACCAATAAAAAGACATAGACTAACAGGATAGGTAAACATGACCCAGGATTTTGTTGCATACAGGAAACACACCTCAGTGTCAAAGACAAACACTACCTCAGAGTAAAAGGCTGGAAAACAATTTTTCAAGCAAATGGTCCCAGGAAACAAGCTAGAATAGCCATTCTAATATCGGATAAAATTGACTTTCCACCAAAAGTCATCAAAAGAGACACAGAAGGACACTTCATACTCATCAAAGGAAAAAATCTACCAAGAAGAACTCTCAATTCTGAACATCTATGCTCCAGATAAAAGGGCACCCTCATTCATAAAAGAAACTTTACTAAAGCTAAAAGGACACATTGAACATTACACAATAATTGTGGGTGACTTAACACTCCACTCTCCTCAATGGACCGATCAGGGAAACACAAACTAAACAGAGACACAGTAAAACTAGTTGAAGTGTTGGACCAAATGGATTTAACAGTTATCTATAGAACATTTCATCCTAAATCAAAAGAATATACCTTCTTCTCAGCACCTCATGGTACCTTCTCCAAAATCAACCATATAACTGGTCACAAAACAGACCACAACAAATAAGAGAAGATCGAACTAATCCCATGCCTCCTATCAGATCACTATGGAGTAAGGGTGGTCTTCAATAGCAGCAAAAACAACAGAAAGCCCACATACACATGGAAGCTGAACAATGCACTACTCAATGATACCCTGGTCAAGAAAGAAATAAGGAAAGAAATCAAAGACTTTTTAGAATTTAATGAAAATGAAGGCACAACATACCCAAACTTATGGGACACAATGAAAGCAGTGCTAAGAGGAAAACTTATAGTCCTGAGTGCCTCCAAAAAGAAAATGGAGAGAGTATACACTAGCAGCTTAATGGCACACCTGAAAGCTCTGGAACAGAAAGAAGCAAATACACCCAAGAGGAGTAGAAGGCAGGAAATTATCAAACTCAGGGCTGAAAGCAATCAAGTAGACACAAAAAGAACCATACAAAGAATCAACAAAACCAGGAGCTGGTTTTTTGAGAAAATCAACAAGATAGATAAACCCTTAGCCAGACTAACCAGAGGGCACAGAGACAGCATCCAAACTAATAAAATCAGAAATGAAAAGGGAGATATAACAACAGAAACTGAAGAATTTCAAAAAATCATCAGATGCTACTACAAAAGTCTATACTCAAGACAACTGGAAAATCTGGAGGAAATGGACAATTTCCTAGACAGATACCAAATACCAAAATTAAAACAGGATCAAATAGACCATCTAAACAGTCCCATAACCACTAAAGAAATAGAAGCAGTCATTGAATTCTTGCCAACTGAATCCAAGAACAAAATGATCAAGTAGGCTTCATCCCAGGATTCTGTATATTCTGTTCAATATACAGAAATCCATCAATGTAATCCACTACATAAACAAACTCAAAGAAAAAAAACCACATGGTCATTTCATTAGATGCTAATAAAAGCATATGACAAAATTCAGCATCCCTTCATGCTAAAAGTTTTGAAAATATTAGGAATTCAAGGCCCATATCTAAACATTGTAAAAGCAACATACAGCAAACCAGTAGCCAACATCAAACTAAACGGAGAGAAACTTGAGCAATTCCACTAAAATCAGGGACTAGACAAGGCTGTCCTCTCTCTCCATATCCATTCAATATAGTACTTGAAGTTCTAGCTAGAGCAATTAGACAACAAAAGGAGGTCAAAGGGATACAAATTGGAAAGGAAGAAGTCAAATTATCACTATGTGCAGATGATATGATAGTATACTTAAACGACCCAAAAATCTCCACCAGAGAACTCCTACAGCTGATAAACAACTTCAGCAAAGTGGCCGGATATAAATTTAACTCAAACAAATAAGTAGCCTTCCTATACTCAAAGGATAAACAGGCTGAGAAAGAAATTAGGGAAATGACACCCTTCACAATAGTCACAAACAATATAAAGTATCTTGGTGTGACTCAAACCAAACAAGTGAAAGATCTGTATGACAAGAACTTCATGTCTCTGAAGAAAGAAATCAAAGAGGACCTCATGTAGTGGCTATTCCTAGTTGTCAAAATCAGTAGCCTCTATTCTACAACTTACAGACTGAGAAAGAAATCAGGAATACAATACCTTTCACAATAGCCTCAAAAACGACAATAACGAAAGTGGATATAAGTCTAACCCAGCAAGTACTTGACTTTTAGAAGATATTGAAGATACTGATACTGACCTAAAGATATTGAAGAAAATAAAATCAAAGATGCTAAAAGTAGAATGAGCCCTCATGCTCATGGATCAGAAGGATTAATAGAATAAAAAGAGTCATCCTATCAAAAGCAATTTACAGATTCAACACAACTTTCATTAAAATCTCAATGTAAGCCGGGCAGTGGTGGCGCACGCCTTTAATCCCAGCACTTGGGAGGCAGAGGCAGGCGGATTTCTGAGTTCGAGGCCAGCCTGGTCTACAGAGTGAGTTCCAGGACATCCAGGGCTACACAGAGAAACCCTGTCTCGAAAAAACCAAAAATAAAATAAAAAAAAATAAAATAAAATCTCAATGTAACTTTTTCACAGAAAGTGAAAAAACAATTCTCAACTTCACATGGAAACACAAAGAAACATCCAGGACAGCTAAAACTATCCTGAATAATAAAAGAGCTGCTGGAAGGATCACCATACCATATTTCAAGTTGTACTGCAGAGCTATCATAATAAAAACTACATGATATTGGCATAAAAGACACACAAATTAATGGAATTCAATTGAAGATATGGACATAAGTTTACTACTATTCCTATGTACACAGAAACCTATTTTGACAAAACACACACACACACACACACACTAGAAAAAAGACATGATCTTCAACAAATGGCGTTGGTTAAACAGGATGGCTGCATGTAGAAAAATACAATTTTGTCCATATATATCATCCTGCAAAAAACTCAATTCCAAATTGATTAAGGACCTCAAGATAAGGTCAGATACACTGATTATGATAGAAGAAATTTTATTATTAGAAATAATAATAAGGTATAATAATGGGGAATAGGCTTTACCTCATTGCACAGGAAAAGACTTTCTGAACAGGCCACTGCCATTACAGTCACTAAGACTAACAATAACTGGGACTTCATGAAAAGAAAAGCTACTGAAAAGCAGGCAGCAGGCTACAGAATGAGAAAAGTCAGTTATACAACTGACAGATGGCTATTATTACAGAACTAAAACATAAAAAAGGAACATCAAGAAAACAAACAATCTGTGTGTGCAAGCCTCTGTGAGTATAGATGTGCTTTTAGTCCCTTTGTTTTGTTCTGACTCTCTGCTTTATTCTTGTTTGTTTATTGATCTATTTGCTTTCTAAAGAGAGAAAGGTATAGAGTTAGTTGGTGGGGAGGTGGGAAAAATCTAGGAGGAGACAAGGGAAGGAGAAACTGTGATCAGAATACATTGTATGAAAAATTATTTCTAATAATAAAAGAAAACCACCCAATTAAAAAATGAGGTATAGAACTAAGGAAAAGATAAAACACAAATAGCTGAGAAACACTTAATGTTCATAAAACTACTTTGAGGGGCTGGAGAGATGGCTCAGTGGTTAAGAGCACTGGCTGCTCTTCCAGAGGTCCTGAGTTCAATTCCCAACTACACAGTGGCTCCCAACCATCTGAAATGGGATCCTATGCCCTCTTCTGGTATGTCTTTAGACAGCTACAGTGTACTCATATGTATAAAATAAAAAAATCTTTAAAAAAAAAAAAAACTACTTTGAGATTTCATCTTACCCAGTCAGGATGGCCAAAATCAGTAAAACAAATGATAGTTCATGCTGGGAAGGACATTGTTGAACTGAGTGCAAACCTGTATAGCCACTATGGAAAGCATATGGTGGTTCCTGGGAATAGATTTCCTCAAGATCCAGCTAGTCGTCCTCTTGGGCATATACTTAAAAGGCTCCACATCCTACTAGAGAGATACTTGATCGTCTATGTTCACTGCTGCTCTATTCATAATAGTCAAAAATTGGAAACAGCCTAAATGCCCATCAACTGAAAAATTAATGAAAATCTGGTACATTTACAAGATTTACAAACTTTACATTACACTATTCAGTTGTTAAAAGAAATGAAATCATGATGAGTGAGCAGGGGAGAGTTATCAACCAGACCCAAACAGACAAATATGGTATATTTTCTCTTATTTGTGATATTAGCTCTTAACTGCTCTGTAAGAGTACTACGGTACAAACAACTACAGTGGTTAGGTACTTACTATGGGAGTAATCCATAGGTAGGAGATCATCTCCGAATGAAGGGGAAATAGGATATGCTGTTATTGACATACGAAGGGGGAAAGTAGGAGGATTAAATAGAGAAAGGGATGGGAGAAAAGAGTAAAGGAGGGAATATGGGGAAGAAGAATTAACACTAAAGGCCATTTGCAAAACCATATTAGAAGCCTAAAATAGATACATATATAAAAGAAACCTAAACAGAGTAAATGCTTCAATTAGACATCTTATGCTACCAAGCAAAACTTCCAGTGCATTAGATATTATTGCTTTGGCCATATGGTAACCACCAAACATCACAGACTGTTGTTTACTTTCGACCACCTGATGGTAAGGCCCTGTTGCAAAAAACAACACTTACATTATGTCATTCAACACAAAGAAGTCAGGCTGGTACCTTACTAGATGTTTCACCATTACCGATCAGTGTTGATCCTACCAGAAAGTATTCTACCTGCTATCGAAGAAAGGCATCAATATCTCCCCACTATAAACCCTGCAATCTACAACTGCCTGGAAGATATTCTGGTGCAATAGTGGAACATATGTTACGGAAGTAACCAACCACTCTCTGACTGGACTTAAGGCCCATTCCATGAAACAGAATATCTGACATTGTAAATGTGGCCAACACTGAGACTTGATGGGTCATAAGCCTAGAGGAAACCCCATTATTATATCCAGCTAAGGGAACATAGAAACAAAACAATTCCTAATGGCATTCTGCTATACCCATAGGCAGTGCTACACTCAGCCCTCATCAAAGAATCTTGCATTACATAGGAACCAACACAGAGACCCACAATTTAACAATGTGCAGAGTTGAGACTCTGAACCACTCAATCCTATACAGGATGTTTTCATCAAAGCCTACACCTCAAGGCTCAGTAATCTATTTGGAAAAGAATTATAGGAAGCAGGAGTTATGATTTAATCCAAGGAACAGTGTCTTCCAAACACAACAGGACCCATGCACATATGAACTCACAGAGACAGTGGCAGCATACACAAAGCCTGCACAGATCAAGTCAGATCAGGTCCTACTCCTTAGAGGGTAAAGTGTACATGGGCTCCTACCTCTAACCAAGAAACTACCTGCAACTGAGACCCATTAACAAAGGAAAAATCAACTTTCTCCAGTAGACTCTCCCTGAGTATCTTAATCACACTTCAGGGCAGGCCCCATGACCAGGAGTAGTAGTTTTCTAGACTTTTTGGTCTCATTTTGCTTTGTTTGAGCATTTTTCGTATTACTGGTCTTTTACTTACTTATTTTAATTTGTTTGTGCTTGCATACACCTTACTTTTTTTAAAGAAAGAATGAGAAAGAACATAGAGTAGGGAAGCAGGAAGAATTTGGAAGTAACTGGGGGAGGGGAAAATGTGATCAAAATTATGAAAAAGAACTTTTCAATTAGAAAAGTATGCAACCATAAGATTTTTTTTTGTAAGTGAAAATATGGAACTACATATATCTCTTACATTATGGGAATCAGAAAAGTAGTTCATCAAAATTACACAGACAAAAATGTTTACAAAAGCTCTCAAGAAACATTTTGCACATCTTAATTCTGGAAAGCTCTACTAATTTTAGGGACCACATGTTCAAACATATAAATCTGAGTTCTTGTTGTTCTCATTTTATTCAAACTATGTTCAATATTAAATATACTTATAACCATATTTGGAATCTGTAGAATAAGTACAGTATAAGTACTAGAATCTGTGCCATATGATAGCCTGAAGCAAACCTTGCTATTATTACTATTCTAATAAATACATACTAAAATAACTTGTCATTATACCCATAGGTTAATGCCTCTCTTACCTCTCATCAGAAACATTTCTTTTTACACTAGATATTAAATTACAAACCAAGAGCTGATCTAAGTACAGAGATTAAGAGACTAAACATTCAGTCTTAAATGGGATATCTATATTACACCCCTCCTCCCAAAGCCCTGGGATAACTACAGAATAGTCAGAAAAAGGTGATAGATAACTACAAAGAAGCAGTGTGAAGTTGCACATACAAACTCAACAGCAGTGATAACAACATACACAAGACCTGTGCTAGCTCAATCCAGACAAAATCCCACCACAGAAACAGAGATAGGCTTTAAATTCCACCCCAGATGAGGAGCTATTTTCAATTGATAGCTGCTTAGAGAGAGAAAGTCATATTTCTTTCAGGGTGTGGCCCCAGGCAGGTCAACCTTACCACAGTGTAAGCCCACACATCCTAGAATAATGTGCAGCACAAATAAGGCTTGATGGGTTTATTTTAAAAAAGAAAAAAGGTAACAAAAAGCTAGGTTTGAAAGAGGGGTAGATCTGAAAGGAAGCAGGGTGGGTGAATACAATCAAAATAAACTATATGAAAGTCTCAAAAAAGTAACAAAAATAAATTTTACAAAAGAAAAAGTATGTGGGGGCTGGTAAGATGGCTCAGTGGGTAAAAGTGCTCATTTGTATGTATGCCTGATGACCTAAGTCTCAGTTTTAAGGGAGACCAATTCTCACAAGTTGTCCCCAGATTCTCAAAAGTTGTCCCCAAACCTTCACACTTGTAGTAAGGTAAAAATTATATATATTTAACTTTTTATTGTGAGTGCCTCCCTGCCTCCCCACAACCACCACCACCACCACTTTGGTCACCAAATGGCTAGAGACTCCTACAGTTTATTTCATTTGCTAATAAGGGAAATCTCAACCAGTGGTTCAGTAATTTATAATGAGTTGGAAGACGTAAGAATTTGTTGCTCAGAGCAGTGAGTGCTGAAATGATTGCTTCAACTTTTGCCAGTTATATATTTTTTTGTTGGGTCCTTACCCTTTACTAGAGACATCCTGGCTAAGGATGAGAAGTTAAAACATTCCAGAGTTATATCACACATGGTACTCAACATCCGTGTGTCTCAAGATTACAGTTCTCTCAATTCATTCCTGAAGCAGCCACAGTTGCTGATAAGAGATGCTCTCCTCTAGCACCCTGACATCTATCAAAGGAATAGAGAGAGGAAACACAAGATAGTCCAAACGTGTCTCTAAAACTCAGTCCCTTTTGAGTTAAACATGTAAGTAAACTTTGTAAATGTACAGACATGTTCCCTCCATGTAGTTGTTTAAATGAGAATATCCCCCACAGACTCAGAGAGTTAAATACTTGGCCCGCAACTGGCTTATAATGAGCTAAGTATCCGACTCTCAAAACATGAAATAGGGTTCCTTGAAAGCTGTGAAAAATATTTCCTACTCTTATTGACACTTTACTTGAAGTGTAACTTTCAACAAAATTGTATTCGACATAAATACACACATTTTCACTGAATTAGATGTTCACTAAATAAGGCTGACAACCATCAGATTGCCAGAAAGTTTTTCGACTGTCATCTTGTAAACAATCTACTCCAAACCCTGGTGTGCACAATGACAGTGACCAAACAGCTTAGGACCTTTCCTGTTCTTTCCACTGCTTACGATCAGTATAAGTACCAGAAAGTGTCTTGTTCAGTGTGGTCATTTTAAATTATTTCAGCCTGCCACCATTCCAGTTCTCAGAGCCTGTAGCCAGTCTGCTCTACTCCACTGTGATTCTATGAATCTAGGCTTTCTCAACCAGACATTAACATTTTTGTTCCCATTAATTTGACAATTTTTCTTGTCGGGGGCATCTCATTCTGTTGTCCCAACTAGCCCAGATCTCAAGGGTTCATTCAAACTATCATCTTCCTCAGGCTCAGGCTCAGTAAATAGTTGTGTAACCAGTCAATTATTGTCAACTAAGTTACTACTGTGACTTTAGTAAGATAAATCCATACGAGTTGGATCTTAAAGTTCAAATAGTTTAACACATGGTTGTCTTACAATGGTTGAGCTTGGTACATGAATAGAAAGATATCACATTAAGCAAGTAAATCAACAAACATGTTTTCTCTAACAAAATCAAGATTTTTTTTTTTTAAAAGGATGCAGGTAATCCTAGCACTAGGGAGGCTCAAATAAGATTGCACTAAAGACACCTTGGGTTACACAGTAAGTGCCAGGCTTGCCTAGACTACAGACCTTGTCTCAAAAATGAATAATTAAAAAATGAATAAATAATAATCATAATGGAGATGGGAAAATGGTTCAGAAATTAATAGTGCTGGCTATTCTTTCAAAGAACCAGGATTCAATTCCCAGCACCCACATAGCAGCTCATGACAATCTGTAACTCCAGTAACAGGGGGTCTGATACCCTCTTCTTGCCTCCAAGGAAACTCTACTCATAGGGTGCACAGGCCTATACTCAGACAAAATACCCATACATACAAATTTGTTTAAAAATAATAATAAAAGAATTTTAAAAGTAGAGATTGGAGAGAAGGCAAGGTGATTATTTACTGTGTTTATAGAAAAACAGAGTAGTTTCCAACACCAACAACAGGTGACTCACAACTACCTCTAAGTCCAGCTTCAGGTGATCACCCTCTAAGGAAAGGCATACATGCGTGCAAACATACATCTTTTTTTAAAATATATTTTTTAATGTTTTGCCTGCATGTATTTATGTGCCACCTGAGTGGCTAGTACCCCTAGAGGCCAAAAGAGGGTGTCCAATCCTCCATATGGTTGTGAGCCACCATATGGGTGTTGGGACTAAAATCCAGGTCATCTGCAAGAGCAACAAGTGCTCTAAAAACAGAGCCATCTCTCCAGCCCCAATAAACCTTGCTTTTAAAGAAAAACTTACATGAGGGACTATTTGACAAAATGGATGGGAAGAGGCAAGAGAGTATAAGGTCAAAATATACAATGTGCATGCACGAACATATAATGAAACCCATTTTTTCCTGCAATTAAACAAAAGGTAAATATTTCAAGTTTTCCTGAAACATGCTACCCAACCAGGAGAAAATAATTATGTTCAAATATCATACTACTTTAGAAAAATAATGTTTGGTTTCAGACCAAGACAAGGGACTGAGGTGCATATCATACATACCAAGGCAGACCTGGCCTCCAGGTTCTCCCAGCCTCAGTCCCTACCTGGCACACCCTGACCCAACCCTGAACTTTCCAGGCCAGGGACTGGGCTGCCCTTCCCGCAAGGCTCTTCCTTATATAATCCAGACAGTCTGGTCTCTCAGTGCTCTCTCTCTTCTCTTCTTTCTCTGTTTGCAGGTACCTCCCCCCCCATCCCCCCCTCCACACAATGACTCCCCTGGTCTCTGTCCTTGGGGCCAATGAACTCACCAGAGAGCAGCTTCCCAATAAACCTGCAATTGATATATTCTAATCTGGCTAGAATTGGCTCATTTCACCAGTGGAGAAATAACATATCAAATAAAGCCTCATCCATTCCTTAATAGAGTTCTACTTATTTGTGTGTGTGTGTGTGTGTGTGTGTGTGTGTGTGTGTGTGTGTCTGTGTGTACATGACTGCAAGTGCCTAGAGTCTCTGGTATCCCCATTCCCACATAGCTGGTGTTACAGGCTGTTACAAGCCACTAACATGGGTGCTGGGACCCAAAATCAGATCCTCTGGAAGTGCTATGTGGGCTCTTAACCAACTAATCTATCTCTCCAGCCCCAAGTTCCAATTTTTCATGAACCATACCTTCAGTGTCAAATTCCCTATTTTTAACTTGTGAATACTTTATTGTTGGGATGAAGAGAAGGGGTAAGGGATGATTTGTAGTCTGCAAAACTGATGAATATGCACAGCCTGAGCATTTAACACTTTCTCTTTTTGCCTAAATGAAACAATTCAAACTGGATGCATGAGGTTTGGTAAAAAATAGAGATAGATAGATAGACAGACAGACAGACAGACAGCCGGCCGGCCGGCTGGTCGGCCGATAGATAAAACCGAAAGAACTAAGGGAATGCATCAATTTCCAAAAAAAAAAAAAAAGAAGGATGCTAAGTTCTAATAGTTGAAAGTGAGAGAGACTAGAAAGGATAAATAAGATAAAAAAGGAAAGAAGGTCCTCACCCTGGGACTTTCCTGTTCCATCAAATTCCACCCACTGCTCACAATGAAGCAGGATGACCAGGTTCGTGGGGCAACGGGGCTCCAAGCTGGACTTCCAGCGGCCGAAATCCTTTTTTTTTTTCTTTTTTTTTCTTCTTCTTCTTCTTCTGGAAAGCAAAAAAAAATTGTAAGATTACCTTAAAGGCGTTCGAGGCAGCAACAACTATATTCAAAGGCTCGGGAAGCCCAAATACCGTTCATGCGAAATGGCCCCCGGCCGGGACCTCCTGAGAACTGTAGGGCCCTAACCTCTGAGAAGCGACCGGGCTAGACGCGCGGCCCAGGGACGAGCGCAGTCGCCACGGAGGCCACACCCAGGCCTCACTCCCCACCTCCGCCACCGCCCATCCCCTCATCCAGCCTCACTAGAACCCGCCCAACCGGCCCGCTACTACCGAGAAAAAGAGACCAGAGCCGCGCGAAGCCACACCGGAAGAGACGAAAGCGAGCTGCGGTTCACTTCCGCTTACCGAGTCGGAATCCTTCCGGGATAGGAATTTCGCTTCCCAGAACTTAGATGCCGATTGATCCCGAAGCGGAGGTTAAAAACCCAGTCAAAGGATGAAATTGAAGTTTGAGCAAGATTTCTGGGCGAGAACAGCCTTCCCGACGTCCAATCCCAGAACAAAGTTAAACACAGACCGGGAAGTACGGGGGTCTTAGGAGGCTCATAAACCTTTCCTTCCCTACCTCCTCCTGGTTCCTGTACTTCCTGAGCAGATAAACTGCCAGATCTGGGAACCAGCGTATCGCGTCCACTCAACCACTACAGCCTTTAGGCTTTATTTTTATTATACCATGCTAAGTTCTAATCGCTGGTAGTGAGACGGGCTAGAAAGTCAGGGAAAATGAAGAGGACATGAAAAAGAAAGAAGCCTCTCACCCTGAGACTTTCTGATGAAAAATTTAAAATGTAAACATAACTGATACAGCCAAAAATTGCCTACAGAGAAAAATGTGTGTTTTCATAAAGATATCTCAGTGAAGATGTTAAAAGCAAATATCAGTGCATGGCAGTACACCCCTGCAATCACAGCACGCAGAGGCAGAGACAGGCAATCCTCATGAGTCGAGGCCTGCTAGATCCGCTTAACAAGTTCCAAGCCAACCAGGACTACAAAATGAAAACTCATCTCAAAACAAAATGAAAATAGTAAGGCGACAAATAAATTCTACTTACTTAGGGCCAAATGTCTATAATCTTGAATTTTACCATATTAGCATTCCTCTCAACCCTAAATCTGAACAATGTACCTCATAAAACCATCTTACAATTTCATTTACAAACAGAAATTCATTAAGAGTAAACCAGTTAATACATTGTACTTAATTTTTAATGCTATTTAAATTTTAAGCTTTGCTTAATCTTTAAACCTTATTATAAATTACATCCTTTGAGAACTATAACTTAGAAAGTCATAAGATTGTGTGTGTGTGTGTACTGATATATCTATATGCATTGAAGATAATCTTAAACGAGATACCGTATAGAAGCCCACATCAGTATCTTGTGATTGTGTACTGTCTTTTTCCTATAAAACTCTTCCACTAATCCAGCATTCAGGAGACAGAGGCCAGTGAATATCTGTGAGTTTGAGGCTAGTCTACTCTACAAAGTGAATTCAAGGACAGTCAGGGGCTGATATATTGAGAGACCCTGTTGAAGAAAAGGAGAACAACAAAAAAGTGTTTGTGCGCTCGTTCACACTGTGACTAAGCCTGTCTGCCACCACCTTTACTTGTTGGCAACCAGATCTCCTGAGATTGGTTTTGAATGTCTTGGTGAGTTTGATTATGAGCTAGCCTTGGATGCTGTCCTAAATATCTGAAATCAGACCTGTGGGCCCTTGCAGGATTTGCTCAGAGGCCCAAGTTGGAACATCTGTGAGTCACAGTTGAACTCTATGTGTCACTCTCACTGTCCAGAGGTTGCCCACCCCAGCAGCTTATTTCAGTAAATATGCAAATGCATTTAGCCTTTTTTACTAGAGATTTTACAGGAAACCTGGCTAAATACCTTTTAACTTTTACTGCATTTCTATGTTTTGTGTGTTCATGGACATGTGCCTTGGTGTGTTAAGGAGGTCAGAGGATAACTTACAGACATCAATTCTCTCCTTTCACTATGTGGGTCTCAGGAATCAAACCCAGATCATTAAGCTTAGCAGCATACTTACAAACCTTAGTTTTTATATGTTCTCTTTTTTCCTTTTTACTTGGGGAGGCCGTTTGAGGCAGGGTCTCTCTATTATGTAGCTCTGACTGTCCTGGGAGTTCACTGTGTAAAGGAAGCTGACCTCAAACTCATAGAAATCCACCTTCCTCTCCCTCCCATGTCTAGTTGTTGTTGTTGTTGAGACAGTTTCTCTGTGTCTCAGAGCTTAGACTCTCAGAGCAGGCTGAGCTTGAGGCCTTGGAAAACACAGAGCTCTGCTTGTCTCTGTCTCCCAAGTTCTGGGATTAAAGAATGAGCCACCATTCCCAACACAGTTCTAATGTAATTTTAGAAGTCTATACATAAGCTTCCTCGGCTCAGTAAATCCTATAGACTAGTAACAAGAGATAAACAGAGTGTGCTGGGTCTAAGGTCCTACGGCAGTGTAAGTCAAACTTGAGCTCTGACACCCATTCCCCTATATGGGTGACAACATGTGAATACCATGGAAATCTGCCCTACCACTGGGAAGGCCAAAAGGGAATCCATGTTTAGAGCTAGGCCCACATGACTACAGAAAAACTACCAAGATGGCAGTTTTTAATGAGGAATTAGCAATGTTGAACTGGGTCAGGCACAAAAATTCTAGTTTTCTCCTACGAGGACTGGGTTGCAATCTGTCAATCATGTAGAGGAAAAAAATTGAGCTTAGAGCCAGGCTTATGGGCAGCACCCATGCCCCAGAATGGGGCTGAGGTTGGATCAGGTACCATCTCTGTATAATATATGGACAGCTAGAAAGACCTGAAAGTCAAGGCTAGGAATAAGAACTCACCCCACAAAATAGCAGAAAAGCACTCTTAGGCCTGGAACTCTGTGCAGCCAAGGATGACTTCGAACATCTGCTCCTCCTGCCTCCATGACCTGAGTGCTGGTATTCCAGGTGTGAGCCACCACAGAACACTTTATGCAAGGAGTGGAACAGGGGGCTTTGTGCATGTTAAGAAAGCACTCTACAAAGTGAGCTACATCCTCAGTTTCAGGAGAGTTTTTCTGACTCCATCGGTATTCCTAGAGCCTCTCCCTTGATTCCTTCATACTGGTGAGCCAGCTCGTGCACATGGAGTCTCCCTTCCACAGGCTTTCAGGACCCTTTACTCTGTCTTATCTGTGTGAACATTGTAATGAATTATTGTAGTCCTTGATTACTTTGTATTTTCAATTACTTGTATTTGCTGTATGTCCTGGTTCACTTTTTATTGATGTGATAAATACCAACAAAGCTAATTTGGTAAGGAAAGAGTTTATTTGACTTAAACATACCAATCATAGTCCATCATTAGGGGAAATCAAGGAAGAAACCCAAGACAGGAACCTGGAGTCAGGCAGACACCGTGGAGAAATACTTCTTACTAGCTTGCTCTCCCTAACTGGCTTAGCTTGCTTTCTTATACTAGTGAGGAATCAGCAATATAATGGGCAGGTACAAGGGCCACCTGCCCATGGGTGGCACTGCCCACAGTTGTCTGGGGAATACCAATCAATCACTAATCAAAAAATTACCCCAAAGACTTCTCCATATACCAATCTGATGATGCATCCCTCAGTTAACATTTTCTCTTTCTAGATGATTAATTTGTATTAAGCTTACAAAAAAACTAACCAGCACAAATGATTCCTTATCAGCTTGACACAGACATATCACTATTCAACCATAACCTTTCCTTTTCTTGTTATTCCCAAGATCTCATGTTAGTATCATAATATAAAATATAGTATGACCTTAAAAGATTCAGTCTTTAAAAATTCAAACTCTGAAAGTTAAGTCTCTTTACACTAAAGCAGCAATCATGAAGCCTCCACGGGTCTGCGCTCGGTCCTCTGCATGCATGCTGTGGTTGTTTAGCTTAGGGTATTTGTGGGACTCCTAACAGTGGGAATAGGGGTGTCTCTGACTTTTTTGGCTGCTCTTGGGACCATTTCCTACTGGGTTGCCTCATCCAGCCTTGATAATGAGGATTTGTGCCTAGTCTTATTGCATCCTGTTAGTTAGTGTTTGGTTGGTATTGCTGGGAGGCATGCTCTTCTCTGATGGGAAATGGAGCAGTGGATCTGGGTGGAGGGTAAGTGGGAAGGACTGGGAGGAGTGGAGAGAGGGAGGCTGTGATCAGTGAAGGGACACTAGCCCACTCCAGAATGGCTCTGTCAGGCCTTGCCCTTCTCTCCCATTCTCTCTGCCTTGCTAAAAAATGTTACATACATTGCTAAAGCTAGCCACCAAAATCTGTTTGCTTATCTGGCTACATATCCTCCTGCAGCTGACTACCAAGGTCCAGCTTCCAATGTATTGAAGACTATCAACCAAAAAAGCCCCCTTTGGCTCACTTAAGATGTCCAATTAAAATTGAACACATCATGTTCCCCTTGTACCATTATAAACTGCCACTTTCCTATGTGGCATGTCTCCTCTCTATCCAAAGGCAGTCCTTTGTCCCATTCCCCTCTGGCACAAATTTCCCTTTCCCACCTTGTTCCCTTCCCCTTCTCCATCTCCTATCTTTGTGTCTTACTCCCTGCTGTGCTGTGCCCCAATCCCTCCCAGACAAACAAATTGCCTTTGTGCCAAGAGCTTGGTCTTGGGGGTCCTGAGCTGATAATTTTCCTTTTAGGCAGGATGTATTATATGAGAGAAGAATAAAATAAAATAGAAGTTTGGCCTTTTTTAAATACTCAGCATAAGGAGCCAGGTGTGGTGGTGCATGCCCTTAATCCCAGCACTCAGGAGGCAGAGGGAGGTTTGTCTCTGAGTTCCAGGACAGCCAGGACTATACAGGGAAAGCCTGTCTCAAAGAAACAAAGAAAAACTCACTATCTCCTTATAGTCAGGCAGTGGTGGTATACACCTTTAGTCACAGAAATTGGGAGGCAGAGGAAGGTGGATCTTCAAGGCCAGCCTGGTCTACAAAGCAAGTTCCAGGAGAGCCAAAGCTATAAAGAGAATCAATCAATCTCTCTCTCTCTCTCTCTCTCTCTCTCTCTCTCTCTCTCTCTCTCTCTCTCTCTCTCCTCTCTCTAAATATATATATACACATACATACCCAACTTGTGGAATAGATCTGGCCTGAGCCCACCAACTTGCCACAGTTCTGTCCTCTCCAGTCGTTGGGGTCTACTGCAACTAAGGCTGTACCTTCACCAATGGCCTTTCTTCAGGAACTCTGACTCTGCCACGCAACATAAACCTGGGTTACTCTCCAAGACCCCTTCCATTCTATAGCTTTTCTGTCACCAAAACCATTATCACATGGGAAAACTCTTACAACATTACCAAATTCAGCTGCCAGCTTAAGATACAGTCTCCCAGATTTTACCTCAATGATGCTGGTGTACTTAGTCACAGCTGAGCTATGAGCTCCAGCTAATCAACAATTGTCAGTGGTGCTGGTCTCATGTTAATGAGTGCAGGTCTTCAGCCCCAGCTGACTAGAAATCACAGATTCTCTATTCAAACTACAACACAAAGAGCCCCAATAATCTTTGGTTTTCTCTGAAATTTCACAAGCCATCATCTGCACCTCTCTCAACATTCCTATCTCCCAAGCTCCCATAACAACTCAGTAAGCTCAGAGAATCAATGGCTTTCTCAAGCCCAAAGCTCCAAAATCTTTCTAAAACCAACAAGGTTAGGTAGATCACAGCAATACTCACAATCCTAGTATCAATTTCTGTTTTAGTTTTGTTTCCTGTTGCTATGGAGAGCACAATGACCCAGTGTCACTTGGGTAGAAGTTTATTTGCCTTATATATGTTTTGTTTCTCAAAGCTGGGTTTCTATATGTAGCCCTGGCTATCCTGGAACTCTCTCTGTAGACCAGGCTGACCTTGAATTCAGAGATCTGCCTGCCTCTGCCTCCTGAGTGCACCACCACCTATCCTAATCATAGCTCACCACTGAGGGGAGTCAGGGCAGGAACTCAAAAAAAGAGAAGAAACTTGGGCCTTAGGAAGAATGGCAGACATTCAGATGGAGCATGCCTACCAAAAGCAGCCTATAATCTTTCAAAACAAGAAGCATGTTTTGCTGGGAGAAATCGGCAAGGAAAAACTCCCTCTGTACTACAAAAACATCGGTCTAGGCTTCAAGACGCCCAATGAGGCCATCAACATAGACAAGAAATGCCCCTCCACTGGTAATGCCACATCCTAGGTCGGATCCTGTCTGGTGTCGTGATGAAGATGAAGATGCAGAGGACCATTGTTATCTGCTGGAACTATCTCCATTACATCCAAAAATACAATTGCTTTGAGAGGCATCGCAAGAACATGTCTGTGCACCTGTCCCCGTTTCAGGGATGTACAGATCGGCGACATTGTCACTGTTGGAGAGCGCACGCCGCTGTGCAAGACTGTTCGATTCAATGTGCTCAAGGTCACCAAGGCTGCTGGCACCAAGAAGCAGTTTCAGAAGTTCTAAGTGGACTCTGGCCAATGCCCTGGAATAAATAAAGTTATTTTCCAACTAAGAGAGAGAGAGAGAGAGAGAGAGAGAGAGAGAGAGAGAGAGAGAGAGAGAGAGGAAAGGAAAGGAAAGGAAAAAAGAAAAGAAAAGAAACTTGGACTCAGAAACTGAAGCAAGAGACCACAGAGAAATGCTACATACGGGCTTGCTCAGTTTGCTTTCTTATACCATTCAGAATCGACTACCAAGAGGTGGCACCACCTGCAGTGACCTGGGCCCTCCAAAATCAGTCATAATCAAGAAAATGCCCCCCAAAGCCTGGCCTACAGGCCAATCTGTGAGGACAATTCCTCAATGAAGACTTCCTTTTCATAGATGACTTTAGATTACATCACACTGACAAACATTAGCCACCACACTGTGCAGCCCAGTGATTTGTTCTTTGTGCATTTTTATGTTTACTGTATTCTCACCATATGGCCTGAGACCATGTGTGCATTGCAAAAGTACTGACACAACCGGGTATCCCTGCTGGGGACAGCAAACAATGACAGGGACTGCCTGCAGTAGGCCTGGATGGAGACATTTCAGTAGCCCATGGCAGCTCTTTATAACAACAGTTGTTCCCATTTCTCCTAACCTTAGCCCTGGACAACGGCTGTATAGATTTCATTTGTGCATGACTGTTTTTCAGTTGGCCTTGGTGTGCATAATCATTCTATTATATCTGACTTTCTTACTTTTTCCCCTTATGCTCTGGCGAATTCTGTGAAACTAGATGTTCCCTGATGTAATGATTCTTAAACAATTGGGAACTGAGGCACGGGGCACAGCACAGCACAGTCCTAATGGCCCAGGTGCATGCTGTGTGTTCTCATCTTAGAAACAATGCAATAACTGCACAATGGTAGTTCCAGATCAATGCTTGACTTGCAAAGAAAGTTTGAAGAAATTATTAGAAAATGAATTAGAGCCAACATTGGGACCCCAAAGAAAGAAAAAAACTATTAAAGTTATGAAATAAGTTTTACACAACATTTGAGAGTGGTTCCTGGATAAGCAAGTATAAAATATGTAAAATCTTAGATTAGTAAAACTAAGTCAAAACACTGGGACTCTTAGGAGAGTCATTGTGTGTAGTGTGTAGAAGCAGAAATCTAGGGGAACTACCGAGTTAAGGGTTAACTTGATTCTTTCTGGCCACTGCCTGGCAGCTTTGCCCATGTCATTTATCATTAAAGCTTCACAAGAAAGTGCAAGTAGCTGGCCTCAGAGCTCTGAGCTCTGAAGTATAATAGTTAAAGTTTAAATAATAAGTTTGCAATTATTATTATTTTGGCTATAGGCCTGGGAATAGGGAAGCTTGAAACTTTGGGGAACAATTGTAATTCTTGAGTCTTTGTGGGACATGGTTATTCTTTTGAATTTGATTTGGCAACAATTATGCAATGTCTTTTTTATCTGTTTTTGGAGTATCAATAGAAGACTGGGGCAAGAAGAAGGCAGGAGAGAATGTGGAGAGAATGCAGAGAGAATGTAGAGAGCATGTAGAGAGTGAATAGTGAGCAAATGCAGAGAGCATGAGAAGAGCTTGTGAAGAGTGAGTGAAGAGACTGAGGTGTGTGTGAAGAGTGTGTGTTTGAGTGAAAGGAGAGTGCGTGTGAGATGTGTGTGAAGAGTGTGTGAGTGAGTGGAAGGGGAACACACAGAAGTATGTATGAGTGTGAGAGTGCAAGAAAAGCGCCCAGGAGAAAAGCAGAGTGCGCAGGAGAATGCAGAGTGTGTGCAGCCTCAAGCTGCGAGCTATGAGCGAGAGAGAAAGAGAGCAGAGAATGAGAGAGAAGAGAAACTTTAAGCCTTGAAAAATTGCCTGTCAGCTTGTACCCACAAAGTAGTCTATGTATATTTATTATTCATCTTCCAGATATTCCTGCTTCCAGTTGGGAACTCCAATCCTGTGTAGAGGCTGGACTCAGCATATCCCCAACAATTTATACAGAAAAAATAGAATAACACTAAGACTAGTGGGCTAGGGGGATGATTCAGTGGGTAGGAGACATCATGCATGGGCTGGAGACCTGAATTTGGGTCCCTAGCATCCACATAAAAACTGGGAATGATCCTGTGCACCCGTAACCCCAGCAATGGTAGAAGAAGGAAATCAGGAGGATTGGTGCAGTTTGCTGACTTAGCCTAAAAACAGCAAGCTCCAGATTCAGTAAGAGAACCCCGTCTCAAGAGGATAAGGTGCTCATGGGTGTGTGTAACCACACATACACTAAAAGGGAAAATGATAAGATACTCAGAAAAAGCTGAACTTATGTAAAATCTGTACCTTGGGGCTGTCGTTCAAGCCTGAGGACCTGATTTTGATTCCTAGAACCTACACAGTAAAAGAGGGCCAATCCCCCTTCTCCCGAGTTATGTTCTGATCTCTATACAAGTGCTATGTCATGTGCAAGTCCCCAACAAATACATGTAAAATTAAAATCTATACCTCGTATCATATTCAACAGTAAACTACAAATTGATCAGGAATCTTAATGTAAAAAATAAAACTAAGGTATGCACTGTGATCAAGTGATTCTTTGTCAGATTAAGGAAGAAAATATGTCACCGCAAGCTGGCAGTAGTGCACAAGCATTATTTGGGCAGCCTATAAAGTTGAACAGATGGGTCAAGTCTTTTTTAACTTAGACCAAGCAGGCTCCTTCATTCTTAGAAACCATGCATAAATGGGTAGAAGATAGCTCCCAGCAGAGAAGGCAGTCAGGGAGGTGGCTTGCATGACTATCTAAATGGTTCTATTTGGCCATTCACCCAGGAGTTTCTGGGTCAGACAACTGGACTCTTCACAGCCACAGGGGTTATGCTATCCATGGCTATCAGATCTGGGGCACAATTCCAAGAAATATGAAAAGCATGATGAAAAGATGTTTGCTTGAACTTTGAAACAATCACTATTGTCAATAGTCATCCTAGCAACATTGAGGTACAGATATATCTGCGACTTCCAGCTCTCAATATTTTGTGTTTATAGGAAAGAAGGTATCACTGACTCATAATAATGAAGTTATTATGAGTAATAATGAAGGGGAACTGTCATAAAGCTTTCCAAACCTGCTACACCATTTTATTACCAGTAACACATTTTCCTTACCTTTTCACTTTTTCTATTTCTTAGTTTCATTTTGTATTGCATGAGGGTGGACACATAGGTAAAGGTCAGAGAAATTCTGCTAGAGTTGGTTGTTTCCTGCCATGTGAGCTCCAGGGATCAAACTCAGGTCATCATCCTTGACAACCAGTGTCTACCCATTGAGCAATCTTGCCAGCCCCTCTTATTTATTTATCCATATATCTGCTGTTGATAATAGCCATCATCAGTGTGGTAAAATGATATCTTTACTTTGAAGGGAATCTACCTCCTTGCACATGCTAAATACATATGATACAGTGCAGCCCTCCTATTGTGGTTTGGATTTATTTTCCCTGTTTAGTGACTTGACCATCTTCTACTGTACTTGCTGTTCATTTGTATCCTTGGTGAATCTAAGACCTTTTTTATTGTTGTTCAAGGCCTGTTTGTATTGTTGGATTGTTACTCTTGAATTCAGAAGCTTTATATAAGGGAATATGTGTCTCAGGCTGGCCTAAAACTTTTTAACTTTTAAAAATTGGTATACAAAGCCAGCAAAATGGAATCTGCTACATAGATCTGCCTGCCTCTTGCTCACAAGTGTTGGTATTAACGGCACGTGACACCATGCTTGGCTCATTTTTACCTTAACTTTAATTCAATAGATTACAGTATTTTACAATATTTTCTTTTGTGTGACCACTGGTGGTACAAGTAATGTCAATTGACTCTAATTGTTTTTCTGTATCTGAGTTCTTTGGTTCTATTGCTGTTATAATAGTTGGTTTTCTCCTCTCTGAATAGTACCAGGGGTGACTTCTAAAAAGGCTGCTCACTAAGAACTTCAAATAAAACTAGACGAAATACCCATCCAACCACATATGCAAATCACAGCTTAGAAACACAAGCAGATCAATAGCAAGTTCCAGGACAGACAGACAGACAGGGCTACATTGGGAAAACTTATCTCAAAACAAGCAAACAACAACAAAATATAACCACAAATCAAAAACAAGGCAACAAGATTCCTCCAAAGGTCATTCCTCTTCAATTGCTGACTCCAAAAATAATAGATGGTTGAGAATGCAGGACAAATAACCTTAAAAATCTAGGCTTTTTTCTCATGTGTGTGTGTGCACGCGCATATACCAATATGCCAGGGTGTATTCATGTAAACTGGAGGACATGTGGAAGTCAGTTCTCTCCTTCCTCCATGTGGATTCTAGAGAGTGAATTCAGGTCCTCAGGCTTGTCAACACTTGCTGAGTTATCTCAACAGTCCTGAACAGACCAGTTTTTAAAATGATCAGGGACCTCAAAGAGGATTAAAAGTAGCTGATAAATTAGTAAGGAAATCAGTTCAAGAACTGGACAAGAAAGTTAACAATGTAGATGAAAAATTCAGCAAGGAAGCTGAGGGTAGTGGTGCACACTTTTAATCCCAGCACTTGGGAGGCAAAGGCAGACAAATTCACAGAGAAACTCTGTCTTGAAAAACAAAAAGTCAGCAATAAATTGGAGATTTTGAAGAAAAGAGAAATATTAGTAACAAAATCTCAGTAAATCAAATAACAAAATATAGTGGAAAGCACTACTAGTGTATCAAAAGGATATCAGTTATTGAAGATAAAATTGAGGAAAATACATATCCAGATACCAAAAAAGGGAAAAAAGCAAATACAATTTTCAAGAACTCTTGAAGATGGAGACAATGCATGAGAGAAACCATGGGGAAGACAGCGCTCAGATAAAGCCAGCATAGAAGACATACACCGTGAAATATATTTTTAAAAAGCCCACATCTAGGGAGTGAGAGATATGGACAGCTATACACAAGAGACTTACACCCTTGACAGATATGAGCAGGAAAAGCCTTTCCTCAGACTGGACATGATGGCTCAGACTCGGACAAGCTCCCCACCAAAGCTGAAGACCTGAGTTCAATCTCTGGGACCCACATGGTAAAAGAAATCTGATTTACACAGGTTGTCCTCTGACTGTTGGATGCACACCATGAAGTGTATATGCCCACAGACATCAATCAATCAATCATTACAATGTAATAAAAGTATTTTTTCAATCTGGCAATTCACAAAGACTTGTAACTCCACCCACTGTGTGCCTAACAGCCTCTTCTAGCTTCCACGGGCAACCAAACTCATGTATATGCCCACACAGAGACGTATAAAAGTCAGTCTTAAAAAATAGTTGGGCATGGTGATATATACCTTTGTCCCAGCACTCAGCAAGCAGAGATAGGTGGATCTTTAGCAAGTTCCAGGATAGTCAAGGCTATATAGAAACCATATATATATATATCAAAAGGACCTGTGAAATGAAGGATTGATTACACTCCTTAAGTCCATGGGGCTTCCTACAACTTGAATAGTTTCATGTACTTGAATTGGAATAAGTGAAAGGCTTTTCTACATTGCTTACATTTGTTTTTCCCAACTGTGGTTTTACATGTGAATATTAAGGCTGTAGAGTATTTAAAAGCTTTTCTCCATTCCATATATGTGTATAATATATATTATACATATATATTAAAACATGTTACATTTTTTGTGGACTAGAGAGGCAGTTTATCAGCTATGCAGTTCCCAATTACCACAAACTATACAGTCAAATTTCCCATATTTGGAAAAACTTCAGAGGTCACAACATTTGAATAAGAACATTTGGTAACAATTAAGTCAGGCCATGGGAAAACTACCTTCGTGATCATAGATCTCCCCTGCCAGGTATTTCCTATTGTTTTTGAAACAGTGTCTTAGTTACTGTCCTATTGCTGTGAAGAGACACCATGACCAAGGCAATTCGTATTTTAAAGATACATTTGCTGGAGGCTTGCTTAGTTTTAGAGGGCGAGTCTGTGATCATTATGGTGGGAAGCAGACAGGCTTAATGCTGGAGAAGCAGCTGAGGGCTTTACATCCTGATCTGGAGGCAGCTGGCAGAGAAAGAGATAGTGGGCCTGGTATGGGCTTTTGAAAGCTCAAACCCACCTCCAAATCCTTCCCAAACAGTTCTATTAACTGGGGACCAAGCATTCAAACATGAACCTTTCTCATTCAAACCACTACAGTTATCTCAGTCCTGGCCAGCCTCAATCATACCATCACAAGGGCGACCTTGAACTCTTCGTCCTCCTGCATCTACCTCCTGAGTGACGGAATGACAAGAGGCACCAGTTTTGATTTTGAGATGGGATCTTATGGCACCTAGGATGACCTCGAATTCAATATGTAGCCAATACTGGCCTTGGATTGCTGATCATTCTGGCCTCAATCCCCTAAGTGTTGGGATTATATTAGTGTGTCATTGTTTATTTTTACAACTTATTATTTTCAGTGATTTACCTACATGTGTTTATGTGCACCACATGAATCTATGGTAGACTCAGAAGTCAGAAAAGTCCATCAGATGACATGGAACTGGAATTACAGGCATGACTGTGGGCCACCATGTGGGCACTGGGAACAAATACAGGTCTTCTGCAAGAGTAGCAAGTGCTCATAACTGCTAAGTCATCATTTTAACCCTGTCCCTTGATTTTTTTAAAAGATGGGATATTGAAGAGAAAGGGGGGGGAAGGGAGGGAGGAAGAGAGGGAGGGAGGGAGGGAGGGAAGGAGGGAGGGAGAGAGATTAAGAAAGAAAGAAAGAAACAAACAAACAAACAAAGAAGTCAAGGTAAGATCTTGCTATATAACTCAGGTCTTTAACTTAAAGTCCTGCTTCCACCTCTCAAATTATAGGATTATACAAACAGGGCCACTGAACTCAAGCTTTTGAGTAATCTAAAGGCGTGTGTGTGTGTGTGTGTGTGTGTGTGTGTGTGTGTGTGTGTGATTATATTACATAATATATATATTATATTTTAATAAATTATACTATAATCACATACACATAATTTGTTAGAGCTAATGCAGCAAACAGACCAGTAGCTTAAACATGGTTATTTATTTCTTACAATCTGAAGTCTAGAAATCAGAGATCAGCATCACTCAGGTAGTTTCCTCTGGAGGTCTTTGTACCATACTTGTGGCCACTTGTCTCTATTTGCAGAAGGCTGTCTGAAGTTTCCATAGTCTTCTCTGTGTGCATCCTGTAGCATCTTAATATTTTGAGGACATCAGTCACTTCCAATGGACTCATGGCAACTTCATTTGCTTTTTATTATTTTTACTTTACACGTTTTGCCTGCACATATGCGCTCATGTGTATGCTGAGTGATCACAAAGGCCAGAAGGGGCCCAAATCCCTTCACCAAGTTATGGATGGCTGCAAGCTGCCATGGCTGCTGGAAACTGAAGCCTGGCCCTCTGAAAGAGCAGCAGGTGCTCGTAACTATTTGAATCATCTCTACAGTCCCTCATTTGAATTTTTAAAGTGTAATATTATTGGGGGGGTGCATGCCACAGCATTCACGTGGAGGTCAGAGGGCAGTTTCTAGGAGCCAATTCTCTCCTTATACTGTGGGATCCAGGGATAGAGAACAAGTAATCAGGATTGCATGAAGAATGCTTCTGTCTGCTGAGCCATCTCAACAGTCCTCATTTCAATTCTCTAAGCATTTCTGTATTACTGTGGTATATGTAAAAAGATGGGCAGACACATGGAGATCAGAGGACTTTAAGACATTAGGTCTTCCACCTTGTTGAAGCAGAGTCTTCCTCTCTGCCATGCTGAGCCTGACGAGCTGACTAGCTGGCCTGCAAGTTTCCAGGTGATCTTGTAGGAATGCTGAGAATACAGATGCATGCCACTACGTTTGTCTGGTTTACATGGGTGTGGATCAAATTCAAGCAGTCAGACATTCCCATCAAGTGTTTTTACCCACTGAGTCATCTTGCCAGCATCTGCTTTAATTTTTTTTTGACATGGAATATCTGTGCTGCTCAGTATGGCAACACAGCACTGCTCTATGCTACATATCTACTTTTAATAGTTTCTCTCCAGTGTGAGGACCATCATGTCTTCAAAGTAAATGTGAGAAAGGGCTTTCTCACATTGCTTCAACCAACTAGGTTTCTCTCTAGTGACTTCTTTCATGTCTGCGAAGTGAACGAGGATGACTGTAGGCTTTTCCACACTGCTGACACTTATAGGGTTTCTTTTCAGTATGGGTGTGACTTATTTCATGAATCCTGAAGGAACTGGGGCAGATGAAGGCTTTCCCACACTCCTTACATTCATAGGGCTTCTCTCCAGTGTGGGTTCTTTCATGGATCTGAAATGAAGTGGAGTGACTGAAGGCTTTTCCACACTGTTTACACTCATACGGTTTTTCTCCAGTGTGGATTCGCATGTGAATTTTAAGGTGGGTGGAATAGTTAAAGGTCTTCCCACACTCCTTACACGCGTATGATTTTTTGGCATTGTGAGTTCTCATGTGATTATTAAGACACGAAAGATATCCAAATGCCTTCCCACAAATCTTGCATTCACAGGTCTTCTCTTCAGCATGCATTTTCAGATGCCCATTAAGATTTGAAGAAATAGCAAAGGCTTTCCCACATTTGATACACACAAAAGGCTTTTCTCCTGTGTGAGTTCTTATATGTTGAATAAGTCGAGAGGATGTAAGGAAGGCTTTCCCACACTCCTTACATTCATAGGGCTTGTCTCCATTGTGAGATCTTACATGGATACTAAGACCTGAGTACTGAGTGAAGGCTTTCCCACACTGATTACATACATAGGGTTTCTCTCCTGTGTGAGTTCTTCCATGTATCTGAAATGAATTGGAATAATTGAAGGCTTTCCCACACTCCTTACATTCATAGGGCTTTTCACCAGTGTGAGTTCGCATGTGAATATTCAGATATGCAGGGTATCTATAGCCTTTCCCACATTCCTTACATCTGTGAGGTTTCTTTGCATTGAGAGTTTCTATAAGCACAGTAAGTCTTGAGTTTATAAAACTTCTCTCACATTCATTCCATTCACAAAGTTTGTCCCCACTGTGAGTTCTCTGGTGTGTCTGAAGGTGTGACTCACTCATAAAGGACTTCCCACAGTCACTGCATTCAAAACCTTTCTCTGGGGTGGCAATTTTCTCATAAGCTTTAACTGGGGTCGTGGTGATTTCTTCACTCTGACTGAACTCAGAAAGTTTGTCACCAGCACAGTTTTCCCTCTGAAGCATTAGAAAGTCTTTTCTGTACTGACTACAATCATAATTACCCTGTGCAGATTGACTTTTCATATCTGACCTAAGAGATGAGAGTTCACTGACGAAGTCTCCATACTGCGTCCCATCACAGAACTCCATTCCTCTGTTGCTTCCTGTCTGCTGAGAAGAGGGATAAACAACAGGTTTCTGCAGTCAATTGGTAAGGTTTTAACCATTTGGTAACAAAATGCTATAATTATGATCATTTTCCACTAAATGCATACAGTTCATACTCTGCTAATTACTCTCAAGTGGTGTGATTAAACACTTATTCCAGATTACTATGTCATCTGCTCTCATCTTTAAAAGATTTCTATACCACTCCAAGAGAAAGATGTCATTTATGAGTTCTGGAGCAGTGAGCTTCATTACACATTGGAGGCACAATGCTTTCTTCAGGGACATCTACTCTTGTGTTTTATGTGCTTCTCTTGATGTCTCCTTTAAAGAAACCCCTAGCTTTCTCCCCTGAAAGGCTTCAAGAATACCAAGTAGGTACTCTATAAAAGACACATCTCTAGGCTCTAATTTTCTTTGAGAATAAGAATAAGATACATTTTTTATTCTTACCATTTGCATTCCATTGGATATGTTACCCCTCAAAACTTCCTGCTGGAATGCTGGACATTTGGTTTCAAGCTGTATTTTCCATTCTGAAGTAAAACAGAAAAACAAATGTAGATTTGGAAAAAGAAGGAGCTATTTTTTTTAACTGGAACTAAAAAATAGGGCTTATTTATTTGAATTTAAGAACGGAGAGAGCCGGGCGGTGGTGGCGCACGCCTTTAATCCCAGCACTTGGGAGGCAGAGGCAGGCGGATTTCTGAGTTCGAGGCCAGCCTGGTCTATAGAGCGAGTTCCAGGCCAGCCAGGGCTATACAGAGAAACCCTGTCTCGAAAAACCAAAAAAAAAAGAAGGGAGAGATAAGAATTTTCTTTCTGTTCTGTTTTTGAGACTATACAGCCTCACCTTGAACTCACTACATAGCCCACACTACACTGACTTCAGAACCTCAGCTTCCTGATTAGAATAATTTCAGGAATGTGCCATCATTCCAGGCAAAGGTAAGGCACTGGATCAAACTTTTAGATCATATTAAAAGTTGATTCTAGTACCGGGCAGTGGTGGTGTACGCCTTTGATCCCAGCACTTGGGAGGTAGAGGCAGGCAGATTTCTGAGTTCAAGGCCAGCCTGGTCTACAGAGTGAGCTCCAGGACAGCCAGGGCTACACAGGCTAACCCTGTCTCGAAAACAAACAAACAAACAAACAAACAAAAAGTTGATTCTATAAAAATCAAAGCTGATGGTAAACAGAAATTATCAGAGAAATACTATAGAAAATTTCTAGGAATAGAAGAGCATCTCTCAAAGCAATAAACTTAAAGAAAGGTTTGATTAGAAGTAAACTAAAAGAGCATTGGAAGTTGAAATTTTTCTTTTTTGGCTCAGAGTTCTGAGCCAAATTGTATTTTGAAGAGCTTCATTATAGGAGCTGGGATGGTTCCACAGGTAAAGTGCTGATCATCCAAGTGTGACAACCTGAGTTCAGATTCCCAGAGCTCACATAAGGCTGGGCATGACAGCATGCGTCTGTAATTCCAGTACAGTTATGACAAGATGGGATATTGAGACAGAGACATCCCCTGAAGATTTCGGACCTGGCACATGCAGTAGCAGACAAAAGACACTGTCAGACAGAGTAGATGGTGGGGACTGACTCCAGCACATGTACTACAACAGAACATGTATGCCCCCACATACACACATCATACATGGAGAGACAAGGACCTTTCGTTCATCAATTCATTCACTTACTGAGTGTATGTGTGCACACGCACTTGCATCATGACATGCATAGAGAGGTCAGGGGACTTTGGGAGTTGGTTTTCTCCTTCCACCACAAGGGTTATAGGAATTGAACTTAGGTTGTCAGGCTTGGCTGCAAGTGCCTTTACCTACTGAGCCATCTCTTCAGTCCAAAACAAGGGCTTGGCTTTTATTTTAAGTTTATTTCTGTTACAAACACTAAAATTTCATTAAATAGAATTTCCATGAATACTGACCTGGAAAAACTATCTTCTGACCTGTACTAAACTCTTCTTGTTCCAACCAAGAGATCAAACTGGGTTTGATGAACTGATATCCTGTGTACAAGGTAGGACACGTTAGTGAAAAGGCTTATACAGAAAAATGACACAACTTCCCAGGGCTTAGATATTAGAAAAAAATGCTTTTTTTTTTCCTCCAGCTTTTTGAGACACCTGGGATCTAGCTTTTGATCTAGCTTGGGCTGGCTTCAAGCCCACAGAAATCTTCCTCTTTCAGCCTCCCAGGTACTTGAATTCCAGAAGTGTGCCTCCAAACCTGGCCAAGAACCAGAGCTGTTATAACAGAGAAATTATTTTCAAAGGATTGGTAATGCAAGTCCCACCTGTCCATGCCTCAGAAGTTTAACTTGTTCTGGAGTCTAAGACCCCAGTTAATTTAGATATAATTACCATGAACTACAGCTTTCTTTCTATGAGACTGGGGATTGCACGCAGGGCCCTGCACATGATAGGCAGGTACTCAACCACTGAGCCATATTTCAACCCCGGACCTTACTTTTATTCAAACAGGAAGTAAGAGAATTGCAACAAATATATCTTTGTTCCTCAAAAGAAATTAACTACAATTGGTTCATAGAAAGCACTGTTCATCACAGTCATCAAGATGACTAGGCTTTCTAATTGACTTATTATTTTGTATGTGGATATATGTGCTCATGTATGTGGGTGTGCTTCTGTGGCTGTAGTGATTAACAATACCTGAGGGACGGGGATCTAACTCGGGTCCTCATGTTTAAGCAGTAACCAGCTGCTTCCCACCTCCCAAAAGAAAATATATGATTCCCTCTCCACATTTGATAAGCTAAATCAGAAACCTCAGTAAGTTCTCTTAGAGTTCAAGAGATGGCCAATCCATCTCCTCAACCCCTTCTTTAATTATATATATGTATTTGTGTGTATTATGTGTGTGGAACATGCATATGTGGTATATACACACGTGTGTCCAAGTGTGCATGCCTATGCCCACATGCAATAGACAAAGGAGAGTGCTGGGTACTATCTTTTATCACTCTCTGTCTTCCTTATGGCAGTCTCTTCTGGAACCTTGGCTTATATTTTGCTAGCTAGGCTGGCAGCCATCAAGCTTCCAAGATCTTCATTTCCACCTTCCCCTCAATTCCACACTAGGGTTACACATGCATGCAAGACCACCCCCAACTTTTTTACATAAGTGCTAGGATCCTCAATCCAGGTCATCCTAAGAGTTGTACTGCAAGGTCTCTTAATCACTGAGCCACCTCTCAAATTCCAAGAGAAGTTATTGACACAGAAAGGATAAATGCTTTCACAGTTTCTGATTTAACCTGTCAAATGTGGAGAGGAAAAATATATACTTTCTTTTGGAAGGCGGGAGGCAGTTTTTGAGACAGGGTTTCCCTGTGTAGCCCTGGCTGTCCTGAACTCACTCTGTAGACCAGGCTGGCCTCAAACTCAGAAATATACCTGCCTCTGCCTCCTTAGTGCGCCACCACCGCCCAGCAAAAATATATATGAAGAAATCTTGGACTTTTAAAAAACACCCTGGTAAAATAAAACATATTTAGGGTAGTAGACACCTTTAATCCCAGAATTCAGAAGGCAGTAGCAAGGGTAATCTCTGTGAGTTTAAGGTCAGTCTGTTTTACATCTCAAGTTCCAGGCTAGCGAAGGCTACATTGAGATCCCCTGTCTCAAAACAAAACAAAAGGGAGTTAGGGCCGGAACTGTCTTATTCAGAGTTGCTATCGCCACTTCGACAACAGTCAGTCCATAGGGGCTACGGGTAGCAGCAGCGGTCCTACCTAGGGTGGCCAGGTTCTGGTAGTTCTCCAGCATCACATCTCTGTAGAGGTTCCTCTGATCTGGGTTCAGTGAGGTCCACTCCTCTTGGGTAAAGTCCACAATCACATCCTCAAAGTTCACTAACTCCTGAAATATTGCAGACATGTTGGTTTGAGCCAAATAAGAACTATGTTAATGAACATGGGAGTGTGAGGAAAAAGGACCCAATATCTACAGAAAATTCCGCAGCCTCTGATTATCTAACACCAGGGTTAGGTAGCTTTACTAACTCCTCTTTGAACTCACATACTCGTGTGTGTGTGTGTGTGTTTATGTCTCTGTGCCTGTGTCCATGTGTCTGTGTATGTATTGTATGTGTCTCTGTGCCCGTGTCTGTGCATGTCTCTGTGTGTATCTATACATGTGTAGTGGTAGGAATAGTTGACTGCAAGTCCATGTAGAAGCCAAAGGGTGATGTTGGAATTTCTTTTTCAGTTGATTCTTCACCTTCTTTTCTGAGACAGGGTTTCTCACTGAACCTGGAAATTGCTGTGTCAGCTAGACAGGCTGACCAGGCCTAGCATCTACCCTTCTCCACCCACAGTCCTGATGTCACAAACATATGAAGCCATCCCAAGTTTTACAGGCTGATGGGGATGAAAACTCAGGTCCTTGTATTGGTCAAGTCCTTTGCCCACTGAGCCATCTCCCTAGTACCCCAGAACCTTGGCTGAGCATGCTAGGCAGGGCTCTATCACTAGGCTCCATCCCCATCCCAATTCTCACTCTTGATTTCCTCAAGTCACACGCCACTGCTAAACAGCAACTGATACCAGCAGTACACAAGAAAATATCGTGGTATTTCTCTGTATTAAGCACACTGACCAGCCCTTCCAAAATATGTGATGGATGAGCATACATGAATAAATGTCGGTGGAAAAAGACACAGTTGTCTGCCTTGTCATCTGCCAGAGCACTCAAGAAAGAAACATGCAGTGTTGACTAGGGGTCAGCAAGATGGCTGACCACCTGAGTGTGATCCTCAGACACACATGACACAAGGAGAGATTGACTCCTGAAAATTATTCTCTACACACACACACACACACACACACACACACAGGAAAACACAAATGTAATAAAAGAACAAGAGTTGAAAACATGAATGTAAAGCCAGGTTATTATTGAAAAATCAGAATTAACTGTAAGCTTCAAAGTCATTTAATAGGTAATGTTTTATCATAGCTATTGTTGACACAAACCTGGAATCTGAGAAGAGAGAATCTCAGCTGAGGAATTGCCTTCATCAGAATGGCCTGTGGGGCATTTTCTTAATTTCTGATTGATGAAGGAAGACCCAGCCTAGTGTGGGTAGTATCATCCTGGGAAGGTGGGCTGGGATGTATAAGAAAGGTAGCTAAGCTAGTCAGGGGCACAAGCTAGTAAATAGACTCCACTGTTGGTCTCTGCTTAAGTTACTGTCTTGACTTCCCTCAATGATGGATTATGATCTGAGAATTGTAAGCTGAAAGGAACCCTTTCTACCCTCCAAGTTGCAATGGTGTTTGTCACAGCAACACAAAGCAAACTAAAGCAGGCTCTGTCTCCCAGAAAATTCAGGGAACAGGGAACTAGATCTTTGAGTGAGGCTATTTGCTTTAAACAGCTCTAGAGATAAGTTTATCCAAAGGAAACTGTCTACAGGTAGGACATTTTAAGTGTGTATGTGGTATGTGTGTGCACACGTGTGCAGGTATGTTTTACCTGATAATCTGTCAGGCAATCAACCAACATCATTTCTGCTGATATTTTTTCTTCCTGAAGGCAGACTGAGTCCTCTGAAGGATCTTATGGAAAAAAAGGGAGGTATGAATACTCAGTTGTCCAGAATTCTCATTCAAAGACACAGAAGTCATTCTGGCCTACTACAAAAGCCTTATGTAATCAATTCTCTCCCTCCCTCCCTTCTTCCCTCCCTCCCTCCCTCCTGTTCTCTTCCCTGTTCTGTGTCTTTCAATCTATGTCTCTCCTTCCTCTCTCCCTCTCTTGTTCCCCACTTTCTCACACACACATTTGCATGTTCTTCTCCCACCCCACACACACATACCCCAGAATGCTGGAGCAGTCCTGCCCCATGTACAACCTGAAAGGAGGATGGCAAGACATGCTGCTTACTAGGATAACAGTTTATTAATAACAAGCTCAGTTCACAGGTGAGGAGGCTTATGTTCTGAAGATGTTACTTATCAGGGCTGGGGCTGTAGCTCAGTACAGAGCTTGCCTAGCATGCATGCAGCCCCAGCTTCCATCTCAGCATAAAAATGGGTGTGGGGATGCATATCTGTCAGCCCAGCTCAAAAGGTGGAAGCAAAAGGATCAGAGAGGCAAGGCCATCAACTGTTACCAAGCAAGTTGGAAGCCACCATGGGCTACACAGGGCCCTGTCCCAAAAAAGAAAAGTGTTGGGTGATAGAGAGCTGGTTCAGTGGCACTGGATTCTTTTCCAGAGTACCCAGGTTCAATTCTGAGCATCCATAGGCAGCTTACAACTCTCTAGTCCCAGGGATCTGACACTCTCTTCTGGCCTCTGTGGGCCCTACACACACATGATACATAGACAAACATTCAGACAACACTCATATATATATAAAAATAAATCTAAAACAAATATGTTACTTGTCATGATTATAGAACTCCTAATGAAGACTGCATCTTTCCTCTTGTAACACACTTCAGAGAAGTTACAATAGCCTTGTAGGCCAGCAAGTGGGTAAAGGCACTTCCTACCAAGCCTGTTGACCTGAGTTCAGTTCCAAAGAACCACATGGTAGGAGAGAACGGACTCCTAAAAGTTGTGCTCCCCACCCCACTTCCCCCTTCTCTCTCAGAACAAAAGAAGGAAGGAAGGAGGGAAGGGAGGAAGGAGGGAAGGGAAGAAGGAAGGAACGAAGGAGAGAGAGAAAGAGAGGGAGAGGGAGGAGGGGAGGGAGGGAGGGAGGGAAGGAGGGAGGGAGGGAGGGAGGGGGAGAGAGAGAGAGAGAGAGAGAAACAGAGACAGAGAGACAGAGACAGAGACAGAGAGACAGAGAGAGAGAAAGAACATTCCTTAAAAAAATAACGTGGAGAATGATTGAGGAAAACTCCCAATGTGAACCTCTGACCTCCACATGTACATACCATATATGCACATACACATGAACACACACATATATACACAGGCACAAACACATGGGAGGGACCCACAAAAAACAAACAACAACAACAACAACAAAAAAAAAACCTAGAGCATCTTTCAAATACTAGATCCTTGCCTGGAAATACTTGAAATCAATGAAACACTTGACCCCTTCACTGACACAGGGTCATTCAAACTCAGAATGTGCACAGCTAAGCACAGCTGTTATTCACAGTGCATCTTCTCAGAGAACTACCCTTTGTTTTTAGATTGCATGTGTATTAGTGTTTGGTCTGCACATATGTCTGTGCAACACATGTATACCTAATGTTTGCAGAGGTCAGAGAAGGCACTGAATCCCTTGGAACTGGAGTTACAGGTAGCTGTGAGCCACTATTTGGGTGCTGGGAACTGAACTGGAGGTGCAAAAGCAACAAGTATTTGTAACAGCTGAGCCATCTCTATTCCTGAAAACTACCTTTTAGACTATTTAAAAGAATCGTCTGCTTGCTTCAGCAGCACATAGACTAAAATTGTAACAATGCAATTGGGAAGATTAGCATGGTCTCTGCTCAAGGATGACACACAAATTCTTGACACATTCCTTATTTTTGTGTTCAGGATGTAATATATGAGAGGAGAATAAATACAGTAAAAGAATCAGCAACATAAGCTATGCTGGCCCAGATTACTGTGCTACTACTATATACAGTACCACTTTAGGAGAATCTTAGGAATTCTGAGAAACAGTATCAGTAGAACTTACCATGGGACGAATCAGGAGCTGCCATCTTGTAACACGGAAGTCTGCATGAACACTCCTTTCACTGAGGCAAGCATTGCTTTAGTGCAGCTGATGAGTTTTGGTGCACAGTGGCACTCTATCACCTGTTGTACACAACTGTTAGCATTCCTGTAATATCAACCACTAATTAACATAAGCTACTTAGTCATTATCTGTTAGTTGCCATACATAAACTATATGCAGGAAATACACAAGAAGACCACTAAGCACAGCACTCCCTGAAACATAAATACTAGTGATACTATGGTTCACTGAGAAATGCTATGTAGCATACAATGAGCAAGGAGGGGTGTGTGTGTGTGTGTGTGTGTGTGTGTGTGTGTGTTCAATTAATCATTGTAACCACCCTTCACAGTAGATATCGCTGCCCTAAAAAGATTTACAGTCAAAGCAAAGTATGGTGTTGAACACTTACTTTTTTTGTTTGTTTTTTTTTTTTTTTTGTTTTGTTTTTTGAGACAGGGTTTCCCTGTGTAGCCCTGGCCGGCCTCAAACTCAGAAATCCACCTGCCTCTGCCTCCCAAGTGCTGGAATTAAAGGCGTGCTCCACCACAGCCCGGCCTAGGTGTTGAACACTTATAATGCCAGCCCATGGGAGACTGAGTTAGGGGAATTGCTGCAAGTTCAAAGCTACCCTGGGATACAAAACAAAACCTTTTCTCAAACAGGGAGCTAGCAAGATGAGACTAAGCAAATAAAGGTACCTGTCACCAGATAATATAAGCCTGAAAACTTGAGTTTGGTCTTCAGGACCCATGTAAAGATGGAAGATGGGAACCACCTCTATAAACTGTCTTCTGAGCTTCACTCATGAGGAGACATGTGCACCCTTCTCCTCACACCATATGCTACATACACATACAGAGAAGATAATCATAAAATCTAAAACAGAACAAAACAGGAGAGCATCTATATTCACAGAGCACTTGTGATTCCTCGTTTATCACCCAGTGATAAATGGTGATGCAGGACTTGAAGGCCGGTAAGGGTTTCCTTTATTAGTATGCAAACTTGTTCTCATCTTTAACAAGTGGTAAAGTTGTATGTACACAAGCAACTCATTATTTTCTGATTTATTTGTATGTATGCAGAGACCAGAAGGTGTCCAATGCCCTTCTCTCTCCTTCTCCACATGTTCGTTTAAGGCAGGGCCTCTCCCTGAACCTGGGGTTCATGTTTTCTCAGCTATGCTGAAAGCCCGAGTACCTCCTGACCCCATACTCCTGAGGACTGGAGTTACACATTTGCTGGACACCTGGTTTGATACACAGTGTTCCTAAACACTGAGCCCTCTTTTTTTTTTTTTTTTTGGTTTTTCGAGACAGGGTTTCTCTGTATAGCCCTGGCAGTCTCCGCCTGCCTCTGCCTCCCAAGTGCTGGGATTAAAGGCATGTGCCACCACTGCCTGGCTAACACTGAGCCTTCTTTATGGTCCCAAAATAATTCTTCTGTTTCCAGGTAGATTTTTGGTGGTGGTGGTATTTAAATCTGTTTTGCAGATGTGGGAGGTAAAACTCAGGATCTCACATGATCTCACAAGAGTTCTACCTCTAAACTATCTTAAGTAGCTCTTAAATATAAGGGTATTTGGGCAGGGTAGAATCTCAGAACATAATTTAAGCAGTGAGCAACCTCAGCAAGGTTTTGGTGAAAATACTAAACTCAAAAGACATGACTTCTCCCCTTGCTCGGGGGAGGTAGAGCAAAACCAGGCCTTGTTCAATCCCTATTCTATGGGTCTTGACAGAGACCCATCTTTTCACAAGTGTTGTTGTGTTTTAGAGTTTGTGTGCTTGCCTAAATCAAGATCGCACTGGATAGCTGGGGCCAGCCTCACCCTCACAGCCCCTCCCCCTCCATCCATAGGTCCTGGGGTGACTGGCACTTGCCCTGGGGCTCCTGCCCTACCTCTCAGTGTTTAAATTTCACACGAGTTTGCTTTTATTTACTTTTCACATTTTTTTCTTTCTCTTTCTCCATTTCCCTTTCCCTTTCTCTTTCTTTCTCTTTTTCTTTTTCTCCCCAAGACAGGTTTTTGTGTTCCTCTGGCTAACCTGGAACTTGCTCTGTAAACCAGGGATCCACCTGTCTGTCTTCAGAGTACTGTAAATAAAGGCCTTAAAACAAAACAAAACAAAAAACAAACATGATATCATGTCCTACACTGGCCTCAAACTCACTATGTAGCCAAGGTTGGCCTTGAACATCTAATCCTCTGGCCTCCATACCTCAAGGACTGGAATTAACATAAATGTGTGCCACTATGCCCAGTATGTGTGGTAATGCTGAACAAACCCAGGGTTTGGTGCATGCTAGATAAGTATTCTACCAACTGAGTTATATCCCCAGCCCCCCTTTTGATTCTTTCATCATTAAATATTATGTATTTAAAAAATAATTCTAGAGACCAGAGAGATGGCTCAGCTATTAAATCTTAAGCTTACAACCAAAAACATAAAAAAATATTTTTATTAAAATTTAATGACAATTATTTATTAATTGAACCCAAATTGGAGCCTAAGTTACACACTTCATTAGCTATACAGCAAATTCATCAGAAACCTTACACACACCTCATTCCACAGATCAGACGAAAACACTGACTGTAAGATATAATTAAAACTGAAACACATACTATTTTTCCTGTGGGAAGAGGGGAAGCATGTGCCATGTGCATAAAGGCTAACAGACACTGGATGTCCCACTCTGTCTCGCCACCATATTCCACTGAAACAGGGTCTCACTAAACATGCAGACAGGCTGGCAGCCATCAAGCCTTGGCAATCCTCCTTTATCTGCCTGTTATACCTGGGGTTACAGGTACACAAATGACTATGCCATGGGTACTGGGGATTTGAGCTCAGTTTCTTATGCTTGTATAGTGCATATTTATACCCGCTGAGCCAACTCCTCAGCTCAAATACACATAACTATGCACTGCAGTTTTGACAACAGCATGGATTCCAACACATGCTTAAACACGACTAAAAACATACCTCCTCAGAAAGCCCATAGCCCTTCCTCTCTTCCTGCTTCAGTCTGCTAAGTGCTGGGATTACAAGTATCTACCACAATGCCTAGTTCCTAGACAAGCATTTGTCTACCAGATTTAATAATCTATATATGGATATGGGACAAGTTGCTCATTTTTTTTCTAATGTTGATTGTGGAGGCAAAGAAAGAAAGAAAGAAAGAAAGAAAGAAAGAAAAAAAGAAAGAAACAAACCAAAAGAGAAAAGCAGAATCCCACACTCTATTCCTCCAATGACTTGTGATGTCTCCTTAGCCAATGAGAGCTTAACTCTTAGTAAGTCCTGGCATCTCATCCCAAACGACCAATCTCTTTCTCCTTTTCATTAAAAATAGATTCTTTTCAGGGCTGGCTCAGCGGTTAAGAGCACTGACTACTCTTCCAGAAGTCCTGAGTTCAATTCCCAGCAACCACATGGTGGCTCACAACTATCTGCAAGGACATCTGATGCCCTCTGTTGTGTCTGAAGACAGTGACAATATACTCATATTCATAAAATAACTAATCTTTAAAAAATAGATTCTTTTCTTATACAATATATCCTGGTTACACCAATCTTAGGGAGGAAAATGGTGTTATAAAGCTTGCTACCTAACAGGATATTGAATTATCACCTCTTATCTCAATGACTCCATACAAATGACCCAGGAGACAAGTCAGAAAACTTCTCTTAGCTGCTACAGAAGGTCCCCATTCTCTCTTGGCAGCAGCAATTCCCTGAGAGGTTTTTTGCTGCGTTTCTGTCATTAGTGTATTATTAGTTGTGTGTATGTGTGTGTATGTGTGTGGGGGTGTATGGTGTGTGAACGTGCGTGTCTCTGCATGTGTGTGTCTCTCTGTGTGTGTGTATGTGCATGTGCGTGCGTGTCTCTGTGTGCATGTCTGTGTGTGTGTGTGTGTGTGTGTGTGTGCGTGCGTGTGTGTCTGTGTGTGTGCGTGCGTACGCATGTGTAAGTCAGAAGCCAGTTCCCGGAGCAGTTCTCAGCTGCCATCATTATGTGTGTTACAGGACCACCCTCAGGCTGTCATCCAGCTGAGCAACCGCTACAGCCCCATAACATACATTCTTCACTAAAACTTTGTATCAACTCTCATCTAGAAATACTTTTACTCTCATGCCTCCCTATCCCCAAGATATCTAATCTAATTTATCTCCTACTTAAGAAAACACCTGGGAGAAATCAATTAATACCATCTTCTAGAATTATGAACTTGCCTTGAAATATTTGCTATTTTTGTATTTTTGTATTACGATCTGAGCACACATTTTGAACTTTAGTATTTCTTGATAAACAAAATCTTTTGTCTTAGTAACCTCTGTATCCTAACATGTCATCCTTATAAAATGCTTATAAGCTGTGCATCGTGGTACACATTTTTAATTCCAACACGCAAGAGGCAGGGGCAGATGGATCTCTGTGAGTTATAGGCCAGCCTGGTCTATATAACTTCAGGCCAACCTAAGCTACACAGTGGTGAGACCCTATTTCAAAAGAAACTAAACCCCACAAAAGGTCCAGAGACCTGCACTTCTAAGCCTGTCTCTGAGGTCTTAACATGATCTTCAGATTTAAATAGAGGGCAAGAGTCATGCATAGCTGAGCGGTCCTGGTTAGTATGTGGTTACTGCATCATGACTGTCCAGTCTCCAGGCTCCTGCAACATGATCTGAACTCTTTCCAGGAGATGGGGGAGGGGAGGCAGAGAGAAAGAGAGAGAGAGAGAGAGAGAGAGAGAGAGAGAGAGAGAGAGAGAGAGAGAGAGAGAGAGACAGAGACAGAGACAGAGAGAGACCAGGCTCCCAGTCTTTTCCTATCCCCAACACAAGATTCTTATAGAAATAGAAACTGAGGTGAATCCATGCTTTCAGTAGTCTGACTGCCCCCTCTTCTCTTTGGAATACCTTTATTCCCACCATGACAATTACAGATCCTTTTGAAATTGTACAATTATTAACTTGATTTAACTAAGTAACTGTTCATAACACAATATAAATTTCAATTGCCAGGAACTATGTTACATGGAGTGGTGAGAACAGAAGGGTGAGAACCCTGTTTTGTTCACTTGCCCACCAGCCACAGCTTGACTGTACACACCAGCATCCAGTGTGAGTTCTTTATAATAAGCTTTTTTCAGATGTAATTTGTGAGTGGTGTGTGTGTGTGTGTGTGTGTGTGTGTACTCACATATATGCACCATGTACACACCTAGTGTTCAAGGAAGTTAGAAAATCCAGGTATTGAATGGTCCTAGAACTGGAGTTACATAATTATTAACCACTGTGTAGGTGCTGGGAGCCAAGCATAGATCCTCTGCAAGAGCAACAAGTGTTCTTGACTGCCAAGCCATCTCTCTTGTACCTCAACAACATTAATTCAGTGGTTCTGGTCTAAAAGTGATGATGATGATGATGATGATGATGATGATGTGTGTGGTGTGGTAATAGGTACATAACAAAACACATGCAAGGTTGAGGTCAACTTCCAGAAATAGGCTGTCCTTTCACAGTGAGTTCCAGGGATTGAACACCAGCTGTTAGACTTGGAAGTAAGCACCTTCAGCTGCTGAGTCTTCTCTCTAGTTCTTTATATATCTATATTTCATTATTACTAATTATTATAGTATGTGTGTGCGTGCGTGAGTGTGCACAGATATACATGCCATGGTATACTGGAGAAAGTAAGCAAACACCTTTGGACAGCTGGTTCTCTCAACTGTGGGTTCCCGGAATTCTGAGCAAGTTTCCACAGCGCTCGCTCTACCTCCAAGCATCTCACTACCTCTCACTACCCTTGTAAGGCTTTGTGATCTCTGTGTGTGTGTGTGTGTGTGTGTGTGTGTGTGTGTGTGTGTGTGTGTGTCCACGCTCCAGGGCACACATGTAGCGATCTGAGAGCAATCTGTGAGAGTTGGTTCTCTCCTTCTCCCATATGGGCCCCAGGATTGGCCTCAGGACACCATGCTTAGCACCAAGCACCACCTTTATTTCTGGTAACTCAGGGGTGGGGGTGTGTGTGTGTGTGTGTGTGTGTGTGTGTGTGTGTGTGTGTGTGTCATGTACACACATGTGCACTCATCACAGGTCTCCAAGTGCCTGTGTCAGAGGGCATCAGATACCTTGAAGTTAGAATTACTGGTGGTCTGATTTGGATGCTGGACACTGAACTTGGATCCCCTGGAAGAGCAGCAAGTACTTTTACCTGCTGAGTCATTATTCTAGACCTACTCGATATCTTAAACAGCAATTGGGAAGGCTAACACTTGACACCTGGGCTATGCAGATATAAAAGATGAGACAGTCTGACTTAGCTCCAACTGGTTTATAATTCTAACTGGAGATCATATGACATATGACAAAGCACATCTGTAATCCTACTGAGGACAGTGGCAAGAGGATAAGTTCAAGGTCATTCTTGGCTACACAGTGAGGTTAAAGCCAGCCTTGAAAACTGAACAAAAAATAAAACCAAGTCCATACAACTAGGAAGAGTACCATTAGACTTATGGTTCAAGGGTTTGGAACCCAACTCATAACCAGACACTCCATTTTGCTTTTAATACCCAAGACCATATACCTCTAAATCCAAGGCAATGTTTTCAAAACAGGATCCTGACAGCCCAGAGTAGCCTTGAACTTCCTACCCTTCTCTCAGCTTCTGCAGTGCTAGAATTATGTACCTGTGGCTATTTGGACAATGTTAAGTGTTGAGGATGATGGCTATTAAAACATAATTTTGGAATATCCTAGTCTGTTCTCTATAAGCAAACGTATCTCTATACAGCTAGCAGGATGCAGCTGGAATGGTACTATCTCTCTTTCCCCTGTAGGCAGACAAAAGCCTACTATTCATTCAGTAAGCACTAAAGACTTTTTAAAATATTTATTATTTTGTCTGTATGTGTAGCCATGCACAAGTTAAGGTCAGATGACAACTTTCAAGAACTTGTTCTCTCCTTATACTGTGGATTCCAGGGATCAAACTTGGGTTACAAGACTTAGAAGACAAGTGTTTGCTTGTATTGTTTGGTTTGGTTTCTCTGTGCAGCTTTGGCTCTCCTGAAGCTCACTCTGTAGGCGAGGCTGGCTTTGAACTCATAGAGATCCACCTGCCTCGGCCTCCCAAGTGCTAGGATTAAAGGGTGTACTGCCACCACCTAACCATGAACTAAGCAATCTTACCAAAAGCAACCTAAGGATAATGGATTTATCTGGCTTACTACTAGAAATCACAGTCTATCACTGAGGGGAGTTCAAGCAGCTATTGAAATCACACTGGGAATCAAGAGCAGAGAAATGAATGGCTCCTTGCTTGCTCTCTCATACTCAGCTTGCTTTCTCCTGTCTTATACGTTTCAGAGTCCCAAACCAGGAAATGGTGGCACCCTCAACAGGTTGGGCCTTCCTAGGAATTAAAAATCAAGGCAATGCCCCCACTCACATGCTCACAGGCAAATCTGATTTACACAGCTCCTTACTGAGACTCTTTCCAGGCAATTCTATGTTGACAAGTTGACAATTAAAAGCTAACTATTACATCACAAAGGAGAAAAATAAATAATCCAACAGGATGGGTTAAATGAAGTAGGGCAGGAGGGTGGAATAGAAGAGGGAGTATGGGAAAGACAACCCTAAAGACTTTTGAAAATATTATATGGAAACCTACCTTCCTAAAATTCATACTTATATAAAAAGGAGTTAAACAGAGTTATACTATAACCAGACGACAATGCCTCTACTGGATACTACAGGCTAACACATAAAAAGTTCAGTGCCAGGAATGAATTACTTCCTCTGGGTTTGCTGGCCAGTGGTGCTGCACAGACCTCCAAACATTACAGACGGTGGCCATTGCTCTTGCTTACCCTCCAGAACGTGAGAGTAAGACCCTACTGCTGAAGACACCACACACTTTAGCCACAGAACACGTAAGAAATCAAGCTGGTATTAAACTGGAAGCTTCATTCCTATTGGCTAGTTTTTACAGAGCTGAATATTATGCACACTACTAAGGGAAAAAGGAATCACCAATCACATCCAGCTATGAACTCTGCAATAACGACCAGCCTGGAAAGATTTGCCCACTGATGCAAAAGTGCCACAAATGTTATGGGAATACTTTCTCACTGGAGTTAAGGCTCTCTGCACAAGACTGAACCCATTCCAGGAAACCATGAACCTATACCTAGACTTATCAGAGCCAAGAAACCATGGCTAGGTAGGATTTAGACCCTAGGGGGAAACCTGCCACTGTTATTCTGCTAAATAGACACAGTCTCCTAATAACTTATCACTATACCAATAGTATATTTAGTATATCTCTAAACCTTATTAGAGAAGCTTCCTGCAGAAGATGGCGATCAACACAGAGACCCACAGCTGGTCAGAGTGCTCAGCCCATGAGACGCCTCTACCATACCTCTCCGTCCAAGGCTCAGGAATCAAGGAAGAGGGAGGAGAAAGAGCCAGAAGCCACAGATGACCCCAATGAAGGTGTTTCCCAGACATACTAGGTTACATACACAAATGAATTCACAGTGGTGGTGATAACATGACCAAGACCTCTGCAAGTTCAAGATAGACAAAATCTTAGCCCAGAGGGGAAAGGAGACAAAGTCTAAGCCCCAGCACCTCTGCTTAGAGGAGGAGAGTCAGTTGTCTACAATCCAGTGGATGGAGTGTTTGGGCAGCACAAATTGTACTAAAAAAGAGGAGGAAGAAAAGGAGGAGGAAGAAGCAGCAGCAGCTGGGTCGGAAGGGAGGACGGAACTGATCTGGGAGAAGTTGGGGGAGGGAATTGATTATGATAAATATACACTGTATGAAACTCTAAATGGAAAAAACAGCCATCAAGGGCTTTTATGATATCTTATGTCAGGCTGCCACTGAGTGACTTCAAAGAGTAGTTAAAAGGTGTTAGCTGTCACCTTTGATATAACTTTGACAAAACACGCTGAATGAGTGTCAGCACTGGAGGCTTTGTGTTTGTGGCACATCCTATTGACACAGAACTAAATACAGAAATTGCTCCCATATTTATATTCCAGTATGCCATTCATGATCAATTAGTCTGTACAGAAGAAATAAGGTGACTATGGGACAATAAAACATTGAGAGAGGGCTGGAGAGATGGCTCAGTGGTTAAGAATTCTTGTTCTTCCAGAGGTCCTGAGTTCAGTTCCTAGCAACTACATGGTGGCTCACAACCATCTGTGATGGGATCCGATGCCCTCTTCTGGTGTGTCTGAAGACAGCTACAGTTTGCTCACATACATAAAATAAATTTAAAAAAAAAAAATCTTAAAAGAAAAATTTCAAAAAAATTGAGAGAAACCATATCTACTTAACTTACAGTATACTGTTGAAAGTATTCAATAATCTCAGTTATTTCTCTTCATCCCTTACTATACTGAATTTATGAATCACAGATACATATGTTTTGTTGGGAGGTATACACAAAGTTCTATACTCTCTACAGTTTGAGGCATCTACTGGCATTCTTGGTTTTTTGTTTGTTTTTGGTTTTTCAAGACAGGGTTTCTCTGTGTAGCCCTGGCTATCCTGGAACTCACTCTGTAGACCAGGCTAGCCTCCAACTCAGAAATCCACCTGCCTCTGGCTCCCAAGTGCTGGGATTAAAATCATGTGTGCCACCACTGCCCAGCTATCTACTGACATTCTTAAGAAGTATCTCCCATAGGACCCGAGGAGATGGCTCCGTGGGCAACACACTTGCTGTGTAAGCATGAAGCACATCCACTGGGTGTGGATTCCTAGCACCCATATATAATCCAATAACTTAGTACATGTTTGTAACCCCAGCGCTGGAAGGGATGTGGGGGTCTGAGACATGTTGGCCAACTAGTCTAGCTGAAATGGTGAGCTACAGTTTTAATGAGAAACTAACTCAAGATTAAGATAAGCAGAAGACAGATGTTGACCTCTGAGTTCCACATGTGTATCTAAACACACAAAACTATACATGTATATATACACAAAATATACAAATAACTAAATGATTTTAAAACATTTATTTAAAAAGTCTCTCCTGGAGATAAGGGGACTGTTATACTGTTCATTTCACTCAGCAACCTGATGATGGAGGGAGGAACCAAATGAGAAATGGACTCATGAGTGAACACTGTACACTGGGAACAGTTTCAATATGGAAAACATGGGAAGATAAGCAAAAAGAAATGGATATGCTGCTGACTGGCGCCCCAGCGCAAGCCAAAGATGCTATTATAAAGGGATCGGGTCCTCACAGAATGTGGGGTATGAATAAGATACATTCAGGTGATACGGACCTGGAATCCCAGCACTTAGGAGGGGGAAGCAGGAAGTCCATGAGTGCAAGGTCATCCTCGGCTACACAGGGAGTTCAAGGCCAGCCTGAGTCCTGTCTCCAAACAAAACTGAAAATGACACTAAAGTTAACAAAGGAGAAGAACATGCTTAGCAAATGTTCAATAGTTTCAAACACATGTGATAATGGGACAGCTGGTTGACCATAGCAATTAATGCTCCTACAAAAAAATATAAAGTTTGAACAAGTGTGCTAGTTCCTGCACTTGTCCTTTATTAAGGAAATTAAGACTAAGGTATAAAAAGCAGCCGCAGCAGCGTACATGTGTCCATAGCTCAGCAGTATCCTCCCACAGCACACACACTCACATTGCTAGTCACACACCAAACCCAAGGAGCTCCTTTTAAAGCCTGAGAGGAGTCTGACAGAGCTCCACCTGGAAACAGGAACTACATTGTCCCTACAGCTATAAATCATCAGAAGGCCCAGATTTGATTCAACACTGTCTTAGGCCTTCATGTCCATCCAGGTTTATGGGAGGTTTATGAAGCTGTCTTTACATTGTGTGAAAGTGTGTCTCTGTATTTTCAATTGTGAATTCTGTACCGTCAGAGAGCTATGTGCTGGCTATATTCTGGTATTGTCATTTCTATGGCCCATCACCCGTTTTCTATTTTGTAAATATTTGTCGTTTCACACCTGCCCAAAGGCAATCTGGAAATGTATCAGAGGTAGTCTTGCTGCTGATTGGTTATAATGAAGATCTGAGGGCCAGGAGGTGGGCAAGAAATAGGGGGTGGAACTTCCAGGCAGACAGAATGCCCCAGAGAGAAGAAAGCAGTCATTGAGAATGGACATGGAGGGGAACAGGCAATGACCAGACCAGAGCACAGAGGTACAGAGCTAGCCATTTGGCGGGTTGCAGTTGGGTTAAGTTAGATAAGCTAGCTAGGAGATTGCCCCACCAAAAGGCCTAAACTTTAAACTTCATTAGCAGCCAGTCACCTTGTCTTATACCACTGGAGGCATCCTTTATCCTGCTACAATGGGATATTCATGACCTGGAATATAATGGGCAGCTGGGTATGGAGTCAGCATTTGTGATAATCTGTTCTCGGATAGCCCAGTAGGTGGTATGCTGTTTGCTGGCTTGATGCATGGCCCGAAGCTGAGAAGGGCAAGTTCTTCTATCAGAAGAATAAGGCAACAAAAGCATCTGGGACAGAAACTCCACAAGGCATGAGAAATACTGATAAACCCTCCACAGGGAAGGATTATCAAAGGGCACTAACAAAATTCGCCGATGGTTTCAAATTGTGAGTAAAAATTTAAAATAAAGGATGTACTCCAACCAGAAATAAAAAAGTAGGGCCAGCAAGATGGCTCAGTAGATAAAGGGGTTCACCACCAAGCCTGGTGAGTGCTGTTCAATCCCAGAGTCCTGCAGGGTAGAAGGAGAGAACCAACTCTCCCAAGTTGCCCCCTGATCTCAACCTAGCCTTCCCCCCTCCAAGCATAATTAAAAAATAAAGGATGAGTGAAATATTGCACTTTTCCTGCCATTAATAAGTGTCAGGGCCCCAAAGGGGATAGGAACTCCACAAGATGATCAACAGGGTCAACTAACCTGGGCCCTTGGGGCTCTCAGAGCCTGAACCAGAGGAGAAGGGAAGGGGAGGGGATGGACAGGATTGTGGGAGGGGATGACCAGGAGGGAGGGCAGTGAGTGGGATGAAAAATGAATAAATAAAAATAAATTAATTAAATTTTAAAAAGTGTGTCAAGGCCAGTGAAATAGTTCAGTCGGTAAAGGCACTCACTGCCAAGCGTGAAAAACTGAGTTCTCGATCTGGAAACCTAGAGGTTTCTAACAGATAATTAATTTCCATAAGTGCCGTGGTACTCCTACATACACACAAAATATAAGAATAAAGTATGCCAAATGAAAATCCTGGAAGACCCTATCGATGTCATACTTGTGGTCCTAGAGAAAAGTATATATAGTTAAGATGCTGTCTGAATGGACTGTATGTGATGACAACGTTGCTGAGGTACTTCAAAGGCAGCTTGGAAAAATATACTGTGTTCATACTGAAAGACTGAAGCACACACACCTCGGCTAACAAGCTGTTAAAATAGGCACAGAGGGGCTGGTGAGATGCTCACTGAGTATAGTGCTTGCTATGCAAGCCTGATGACATGAGTTCAATCCCAGTAACCCACATCAAGATGGAAGGAGAAAACCAACTCTACCAAGTTGTCCTCTGACCTCTGTACCCACACACACACACACGCACCACAATGCTAATAAAAAGAAATAGGCACTAAGTAAAAGGAATACATTAGCCAATATATAAGTAAAAACTATATACCAGTTGTTGACTGTATACAATTATTAGCAATATTCAATTTTGTACATGAGGCTTTGATTCTGGAACCATAACACTGAGTAATACACTGTAAGGCACTATCTATAAATCTGATACATGAAAGTCAATTATATAAATTTTAGATTTTGAATTAGATCAAAATATAGAACTTTGTTTTATTGCTTTCTAATACATGACAAAAATTTATCACATACTCACTTTATAGTATTTACATTAAAATACAGACATATAGAAATATATAAATCTCAGGAGTCATGAGGCAGGAGCAAGAGAAAGCATGGGTTACATATTGAATTCCAGGTCACTAGGACTACACAGTAAAAATTTCAGAAAACATAAATGAAAATGTAAAGACTGATATATACTCATAATCTATTACGATACATTGTATTTCAAGCTCTTGAATGGGGGTCATTATGAAATCATTAACTCGGTTGGCCTATTTCTCAGCTGTAGGGCATTTGCCTTGAATGTACAAGGCTCTGGATTCAACCTACAGACTGAAAAAAAAAATTACACAGCAAAGATGAAATCATTAACTCAAGGTAGACACACGTGTCACAGTGCTGGGAAGTCTAAGGCTAGGAGAATAGTGTCCAAGGCTGAACCACAACATAGTAAGACCCAATAATAAAAAACTAAAAATTGAAGCTTAAAAGTTCCTTATTTTACTTATTTGAGTTTCAGAGACAGCAAAAACGCTGCTTGGGGAAGAGACAGGAGGGAAGGAAGGAGAGAGAGGCAGGGGGAGGAGGGAGAGGCAAGGGGAGGAGAGGCAGGAGGAGGAGAGAGAGAGGCAGGGGGAGGAGAGAAAGAGAGAGGAAGGGGGATGAGGGTAAGAGGGACAGGAGGAGGAGGGTAAGAGGGACAGGAAGAAGAGGGTAAGAGGGACAGGAGGAGGAAGGTGAGAGGGAAAGCGGGGAGGAGGCACAAGGAAACAACTATTCACCAGAATAAGATGATAAAGCAAAAAATTAAATAACCCTCATAAAATATCACCGCAAAACAATATAAAGTCAAACACAGACTCTCACTATGCAATGCTGGTGGCCTCCAATTTGTGATTTTCTGCCTCACTTTCCCAAGCACTGGGATTACAGGTTTCTATCACTCAATGATTTTTCTGTCTCAGTTCCCAAGTCCTGGGATTACAGGTATGTCACCCATGCACTACTGCTTCTGAGAATACCGCTGAGTGCTCTTATTTACCAGGAAATGGCCAAGTGATTTCCCTTTTCCAAAACAAATGCCTTGCAGTTACAACTAAAAATCTGTTCCTTATTTTCCCCAAAATAAGTTTTAAATAGCTATAAGAGACTGATTCAGAAATTGCTATATGAGTGAGAGACCAGGAGAAAGAGAAAAAATTAATGCATGTCAAAATAAAATGTACATGTGTCCTCTGACCTAGAGCACACAACCTTAGCTTACTCTGACAATTCACCTCAATAAATAGAAAGAAAAAAAAAGCTGCCAAACTGGCTTAAAGCACATGTAGTATAAGCCTGTCTATCTGAGTTGGGTTACCAGAACCCACATAAAGAAGGAAAGAACCAACTCTACAAAGTTGTCCTCTGATCACAATATGTCCCCAACATTCAGGTGTGAGCATGCACATATACTACTAAAACAATACAATTTTAAAATTAAAAAAAAAAAAAAAGCAAGCAGGGGCATGTTTTCCCTGCAAGTAACTAATGAGGTAGAAAAGAATAGGTAGGATGAGAATTGGTCAAACTATCAGACTACAAATTACTTTTTTATTTAAAAGGAAAAACATCTGCAAAACAGAGTACTGGGGTTTTGGCTTGGTGCAGAGTGCTTGCCTGACATACGCAAGTCCATGGAGCTGATCCCCAGTTCTGCACACAAGCCAAGCCTTCAGACCATCGAAATTAGGACCACAAAACAAATAGACGCCGTGCTAATAAATACAACCCAAGTAGGTAACATCTACAGATCATCTTCCATGTAATCTTCTGAAATCTTTACTGTTGGCATTGCAAAACTGTGGCCCCCATATTTACTGGAAGCAAGCTGTGCCTGTTCACCCAGAACCTGGGAGAGGGTGGTAAGAGTGTAAGTTCAAGTCCAGCCGAAACCAATAGTAAGCTTGCAAGTAGCCTGAACTACATGGCACCCTGCCTCAAACTTGCAGTGATACTCCTGCCTCAACCTCTCAGTTACGGGACTGCAGGTATCTGCCCCAAGCCCAGTGCAATATAGAAAGCTTGAGTGGATAACATTCCTCCAAACACCCAGAAGCTTGGTTTTCTTTTTTTAAACAATGAGAAGAATTTTGAATGCTTATAGATCAGATATCACACACATCAATTTATTTATTTATTTGTTTGTTTATTTATTCTTGTGGTTCTGGGAATTGATCTATCTACCTATCTATCTATCTATCTATCTATCTATTTATTTTTGTGGTGCTGGGAATTGAACTGAGGCCTCATACCTGATAGGTAAGTGTTCTATTACTGAGCTATATTCCCAGCCAGTGCTTCATTTCCTTCTTTTCTCTTTTAAAGACAAGATCATATATGGTTCAGGCTGACCTACAACTTACCATGTGGCCTAATCCTAATCCTCCGGATTCTATCGGCTGAGAGCTGGAATCAGAGTCACGTGAGCTACTGCACTCAGTTTATGTGGTACTAGGAACTGAACCTAGGGATCTGTGCATAATAGACAAACACTCTACCAACTGAGCTGGATACCCAAATAACTCCATTCTTTCGTTTTCTTGATTGAATCGATTAAGATTTTGCTTGCAGTAAGACAATGTCCTAATCTAGGTGATGCATTACCAAGTATTTAACAGTCAAGTGTTGTATCTATTATTGTTTATTCACAGAATGGGGTATAACTATGCAGAGTGGACTGGCCTGAAACTACGTAATAACTATCCTGGCATAGAAATCATGTTCTGGGGCTGGAGAGATGGCTCAGCAGTTAAGAGCACTGGCTGCTCTTCCAGAGGACCTGAGTTCAATTCCCAGCAACCACATGGTGCCTCACAACCATTTGGAATGGGATCTGATGCCCTCTTCTGGTATGTCTGAAGACAGTGACAGTGTAGTCACATATATAAAATAAATAAATCTTTAAAAAAAAAGGAAATCATGTTTCTATTGCTCCAACTCCTGAGATTACTGCTATGTGCTACCATATCACCCTTTATTTTCAGTTTACATCTTAGCAAACCAGTCACCATACAATCTATCTATCTGCTGGGGAAAGAGTAGACACAGATACTGGACCATCAAATATGCTAGTACATCTAAGATTTTTTAAAAAGAGAAATCAAGGGGATTGTTGGAGAGAGAAAACTAATTTATCAATCCTCTTAATAGTTAATTCTATGATTTTTAATAATCTAGCTTTCCACATTTTTTCCGTGAGCTCTAAGCAGTTTAGTGATGAATAAGCCTAAGAAGTAAGAGAAAAACATGTGTATCATGCACAAGGCCCTGAACGTGATCAGTAGCACAGAGAGACAAAAGGGATGAGGATGCAAACACAGGGCTAGAACTTTGGATGTGGAAAAAAGCTCACTATTATTGTTTGTTGGGTTTTTACTTGTTTGTTGTTTAATACAGTATTTCACCATGTAGCACTGGTTGGCCTGGAATTCATTTTGTACACCAGGCTAGCCAAGAATTCATAGAAATACTTATGCCACTTGTGTACTGTGAGTAAAGGCCTGCCCGCTAGGTTTTTATGAATGAACTTGAGGTCTACCAATGTTTATACTCTCTCAAGAAAGACGTACATCCTAAGTAACTAAGAAATATGTCTTTGTATCTGAAACTCATGGTCAAAATAAAACACGCACACACTAAATAAAATACAATCTAACAATATGAATTAAGTTCTCACCCCCAGACATTCGTTTCTATTTTTTTTTTAAAGGAATACAGCCTTTTCCAAAAGCCACCTTTCACTAAGTGCTCACCAGAGGCGCAGAAATCGCAAGGTTTATGACGCTGGTCACTCCAACTACTCCGGCAAAAAGTCATTTCTGAGGAGAAAAATAAAACAGCTTTTTCCACCGAAGTTGCTTTGGTGGCTTTTGAAGAGCAGGAGCATCGTAGGTGCAGCCATCGCCAGGACCCGCTCTCTGGGCACCTTCCCACCCTGGCGACTGACAGCCAAAGAGGACTCAGACTTGGCCGCGCCCGGAGGCGCCGTGGCAAGTAGTACAGAGCTCAGCACTCTCGTTCTTCATCTTCCTCCTCAACCTCCAGGTAGTCCTTGCACCGCAGAACTCACAGACGCCAGGTAACGCTGCAACTCTTCAGTGCAGATAAGAGCCGGAAGAGACGGTGGTGGACATGACGTCACTTCCGCTCGCGCTCGGTTTGCTGCAGAGCCAGTGTTAGGCTTTGGTTGAACTCCGGTCAGATTTCTGGTTTCTCTGCAGCGTGAAGGCGGAGGCGCTGTAATGGCTTCACCGCGGAAGCTGGAGGCCAAAGGTGTTCTCGAGGACAAGACAGGATTAGAATCCAGGCTATGAGCCGGGCAACGGGTGGGAGAGGAAGTAACTGGGGTGCCCAGGACCAGTAAGTCCTTTAACCACTAGGTTTCGTGTGGGTACTCAGCCCACAAGAAGCTCGGCAGAAACTTTTCTGCCCGCCTCCACTACATTCTTAGAAGCCTTGCTTTCTAAAGCACCCTGATTCAGTAGGAAACAGAAAGCAGTCTCATTTCCGTAATTATCTAGACCTTTCAAGGTGTAGGAATTGTTATTTCGTAGGTTGAGACCATAAAGGGTGCTTCAACTGATCGACCCTACCTCAGCCCATCCCACCCGCCTCAGGAACCAATGGAAATAATTCGAGGTTTCTGACTGGGAATCCTGAAGTAGTTACTGGTGGGTCTTGGACTCGTCCTAACCTTGTATCTGCATCTTTCCCAGCAACTGTTTTCCTAAGTCTCTGGTTCTGTTGAATGCCCTAAGCAAAAAGTAAGCTCAAACCTTGGTTTTTGTCATCTCAAGTCACAAGAAAAATGCCCAGTCACTCCTCAGATTCTATACTCCTGGTTACTGATGCTCTCCTGATAATATGAATGAAGAACCAGTTTAACAACCCAACGTTGAGTAGCTGAGAACTGTAATGTTGTTAGAAGCCTCTTGAACTTTCAGGACTGAATTCTGCTGACATCTGTTGGTCAATGTGAGTCAAAGAGAAAAGAAGCTATAATCACCTTCTGATGAACTTAAAAGAATTTATGGCTTTGATCTATTACAGGATGCAATGGGTAGTCTGTCAAGAGACCCATTTACCCTCTCTGCCATGAATTTGCTCAATCGGGGGCTTGTGTTCCTTTAGAAACAATATGCCAGTATGATTTCTCCAGGAAAATTGCACACTCTCACTGCACTTAGAGCTCAAGGAAAAGCTCTTTACTAAAGCACATGGCTAACACCCAAATAAGAGTTGCCCTTGAATATAAGATTTTACTAAATTATATACACCTTAGAGTTAGGCATTTTACCCACACTGTTATCCTTAAAATCTTAGACTTTGAACAATCTAAACAAAGACAGGAGACTACAAGTCTAGCCACTTGGACAGATGGGAGATTTACACAAAAATATTGCCAGGATTATTTAAGTACAAGTGTTGTTCGTTTCAAATAGATGTGACCCAGGGTCATGTTGCCTAGCTGGCAAAATTATGATATTTTTAAAGAAAAGAACTGGGAACTTTATGGCAGGCCAGGGCTTAACATCCATTGTGACTGTGCTCTGTGCCCTTTACCTGCATGTTAGAGGTATGTTCTTTGGGGACTGGACTAATGGTTCAATCATAGTGAACAGACATTCATATCCTAGCACCATGAATTTACCTCTAATAGGCCTGAGTAGCACACTACTTACCTTTGGGGTATTGGGGAACAGCACTCCTTCAGCTAAATCCTACTTTGTATGAGTTAATGTCTTCTAAGCAAATCTATTAGTAAGTCCTCTATGCCATCAATTGCGCTCCTTTTAGTTTCCTCTGCCAGTGCAGTAGCGTACTTGCTTCTGGGTCTCTGAAACTGTGATGCTGGCAATCTGCATGCAAACTGCCAGTCCACTCAGAAAGAAACAATATCAACACATTTTATTTTAAAACTGGATTTAATGTTTTAGAATAGTAACTAAAAAGTAAATGGAGTACATAAATTTCAAGCACTGGGTAAAATTTTAGTGAAAACATTACAGAAAAGGTACATGCAACAAATACAGAAGAAAAAAGTTACTAAAATTCCAATTTTGTTACTGATTGCATTATACATAATGGTCTAAAAGAATTGTTAATCAGGATTTTTCAAGTAACCAGAGTTTTAAAACTCTAACTAAAGTATATATAAAAGACACATCTACACCTGGGTTATAGGTCAGTGGTTAGCATGTGTAAAGCCCTCAGTTTGAATCCTAGCACCTACCCCCCCCCAAATTTTTTTTAACCAAGGATACAAAAAGAAAATTAAAATATGTAACCATGTAGATACCTGTCAGAGTCAATGGAATAAAAACTATATTGGAAAGTTTAAATATTTCAAGACAAATTTTTTTCCCTCCCAAATTATTTACCAGGCCCCAACTCCTCCTTTGGGTATATTTGTCTTGTCTTACTTTTTTATTTTTGTCTTTTTAAGACACTGTCTCACAAAATAGCCCAGGCTCAGGCTACCCTTAAATCTGTGCTCCTCCGGCCTTGGCTTCCCGATCCCTAAGATTACAGTGTGAGGCAACATGCTGTAATTTGAGACAAATACTCTCCAAAAGAATACTGATTGAAGATTAACTCAATTTAAATTCAAGAATAAATCATTGCAGACTGAAATACAAGGCAGACCCAAAGTTAATTATACAACCAGGAAACATCAGAAATACAAGAAAAATAATAAATTTCATATGTGAAAATGAAAGCATGCCTAGAAAAATATACTCAATACTCAAAATTTTTAAATGATACCGTAAATCTCAGGTGTCCTATAAACATAAAAGATACTGAACAGTTTAAGGTAATAGAAAACAGGTACCTAAAACAGTATCAATTATTCTAAATCAGGATAACTGAACAAGTTTAGAATTTAGGACAGAAGAGGAATACATTCACTGCAGTATATGACACTGTTCTAATCTACAGCTAAAAACCAGTCAATTCATTTTAAAATCTAGCCGTTTTGGTGGTGCTGAGGATTGAAACCACAATCTTGTGCATTGCTAAACAAGCACTCTTCTTATCCCTACTCCATTCTTCTTACATATAAGGAAAAATTATATGCCAATGTTACTCAAGAATATCTATGATAATCTTTATGTGAGTAAGCATAAACAACATTAAGTATTAAAAACGATCCACTGGGCTCAAGATTATAGCTCAGTGGCAGAGTACTTGCCTCATCTGGGTGTGTTTGATCCTCAGCAATCACACAAAACAAAAATGAACCTTAATGTCATATAATCATTAATAAATGACTGCTTTATTTTAGAGTCCTTTTAATCATTCCAGTATTTATTATTATGGAACAATAAAATCCTGTGTACTTGAGTGCTACCAGCAACTGAGTATGGTCATGTCAGAGGATACAGGGAAAGCAATTAATGAATCCAAGAGGAATTTTGCCTCACAAATAAAGAAATACTATAAAACCATTATACAAAATCCAGATATTAAAAAAAACCCTCTATCCTAATAAGCAAATCAGTATAATGGAGAGCATATCTCATTACAATTCTAAAGAAAAATATGCTTTTACTACTTTCACTAGTGTGCTGGACATCAAACTAATTTATGTAAGGAAACAACTAAAATAGAAAAAAAAATACCATCATTATCTACAAATATGATTACCTGTCTGGGAAACCAAAAGAATCTATGACCCTCTCAAATTCATGTTAAATCCAAACCTCAGCATGATTGTTCAGATAGGGTCTTTAGAATTTCATTTGATAGTCCAGGATAATGAGTGGAAACCTCATCCCACAATGCTGTGATTTTTATCAGTAGAGGAAAAAAAATCCGCATTTTCAGGCTTTGTCATATGAAAGCGTCTGCATGCCAGGAAGAGTCTACTCCAGAAGCCAAACATGCTGTTATTTTGTTTTCACGTGTATGCATGTACATGTTGGTGTTTCCACATTTGCATGTGGCATGTGGAATCCAGAAGGTAATGTCAGGTTTTCCCGATCACTTTCCATTTTATTTACTGAAGCAGGGTCTCTTGCTGCACCTGAAGCTTGAGGAGTCAAGTAACCTAACTACCAAATCACCTAAGGAGTCCCATCTTCCTCCCAAGCACTGGGATTACAGGGGGCTCCATGGCCCCCTGGCACTTAGATGGGTTCTGAGAAAACCAATACTGCTCCTCAGGTTTGCGGGGCAAGAGCTTTGCCCTCTGAACCATTTCACTTGCTCCCATGCTGTTTAATAAATTGCTGTGTATGGTTCACTGCAAGAGATGAAAACTAGCTATCCATATGCTAGGTAAGGACTATGACCACTGAGTGAAACCCACAGTCCTAAAATTTTATCCAAAAGTGGTAAGCTAACAAGAAGTACAATGATCTATAGATACGAAAATGCCATAAGAAAACCCAATACTATGCTAACCTAAAATTTCGTTTCTTTTAAAGGGAACTTTTAAAGCACCTTGGTTTATGCTGTTTTGTGTTATATTTACGGTGTATACATGTGTGTGCAAGTGTGGTATGCATGCAGAAGTAGAGACTAAAGTGTAGCATCTGTGCTCTCTTTTGACTGTGTAGGTCCCTGGAATCAAACTCAGTTCCTGCTCACAAGCACCTTTACCTTCTGAGCCATTCTGCCAGCGCTGGCTATGGTGTTTTGTGGTACTGTGGCAGTGCAGTAAAAACAAACAAACAAACAAACACTTAAACACATGCAAGTAGCCTTGAAACTGAGTGACAGGAAGAGGCTATTCTGGTGAGGACTCCCTTAGTTAAGAAGGAAGAACATGTTACTAGAACACAAAGAAAAACCAATCAGTGATATGTAGTGATATTGAACCAAGCAGATCTGTATTCTAGCATTTTGTGTGGAAGTTAGAACTTGAGAGTGAGAGAATCAGAAATTTATTTGTAATTAAAGTGTTCAAAAGGAGGAACTTGGTTCCTCCTGAGTGCTCTTAGTAAAATATGAAAGGGGAGAACACTGAAGCTAGGAAGAAATTGTTAAACAAAAGAGAACTGTACCTTAAAAAACTCTCAGCCTATCCATTACAGTAACTGAGAAATCTATACTAAAGAGACTAGGCCAGCTAGGAATGTAGCTTAGTGGCAGAGTACTTGCCTAGCATCCACAAGCCCCTCAGTTCTATCCTCAGATCATCAATCTCAACCAATCTGAGGAATATGGACAGTTACTGTCACTTCAATCCAAAACGGATCCAAAATATGGGACACAATGGACGATCTGAATTTTATAAAGGATCACAGGGTTAGTATCTGTAAGTAGACTAGCTATTAAGAACAGATAGGAACTATTTCTGGTATGCTCATCAGAATCAATGGGATCAGAGTAATTAGTTGCCTAGGAGTGTCTTTCTGCAGTCCTATATTATCTTGGCTTGTGATGAATTTTCACATTAACAAGCCACACTGGCAGCCATTAACCAAAAGAGGATCAAATCTGTTTTATTTCATAGCATTTAGAAATGTTATGATCACGAAGAGTCAAGCATCAGAATGAAGCCACCTAGTAGCTTGGCCTCACTTATATATAACCCACAGATGCTCAGACTCAGATATCCATGAAAAGGTTCCAGGGTAACTAGAAAAGGTAGCTCAGTGATTGCGTGCTGGCCTAGCATGTGTGATGCTCTAGAGGTCAATCCTCAGCACTACCTAAGAGAAGAAAAGTTTGAGGGGAACCTAAATATCCTATTTTATAAAATTAGGATGGTGTCTAAGGCCAGTGTGAGCCACTAGAACCCACACAAAGCAGGTAAGACTAATCTGATGATCTTTGGTGTCACGGTCAATATTTAAAGGTGGCAGCAAATGGGCTAAATAGCAACACCCATACCCTCACATTGATAGGGCTTCTCCTCAGTGTGAACTCTGCTATGTTTCCTCAGTCGTGAGTAAACAGCAAATGCTTTCCCACACTGCTTACATATATAGGGCTTCTCTCCAGTATGGGTTCGCATGTGAATGTTAAGGGATGTAGAATATATAAATGCTTTCCCACATATATTACACACAAAGGGCTTCTCGCCACTGTGAATTTTCAGATGTTTAGTGCGATGGGAGGAAGTAATGAAGGTTTTCCCACAATGAACACATTCAAAAGGCTTCTCTCCTGTGTGAGTTCTCACATGATGAATCAGGCCAGAGGTCCTGGTAAAGGCCTTCCCACACTCCTTACATGCAAAGGGCTTTTCTCCGCTATGAATTCGTACATGTGTGGCAAGGCCTGAGTACTGAGTGAAGGCTTTCCCACATTCCTTACATTCATAAGGTTTGATTCCAGTGTGTGTTCTTATGTGTTCAGTAAGCTGAGTAGATCTAGAAAAGGTTTTTCCACATTCCTTACATTCGTAAGGCTTTTCCCCAGTGTGAACTCTTATGTGTTCAGTAAGCCCTGACCATCGAAGGAAGGCTTTCCCACATTCCATACATTTGTATGATTTTATTCCAGTGTGAATTCTAACGTGATCATTAAGGTATGACATATTTTTAAAGGCCTTTCCACACTCCTTACATACAAAGGGCTTTTCTTCATTATGCGTTTTTACGTGTGCAGAAAGTCGAGAATAATTAGCAAAGGACTTCCCACATATCTTACATACTTTGGATTTTTCTTCAGTATGAATCGATACATATTGAGTTAGGTGTGAGGAAACCGTGAAGGCTTTCCAACATTCCTTGCAGTCACAGAATTTTTCTCCAGTGCACATTCCCATGGGATTATTAAGGCATGCAAAATACTGAAAGTCCTTTCCACACTCCTCAAATTTGTAGGGGTTTCTTGCATTGAGAATTGGAAGATGCATAGCAAGGCTTGTAGGATGAATAAAACCATTCCCATATTTACTCCAGTCATAGGGTTCTCCTCCATTGTGAGGCCTCATATCTGGCTGAAAGTAAGACTGATTAAAAAAGGCTGTCTCACAGTCTGTGCATTCAAAGGGCTTCTCATTTGTGCTAGTGCTCGGATACATGATGCTTGGAGTCAGACTGAAGAGTTTTCCACACTGATTAAGCTCAGAAACATTCTGTCCAGTCGAGGTTTCCTTGAGCAAAGAAAGAATGTCTTTCCCATACCAGTTACACTCAGAACTGTATCCTTGACTCTGCATGCTCACCTCTGTGTTAAGGCATAACTGTTCACCCAACACATTTCCACATGGCTTAGAGTCGCATGGGTCCCCTTCACTGTGGTTTCCTGACTGCTCATGAAGGGATGAGTCACCCACCTGAAGACAAAAACAGTTTTATGTTCATAATGAACCTTACAGTTTCTTTTCCATGCAATTCTTTCCTGACCTTTAGTTTTTCCAAACTGAATGACAGATTCCTTTGCCAAAATCTTGATGACTAATTATAGGCACTAAAAAAAGGTGGCTCCATAAAATTGCTTAAAATTTCCACGTCTAATTGCATATGTGGAAATACATATTTGTAGAAACAATGAGACAAAAATCTTTATGATCTATTTGGAGAATCTCCCAATTCATGATATTCCAGATAGTTCTTCAGAAACATCAATTCCTCTCAGGAGCATTCTACTCATCTCAAATGTCTCTCTTTTGTATGGTTTACTACAAAGGACCCCCTTCTTGAGTATGAAATAGAAAGTCCTTGCTGATCTTACCATTTCTGTTGCACTGGAACTTTGCATCCTAAAATAATTCTCAAGCTCTGAATCGTCAATTGTAGGCTGTAGTTCCAATTCTTAAGTTAAATAGAAAGAGAAACGTAAGAAGTTCAGAAAATGAATGGCATATACAGGGGCTAAGGAGCAAGAGGCACTGTTCTTTTCAAATTAAGCACATTACCAAAATAAAAGTGAGGGCTGGAAAGTTATCTCAGCCATTGATGGCTACGGCAGACATAATGGTGCACAACTGTGACCTTAACACATAAGAGACTAAGTTAGAGAATCTTTTTTACATTCAAGAGTGGCCTGAGCTATAATTCTAAGACTCTGTTTCAATTATACTAACAGCAAAACAAGAAAAAAGAGGCCGGAGAGATGGCTAGTTGATAAATCACAAGGACTTGAGCTTGAACCCTATAACCCACTTTAAAATGCCCGGCATGGTAGCACATACTGATAATCCCAGTACTGGAGAAGCAGAGACAGAGAAGATTCCCTGAGGCTCACTGTTCAACCAGCCCAGCCTGGTCAGTAAACCCCAGATCTCTATGAGAGATCTGGTCTTAAAATATAAGGTGAAGGCCACCTTGTCACCAAACTTGGCAACCTGAGTTCAAGCCTTCATAGTGACATGGTAGAAAGATAATATGACTCCGAAGTTGTTCTCTGACTTCCACATGTGTGATGTGATATGTACTGCACAGGCACAGAGAGATTTAAGAATTTCATTTTGTTAAAAATTTAGCAGTATGACTGCTCAGTAGGTAGAATGGTTGCCTCGCAGGCCCAAGCCCTGCTGGTTCAATTCCCAGGACCTCCAAAACAAGACCAACAAAAAAGCCATAATAAAAAAAGAAAAGCAGAGTCAACATTCTATATAATGAACTACAAACTGACCCTGTGACAGTTACAGCAACAGGAGAGTCATAAAGCTCTAGAAAAACAATCAATACTGAAATAGTAAATTTAGGAAAGGGAACACATAGGCTGTAAGATCATAGGTATACCTGAATACACAGAAACAATAGAGTATGTTAAATAGCAGATTATCTCACAGAGAAAAATGGATTCAATTTCTGAGTCCAGTACATTGTAAGAAAATTTGATCATAGTTGCAAAACAATACCAAGCTTGTCAAACAGATTTCTCTATGAATACTCACGTTGAGGAACAGCACTTTCCGCCACCCCTAACTCTTCTTGTTTTAACCAGGGGGTCAAACTAGGAATGAAGAACTGACATCCTGCACATAAAGAAACGTGTGTGAGTGAGAGAGGCTCAAACAGGAGATGACAAGCTTTCCTATGGCCAAGGAAATCACAGTTCAAGTGAAAGCAAGGAAATTCTTTCAAAGTAAGTTAAAATTCAAATATAGGGGAGGGAGGGATATAGTTTAACATGTAAGGCTCTCAGTACAATCTCTAGCACCATAGAAAAGACAACATTTCTGTGTCCTAAAAGGACTGGTTTGCTCTACTCTCTGAAAGCCAAATGGAAGTTAATGTACACTTTCCAGAAGGGCTATACCTCTAGGGTAGAACATTTCCTTAGTATGTGCACTGTGCTAGGGTTTCATATCCAACAATGGATGCACAGCCCAGTACAACACACATGCACTCTTGACAAAAACAAAACCATTATGTTGGCACAGTGGTGTAAGAAACTTGAAATCCTGTAATGTGGGAGGATGAGGACAGAGAGTTCCAAGTTTGAGGCCAGCCTGGAATACACACAAAAGATTCTGTTTCCAAATAGAGGGTCACAGTGAGGGGGGAGAGGGCGAAGAAGTATATAAGAGGAAGGAAAAATGAACCAGAAAGGGAGAAAAGGGAGAAGGAAGACAGTTGTGGTGGTGAGAAATGTTTTTAATGTCCATCACGGGGGAGGGTCTGAAATGACTAAGGTCAGGGAAAATGTGAACACAATGCACAGGAAACCATTTCCTAAATGTTCAGCGTCCTTAGTCCTGAGGAAAATGCAAATCAAACAACCTTGAGATTTCGTCTTACCCCACGCAAAAAGACACAGATCGACAAAATAACTAATAACAAGTGCTGAAGGGGATGAGGGGAAACAGGAACCCTCAATCACTGTTGATAGGATTGCAAATTGGTGCAACCACTATGGCAATCGGTGCAGAGAACTCTCAAAAAGCTAAAATAAATCTCCCATATGACCCAGCTATACCACTCCTCCTTGGCACATGGCTCAAGGACTTGAAATCCTACTCCACAGAAACCTGCTCAGCCATGTTCACTGCTGCTCTATTCACAATAGCTGGGAACTGGAAACAACGTAAATGCCCTTCAACCAACAAATGCAGAGTGAAACTACAGTACACATAACTTATGTAATCCTAGTCAGCTGTGAGGAGAAAACAGAAATCATGAAGGTAATGGAAGCAAACGAGAGTCCAGCTGAGCAATGACATCTCTGAGCCACAACAACCCACATGGCATAATAGCCACAGGATTCAAAATGGACACGCATAGCCAACAGCTCTCTAACTGGCCTGAAGAGCCACTTGACAGGAGGGACATTACGCCTAGTGCTGGAAACCATAGATCCTGGAGAACCTACAGTCCCCACCTTACTGAACCAGCATAATCCAGCTACATTCTAAATGCGTGTCTTTACACCCACAAATAAGTGTAGTCCTCATCCCTCATCAAAGAAACATCTCTTTGTAACAGACAGAAACTATTACAGAAAACCACAATGAATCAAAATGCAAAGTTGTAGAGCCTGGTCCCAATGGATACATGTACAGTACAACTCGTGCACCTAAGAGTCAGAGAACATTTTAGAAGAGGAGGTGTAAAGATTTTAAAAGCCAGAGGATCAAGGAGTTCTCGGTGAGGTTGTGTCTCTTTGTAATGTCAGAAGCTACATAAAACCTCAACAACAGAACTGTTTAGATAGGAGCTGGGAAAGAGGACAATAATGGACATGCTAATGTGGGAAAGGGGAAGCTCAGGAGGCCTCTACACAAAGAACTACAGACAACTAAGGTATGCTAAGAGGGGAAAAAGAATTCCACAGGAAGAGCATACCAATTGGTTATCCAATACCAAATGGTCAGCCTTAAAAACACAATACAAGTAAAACTATGTGAACTATGCAGATTATATTTATATATCTAGGAGTACACACACACACACACACACACACACAATTAATGAAATGAATTAATGACCATGAATTTAAAAGAAAGCGAGGGGTACATGGGAGGAAGGAGATATAGAGGGAGGAAAGGAAATGGCAAAATGGTATAATTGTATTATAATCTCAAAAAATAAAAATAATTTTTTTTTTGTTTTTTGTTTTTCATTTTTCGAGACAGGGTTTCTCTGTGTAGCCTTGGCTGTCCTGGAACTCACTCTGTAGACCAGGCTGGCCTCGAACTCAGAAATCCACCTGCCTCTGCCTCCCAAGTGCTGGGATTAAAGGCATGCGCCACCACCGCCCGGCAAAAATACTTTTTTTAAAGGGAGAGAGGAAAGAAGAAAAGGAGGGAAAAAAAAGATTTGCCACTGTAGATTATTATGTATTATGCCAAGAATTTTATTTGTTGGAGCTGGGAAGATGGCTTGCTGGCTAAGAGCATTTGCTGTACAATCACAAGGACCTGAGTCAGGATCTCAGTGTCCCACATAACAAGCCGAGCATGATCTTCAATGTGCCTATAACTACAGTGCTATGGTAGATGCAGATAGGATTGTTGGGGCTTAGTGTCTGAAAGAAACAAGAGCGCTAGGTTCAGGGAGAAAGCCTGCCCCAAAGGAATAGGTAGTGATAGAAGAAAACACCTAATGCCCTTCTGTAGTTGCTGCATGTGCATGTGTGAATAGAAACACACACACACACACACACACACACACACACACAAACACACACACTAAAGGCTATTTTTTAACTTGATTTTATTATATAGCCCTAGATATATAGAAAAGCCGGCTGTGAACGCAAGAGGTCCAATTGTCTCTGCTTCTGCCTCTCAAGTGCTGGGATTAAAGGTGTGAGCCCTTTGACCCTGCTCCCACACAAAAGTTTTATTTAAAAATTGATCTGTCATTCCACTAAATTCATAATGAACACGATCAGTCTCTTACACATTAAGAAACATGTAACGTGTATCTGTTCCATAAAAGGTAAGGAGGAATGCTGGCAGTCTTACCTACTGAAGTCAAGTTCTCGTAGTTTTCCAGCATGACCTCTCGGTACAGATTCTTCTGAGTCAGGTCCAGTAACGTCCACTCATCCGGGGTGAACTCCACAGCCACATCATCGAAGGTCACTGAATCCTAAACCGTTACACACATGTTGGTTTGAGCCGAAGAACAGTCTTGCTAGTACTCAATGGGCAATGAGGAAGGCGGGCCTAATCCCTATACATGACTCTCAGGTCAGCCTCAAGCAGCAGTAGGGTTCAGCAGCCCCAGGAGCTCCTTGCCTTCTTCACTCTCTGCTGGCCTTCTACCGTTACTTGGCTTTAATTCATAAGCATGATTTCCACCAGCACAGCCAGGCTAGAGGCTCTCCTGGTCCTACTGTCTCAGTGCAGCATATTCCTAAGCAAACTGTATCTAACGGATAAATAGATCTTCTGAGAAAAGGGTGCTCTCACCTGCCTTACTATTTGTCAGAGCACTCAACAAAAGACATGCAGTTATAAATGAAGCTCAAGATTAGTTAGTGGGGGCCCATGTCTGTAATCCCCAACACTGGAGAGGGAGGCTGAGACCAGCCAGGGCTAGCAAGTTCAAGGTTAGGTATATAGTCAGACTCTATCTAAAGCAAACAGAGATTAGTGAAGTTGGGGACAGGGCTCAGTACTAAAGCATGAGCCTAGCATGGATAAAGAAACTTTGGCTCAATCCGCAGCCAAGCAAACACGTTAGTGAGTGATAACAGAAATGCTAGAAGGATTTGCAAGGCTCTGTGCTCCAGGGAAATTCAACAAGAGACTCTCCACCCCTAATGAGAATGCACCTCCTTTAAGAAGCCCTAGAGACTGAGTCTGTCTAAACTCCAGACTCTAGAAGGAAATGCTTCTAGATCACAGATAAAAAAGTTGTATTTCGTAGGATGATATCCTCTCTCTTTACCTGGTAACAATTTGCCTGGTTGTCAATCACCGTCCCTTCTACCTCTATGTTTGCTTCGTAGACGTAGATAGGCTCTCTAGAAAGAAGGCCTGATAGGAAAGAAAGACAGCATAAAATCCCCACATTCACATGCCATGAAGTCACTCCATAACAGTGTGACATTCCCCTGCCATCTGTACACTCATCAAACCACATAAATATATATTCCTACCAAGAAATGCCACAGCATGTACGCCTCCCCTGGAGCCAGAGGGCAAGCCAGGAACTGTGCTGCCAACTGAGACAGAAAGTGTTCTTCCGTTATAGATAAAGGAACTTAAGGTATAAAACCACTGACTCTGGGGCTGGTGAGACAGCACATCTGGTTAATGCAAGTGCTCACACTTGATGCCCAGAGTTTGATCCCAGGATCTCACATGGAGAACTGACCCCCCAAAAGTACTCTGACTTCTACATTTACCTGCACTCATACACAAAATAATAAATAAAATAAAATGTAAAAAGAAACATATGACTCTATATTGCCCTTGGTGACAGAACTCATGACAATTATACAACATCTTTTCTGCAAGCATACACACTGGGGCCCTAAAACACAAACCACTATTATACAGCCCACTTCAGCTCATGGTAAATGAACACATAAAACTACTAAGTCCTGCCCATTGGACTTTGCTGTGCAGGAAAGACCTAAAACAGTCTGAAATAGAGCTTCAACAAGGACTTACCATGGGACAAATCAATGGCTGCCATCCCGTGATGCTGATGGTGAAATGTGCCTGAACACTCCCTTCCCTGATGCCAAGATCACTTCGGGACAGCTTATGAATCTAAGTGGACAGAGGCAATCTCCATTCCTCTTAATACAGGGTTATATGGAGTCCTGTTCACATCAATCATTAATCAACAACATCAAACGTCAGTCATCAAACATCACACAGTAGTGCTCACTCTCTTCAGATAATATATGTGAAACCCACCAAGCATCTACTCACTAACAGTAGCCATACGCATACCAATTAACCTTTACTACTTTTGTCAGACGTTGTGCTAAGAACTTTACATATATAAGCTCACCTGCTATCATAACCATCCTACACAGGAGATATCGTTACCCACACTGAAACACCCACATTCAGGCAGCATTAGTAATCAGTCTAGTATTACCCAGTTTGGAAATGAACTGAGAACTGATGAAGCTAGGTTTGTCCAAAAGGCTTGATTTTCTATGATTGCTATAGCTCCCTAACATGACGAGAACATATGGACCCACCACAGCACTATTCAGGTCATTAGTTCCATATGTAAATGACTACTTCATATGTACATATTATAACTTAATTTTAAAAAACTAAAGTTGAAATATTTTTTAAAATCAACATGACTATTGTCTGACAACTCTGAAGTATGTCTGGTCCAGGGCCTGAGAGTACACACTGATAATACTAGCACTTAAGAGGCCAAGGCGGAAAGATTGTAAGACAGAGCTCAACAACATAAAGACAACCTTTCTTTAAAAAATAAAATTAAAAAAAAAAACAAGTTTAAAATAGCTTATCTATTGAATCTACTTAAGTTTCTTTTCCTTCTTTCTTCTTTTAAGGAGAGAATCTCATACTGTGATACAAGGGTTGGCCTTGAACTCACCATGTGGCTGAGGATGACTTTGAACCTCTGATCCTTCTGCTTCTATCTCACAACTACCAGGATTACAGATGTGTTCCCCCATACCTGGTTTATGTGGTGCTGAGGACAGAATTCAGGGCTTTGTGTATATGAGCTAAGAACTGTACCATGGGGCTAAATTCCCTGCCCTATGTGTGTGACTGAACTGTACCCAGGGCCTCAAGCTAAACATACATTCTACCACTAATCTATGTAATCCAATCTACCACTGGATCTTTTAAAACTACTCATCTCATTTATTATAAACACAAATCAAACATGTCTGGAAAAAAAGTATGCATCTGAATTTTTTATTATGTACTAAAATGTTATTTTCAATATACGGGTTAAAATAAAAACATTATTACAAATAATCTTACCTCGTCTATTTCATTTACTGTAGGTACTGGAGGTACTGGTTTATTTCAGGTCTGGCTTATTCTTTAATTCTTTCATCAAATTATTAGGAAGTCCTATTCCTGTGGTAGGCATGAGCAGAGCAGGGAAGGACACAGAAAATATCCTGTTCTGTAAAGATCTAGAAGTCCTATGGGGAAATATAATCATAACAACAACAAAAAAAGAACTGATATATTACTTCATAAGTACTACAAGAAAAATCAAGCGGGTGAGGAGAGAGTCCTGCATATGCACACACAGGAAGCACAACCTGAAAACTGGTTTGGGACAAGATGGCAACACAAAAAGAGAACTAGTACTGGCTGTATCATCTTTGGCCCAGAGATTAGAACAACAACTGACAGGTATTTTATTATTTTAAAAAAGGAACTGAGGGCAAGAGGAATGGCTAGGTGTCTCAAGGGCACTGGCTGCTCTTCCGGAGGACTTGGGTTCAATACCTAGCACCCACATCCAGCAACTCTTATGTGTAACTCCAGTTCCAGGGAGTCCAACACCCTCTGAGGACACCTGACATAAAAGTGGTGCACACGCATGCAAGCAAAAACCCACTCATAAACAACAGCAACGATAATAATAATAACAATAAACTATTTTAAATTTTCTTTAGAAAGAGAGAAAGGAAGTGAGAGAGGAAAGAGAGAGAGAGAGAGAGAGAGAGAGAGAGAGAGACGGACGGACGGACGGAGATCAACCCACTGGGGAGAGAGTTCAGTCAGTAAAGTGCTTGTCCTGCAAGCACTAGAACTCACACGAAAATCTGGGAAGTGTTGGGGAGGCTCACTGGCCATTCTCATCAAATCAGAGTTCTGAGTTCAGCAAGAGATCCTATCTCAAAAATAAGGATGGATGAGGAATAGAGAGATAGTTGAACAATTAAAAGCACTTGCTGCTCTTGCAGAGGACCTGAGTTCAATTCCCAGCATCCACATACAGCATCTTGACTACCTGTTAACTCCAGCTCCAGGGAATCTAATGGCCTCTTCTGGCCTTCCAGCATACCCACACATGGCAGACAAAAACACACACAAAAAAACCAATAAAACTAAAACTTAAAAAATAATAATAATGTAAAGAGTGATTGTAGAAGACACCCAACAATTACCCCTGGCCTACACACACACACACTCACACACACACACACACATACACACACACACACACACACACACACACACTCACACTCAGAGCACATTTCAACTTCTAGGGCCTAGGGTCTTGATTGGCAACACGAGAATTATACATAAATGCCCTTTCTTCTTCATACTAACACGGGGTCACAGACAGGTCAGAATCAGCCAGGCTCATTAGTATGGATTACCTTTTTAAATAAAGAGTATTAGATGTTCAAAAAAAAAGTGTTAATTTTGTCTTTTTCTTCTCTTTATCCACCCCCCCCAACAGGAAGACTTGGTTGGCCTTGAACTCACAATCCTGCCTCTACCTTCTAAGTATTAAAAAGGTCCTTCTTTGTGTGATGCTGGGGACAGAACCTAGGACTCGGAGCACAAGAGGCAAGCGCTCAGCCACTGAAGCTGTATGCCCAGCCAGAGAGGTTGACTTTCTTGTTTTCAAGTTTGTCTTCATTTCTTCAACAAATTCCTTTTTTTTTTCTTTTATTGCTATCTTCCAATAAATAGTTTAAAGACTGGCAAAGAAAGAAAGAAAGAAAGAAAGAAAGAAAGAAAGAAAGAAAGAAAGAAAGAAAGAAAGAAAGAAAGAAAGAAAGAAAGAGAAACCATGAAAGCCAGATATAATGGAGGAGGCTTTGTAATCTCCACACTTTCAAGACAGAAGCAAAAAGACTTCAAAGCAGCTAAATAACAATGTTATCTTTTTAAAACACCAGGCCTGTAAACCCAGCTACTGGGGAGGCTGAAGAAAAAGATAAGTTCAAAGCCAGCTTAGGCTACAGAATAACTTCAAGGCCAGCCTGGGAAAGTTAGTAGGCTCCTGTCTCAAAAAGTAAAAAAGGGCTAAGGACGTAGCTCAGTGTTAGAGTGCTTGCCCAGCAAGCATGTCACAACCTAGGTTCAACTCCCAGTACCTAGCCTACCCACACATAAATAAGGACCAGTGAGACGGCTGGACAGGCAAAGGTTCTTATTGCAAAGCCTGATGACTTGAGTCCTATCTGTGCCCAGGTCCCCTGTGGTAGACTGAGAAGTGACTCATGAACATTGGCCTCTGACTTCCACATGACATTGTGGCACATGCTCTCCCCACAAATAATGCTAAGGTTTCATAAATCCAGGAGAACACCAGCCTGACAAAGTGGTATTCAATGAACTCTGGAAGTCGCATAGCTCATTATCCACCAACCAAACCTACCCACACAAAATCCCGACTCAGTTTTCTCTATAGCTGATGAATCCCAAATGCTGAGTTAAGGTCCTAAAGATCACACTTAGACTCTAAAGACAGATAGTGTCCACTACAATTATCCCTAGAATCTTGTCCTCTGGTCCCTTGTTAATTCATGCTGGGACCTCTCAAATGCAGGGAAGTAGCAGTGTCCCTTACAGTGGGAAAGATATCCAATAAAGTCACATGACTCACATCATCTGTGGGTGACTTCCATATAGTGCCTACTATGGCACCTGCCTTGAAAGGCCAAACAAATGTTGCTTTTGCTGCTAGCAACAGCAGTCAATTGTTTCCTTTCAGCCTGCGGAGATAGAACTTGAGATGGTCTTACTTCATAGCCCCTCCAGTCTCAGCTTTCCAATGGAATGTTTTGTGGTTACCTGAATTTCACTCCCAGATCGCTAAACTGTCCTCTGGCCTCAATGTATATGGATGGCATGGCATGAGCATACCTAATTACACATATGCAAAATAAATAAATGGACTTTTATTTACTTGTGTATGCATTTGTACTCACCTGTGCAGACATACAGGAAAGCCAGAAATCCACGTCTGCTATCTTCCTCTATGGCTCTTATTTTGTATCTTTTACTGAACTTGGGATTTCTTTTAGACTAGACTGGCGGGTCAGAAGCTGTGATGCTTTGTATATGCTTGGCCCAGGGAGTGGCACTACTAGGAGGTGTGGCCTTGTTGGAGTAGGTGTTTCACGGTGGGTGTGGGATTTAATACCCTTATCCTAGCTGCCTTCAGATGAAGATGTAGAACTCTCAGCTCCTCCTGCACCATGACTGCCTGGATGCTGCCATGCTTGGTAATGGACTGAACCTCTAAACCTGTAAGCCAGCCCCAATTAAATGTTGTCCTTATAAGAGTGGCCTTGGTCAAGGTGTCTGTTCACAGCAGTAAAACCCTAACTAAGACAGAAGTTGGTACCAGGGACTGGGGTATTGCTGTGATGGGCCTGACCATGATTTTGTTTAGAAGACTAAGGATTTTGGGACTTTGGATTTGGAAAGCAGTGGAATGCTTTAAGTGTGGCTTAATGTGTTATCCTAGTAGGAATATGGAAGACTGTGTTGATGAGTACGATTTGAACTGTGCAGACCTGGCCCAAGAGGTTTCTGTGGAAAAGAATTTCAGTATGTGACCTAAAGACTGTTTTTGTGGTATTTTGGTGAAGAATGTGGTGGCTTTTTGCCCTTGTGTGGAAGAGTCAACCTGAGGCTAAGGTAAAGGGATTTACATTAATTGTATTGACAAAGGAAGTCTCAAAAGAGCCCAGCAAAGACTTTGTTCTCTGGTTTGGTCTTATAAAGAGTGTTTTAATGAAAAAGAGCAAGCTCAGAAAGTGACCTCATCAATGGTTCATCAATCGGATGCATTCATAACATGACAGGTATCTTAATATTTCTGTTGCTATGATAAAATAACCTACCAAAGTAACTTAAGAGTTTATTTTGGTTCACAGTTCTAAGGACAGTCTACCATAGTGAAGTCATGATGGCAGGAGCTTGAAGCAACTGGTCACCATGCATCTGCAGTCAGGAAAAGGCAATGAATAGTCCTGCCCAGTTCCTTCATCTCAGTCCATACAACCATGCTTTGTAGATTTAGGGCGCCGCCCACGCCCACCTAAGTTAGCCCAATCTAAATCATCTCACCCAGCTACATCCAGAGGCGCCTTTCCTGGACAAGTCTAGCACTATCGAGTGGAAAACCAGTATAAGCCAACCCAGGCGACCTTAATGAGAGAGATGGTAGCTAGGACCCAGTCGGAGGAAGTAGGTCTCTGGGACTGCCTCTGAAGGGTTGTCTTGTCTCTGGCCCCGTCACGTGTTTTTTTCTGTTCTGGTTGCAAAGAGGTACGCAACCTCCTTCACCACATGCTTTTGCCATCTTGCTGCTAGCATCACCTAAGACCTAAAGCCATGGGGCACAGAGACTGATGACAGACTGAAACTTGAGAAAAATAGGCCTAACTTCACCTTTCACAGAAAGCAGCCTTGCATCTTTCTCTCAGGTTTCTGTCAATGACAAACATAGAGTCTTTCCTGGGAGTCTGGGTGGAATATACATGCAAGAGTGGTGGAGGGATTTAACTGATTTCAATGGGTCACAATCAATGGTGACAATGACGAAAACTTGAGGCACAGACCATCCTTATCACACCAGTGCACACAGCTGACTTGGCAGAATGATACTGCGGCATTTAGAAAATACGACGCTGATATTTACAACATTACAATACAAGGGTTGGAGAGATGGCTCAGTAGTTAAGAGCATTTGCAGCGGTTCCACATAGTGGCTAACTATTGACTCTGTAACACCAGGATTAGGGGATCAAATGCCCTCTTCTGGCTTCACTGGCACAATGCATATGGTATACAGACAGAGTCAAAATACCTGTACACATAAAGTAAATAAACGGTTTTGTCTTTTTAACTTAAAATGCAAGTGGCTGGGTTTGTACTACAATTAGTACTGCTTGCAAAGAATGCACAAAACCCTGGATTATACTTCCAGCACCACATGAATCAGGTATGGAAGCATAAGTCTAATCCCAGCTCTCAGAGGACAAAGAGGAAGGAGGATTAGACATCCATGGCCATCCTCTGCTACATGTTGAGTTCAAAACCCATCTGGGCAACAGGAGACACCATCTTTTAAAAAGAAAAATTACAAATACAAGTTATGCATGGAGACTGAGGGGCAAAGACAGACTTTGAGGCCAGCAGGAGGGAAATGGTGAGACCCTGTCAAACAAGAACAGAATAGGCTAGAGATGAAGCTCACTGGCAGAACATGTGCCTAATATTACTGAGGCAGAGGACTCCATGTTCAGCACCATAAAAAAATACAATAAATTATTCAACGCAAGGGCCAGAGACAGCTTAGTGGTTAACAGCATTTGCTATTTGCTACTCTTCAGGAGGTTCCAGGTTTGATTCCAGCAACCCCAAGGCTTCTCACTACCATCTGTAATTCCAAGTCCAGAAATCTGACACTGTCTTGTGGACTCTGAGATCACTGCATGCACACGATGCACAGACATACAGGTAAGCACAACACACTTAGTGAAGAGTGTGGAAGGTGAGATGGAGGGCTCTCTTTGTACTCAAGTGAAAGCTGCACTCTTAGGCTTCCACCATATCCTGAGCTTCCTTAGCAGGGAAACATTATGCCCACCTTGAAACCACCTTGAAAGTCCTCATTCTGAGGAGATGGCTGGAAGCAGGATGCTCATTTTTCAATTGAATTTTCAAAAGCACTTGCTGCTGTAACTTGACTCACAAGTACTACAAAACCCTGGGACAAGCTCCAGTATAACACAAGAGCCAATACCCCACACAACAGAACCGCATGCTGGATATACAGGTCTCCACACACCACATTATACAATACACCCACTGAACCCATGTACCACAACCAACAAGTAAGTAGGTCAGCCAGTGGAGGGTGGTGTGAGCATGAGACTGTGTATGTGGCTATACGTAAATGCATGTGTACATACTGAGGTCAGAGGAAAATGAAAGGAGGTCCTCTGACCTACATATACATAAAACACATGCACGCACACACACAACAACTAAAAATAAATCTTAAAAATAAAACCAGTCTGAGGATGTAGCTCAGTTGACAGCATGCTTGCCTGTCACTCAAAGCCCTGGTTATAGCCCCAGCACATTAACCAGACTGGGGAGGAGACCTGTAAATCCGGCACATGGAAGGTGACGAACAAAGTCATCCTTGGCTACTGAATGAGTTCTGGGCGAGCCTGGGATACACAAGACCTTACCTCATAAAAAAGTAATTTTTGTATTCTGAATAAACCATTCTATTACTTTTCCCAGGTATAGGATACCTAGCAGCAAATTAAAAGAAGAAACTACTAGGCTACTAATATGGCTCAGTGAGTTAAAACTGACAGCCTGAGTTAATTCCTAAACCTACAGTGGAAAGAGAAAACTCCAAAGTAGCATGCATGTACTCACTCTCACACACATATCAGCATGACATACACACAAACACTCTCTCTCTCTCTCTCTCTCTCTCTCTCTCTCTCTCTCTCTCTCTCTCTCTCGCACACACACACACACACACACACACACATCTTTGGGAGGGTGGGGTTTGAGACAGGGTCTCACATGTTGCCTTGGCTGACCAAGTATTCACTATGTACACCAGGTTGGCTTCTGCCTCTCTCTGTCTCCAGTCCCCAAGTACTGGGATTAAAGACCACCATGCCTGGTATAAATTAATAATTTTTGAAGAAAGATTTTTACTTGCTCGGTGTTCAAGGGATCAGCCAGGGGAGCTTGGTGCATGTGCTTGGGCCGAGCATCACTGTAGCAGGAGCATCTGCAGACGGGGTTCTTCACAAATGGCCGGGAAGACGAAGAGCAATGGATCAAATCATTCATTAAGTTAAAGCCCTCATAATCTAATCCTTTCTGGAACCACCCTCACAGAAATGCCCAGGGTGTCAGGGCACCCACCATGTTCATCCACACAGCTGCAAATGACAGGATTTTCTTCTTTTTAAGTCAGTCTATAGTCGCTTTTTAGAACTGAGACCAAGAGTGTGCTCTGCAGAAGCATGGGCTGTAGTATAAGCTTTCCCAGCATGTAGCTTAAATGACCTTGCAGCCCAGGAAAAGCAGCGCACTGCTAACAGTCTCCGACATGGACCAGGAGGAGACTCAGCATTAGTTTTCAGGTAACATGGACCAAACCTGTGACACTTTCTGGATGAAGGAATTCTTAAAAGGAGGAACATCTTGGTCCTGGCATACGATAAAGGTTGAACAACTATAAGACATCAATGTGTCTAATGGCTGGAACTTCCTTAATGAGTCACCTGACCCATCCAGCAATATGTTTGGGCATGCAACACCAATCTGCCATCAAAGAAGAACAGTAAAGAAAACACTGCACTCAACCTGTAATCCCAGCACTCAGGAGGCTAAGGCACAAAAATCGATGCCCATCTGACGATTATACCAAGACCCCATAACGAAGACACTGGATGTGCTGATGATATGACTCAATGGGCAGCAAGCTTGGCTAGCATCCATAACACCCTGTGTCCTATCCCTAGCGCCACATAAAACCAGGAGTAAAGCAGGAGCCTGATGCAACAGTATGAGGATAGAGGCAGGAGGGTTGATCATCCTCAGAGTTCAAGGCTGGCCTGGACTACATAAGACCCAATCTCCCCACAAAAATGAAGGAAAAAAATTAAGATTCTAAGTTCTGTGAGCACAAATAAACTTCAAGAACTCGTGGCAAGAGCTTGTGACAGATTATTTCAACACTGTTTCAGTTGTGTTACAAACTTAGGACAAGACCTACTCCACAAGTGAGCCTGCATGACATACTAGCACCCAAAAGGAGAGCAAAGAGATGAACCTCTGTGGTCCCCCTAAACTCTGAAGATTTGTATTTATGGAAAATCATCATCCCAGAGGGCTAAGGAGTAGGCTAAGCATTTGCCTCGCAAGCATGAAGCTCTCAGTTCAAATCCCCAAAAATGCAAAACCCAGAAGCAGCAGTAACGTGAATGTCAGTATCCAGGGTGCCTACAGGGAGGTGGGTAGTAGAGAGAGAAGCAGCCCAGAAAAGTCAGAAAGCTTGGCAGACAGAGGAACAAACAGACTCTGCCTCAAAACATGGTAGAAGGCAAGGATCCACACCTGAGGTTGTCCTGATTCCAATCATATACACACACTCACACACCTCATATACACACATACATCATACACACAGAGATATTTGTCTGGACAATCATGGGTATACAAAGACAAGACTGCTGATAAGGACATCTGTATGAAGTTACTATGGGTATGGGACACACACTTGTAACTCCAACACTTGGAAGGCTAAGGAATTCCAGGTCAGCCTGGGCAACAGTGAGACTGTCTCTGCCCCCTCCTCTCTTGTCTGTCTGTCTCTCTTGCTCACACACAATCACATACAAGGTATCAGGGTCTTGGTGACCTGCTGGCACCCCAACAGGGTCACTGGCAGGACGCACTCAGTAGTAGACTGCTCACCTGGCAACTTCAAGGCCTGGCTTCACTCCTCACACAAGGTAAAAGTGCATCTTGGAATTCCTCTTTCTCCTCAAACTAGCCCTTCCCCTCCCTAAAGTAGTATCCACAGTAACCCAGCTCCTGGAACGTTTAATAAATGCTGACACACCCTGGGGTCTGGAATTACTCCATGGGTAACAGCCAGAAATTCCCTTTGCCAAGATCAACTGCCAGAGGGACCTGAAGGGGCCAGACAGCTTTAAAATGTCCTTATCACCTTCTGTATATTCTACTCAAGGATCCCAGGGAGCTAGCTGGGCCTTTCTACTTCAAGTGATTTAATTAAGAGAAAAACAGTCCTCACAAGTATAGCCAGAAGCTTGGGTTTTAGTCAATCTGGGTGTAGCAGGCTAACAAGCAGTAACTACCATCACAGGCACGTTAGATACAAGTGGAGTGGTGCATCAGGATGCCCAAATTTGATTTATCAAGAGTCCCTAATTGCTCTCCAGCTTATTGAGAGCTTGAAGATTCAACTAGTCTAGCTAGCCAGCTTACTCAACCTTTATCTCTGCCTCCTAAGTGCTAAAATTACAGAGTAGCTCCACACCCACCCAATATTTATGTGGGTTCTAGGGATCTCAACTCCATTCTCCAGAACCAAGAAAAGGCTTTAACCACTGAACCATCATCTCCCCAGTCCAAGATGCTGTGTTCTAGTACACAGATGTGTTCCCTGGAGTCCCAGGTGCCCTGGAAACCCTAAAATATGCAGCTCTTTAAATCCCTTATGTAAAAATCATATTGTATCTGTGTATTACTTACATACTTCTTGATATGAAGTCACCAGATTACTCAAAATATCTAACACAGGTCTGAGAAGGTGGTTCAGTTGGCAGAGCACTTGCCTAGCATGTATGAAGCCCTGGGTTCAATCCCTGGCACAGCATAAGCCAGGCACTGGAGCATGCAATCTCAGCACCTACGAAGTACAGACAAAAGATCAGGAGTTCAAGATCTTCTCTGAGCTGCACAGTGGTGGCACACACCTTCAACCCTAGAACTCAGAAGGCAGAGACAAGTGAATCTGAATTAGAGGCAGCCTGGGCTACAGAGTGAGTTCCAGGGCAGCCAGGGCTACACAGAGAACCCCTGTCTGTGTGGGTGGCGATAGGGTGGGGTTTAATCCCTAAATAGTAAGTTAAAGGCAAGGCTGGGCAACATGAGACCCTGACTAAGAAACAAAAAAGTCTTAATACAACAATATACATGTTATGAGGTTGTTATACTACAGTGTTAAGGAAATAATGGTAAAAAGTCTATACACATACCACACTGACGCAACCACTGAGTCAGGTAAAGGTAGCACACAACTGTAATACCAGCATTTAGGAGGCTAAGGCTGGAAGAGTGTGAGTTCAAAGCTAGCCTGGACTACACAGTGAGTTCCAGGACAGCCTCAGCTATATGAGACTGCCCCACCCCCCCCAAAAAAAAACCTTGTACCCCTACACCCTGCAAGTGGATGGGATGACATAGGCATATAGGCCAGCAAGCAGGAAGAGGACAGAGAATTTGGGGATATTCTGAGCTACACAGTAAAACTCCCTCTCAAAAAAAGATGTTTATACACAATACATAATACATGTTGGAGCCATGTAACACTTTCTTCTATCACAGAGCCTACACAACCTTACATGGCATGGTCTCCCTGTAGAACTGGAGTGGGAACATAGATGAGTACATGTGAAGTTGAAAACAAAGAATTTTGCCTTTAGTTCCAGGAACCTAGATTTTTTGACTCTAGCATTCATCAGGAGACCCTAGAAATGAGACTGTCACCTGGTCATTTGAGCTTTGTCCAGAACCAAATACCTAATCAAAAGGCAAAATGGCACTAACCTACTGGCTACAGCAGCTATTCCCAAGTACCAAAGAGTGGGATACGAGGATACATTCTGAGCAAAGGGGAAGTTTGGAGTCTCAGACTTTCATGATGCATACAGTTAAAAGACAGTGGTAACGGAAAGTACAACAAAGAAAGGAAAGGGGCTGCAGAGATGCGCCAGTTAGGGATGTGCACTAGCGCAGTCAGAATTCCAGTCCCAGCACCAGGGCTGACAGCTCACAGCTGCCCAGACCTCCAACCACAGAGAGAACAGACAGTCAGATACAAATACACACTTAAGCAAAATCTATTAAAAGGAGAGAGAATGGAAGTCACTCTGAGGATAAAGGGTGTTTGGTCAGATATATAACCCAGAACAGTGTTCTTCCTGAGGGGAAAATGGAAACATTACCTGAGGAGGAGGGAAAAAAGGTAAGAAGTCAGGGGTGGTAGCATACATCTGTACTCCTAACGACTGGGAAACCATGGCAAGAGGACAGGAAACTCAAGGCCAGCCTGGGCTGAGGTCTGAGACCAGCCTACGCCGCAGGAGAAGAGCTGCAGTCATTTCCCACTGGACTGTAATAACTGGCCAGGCATTCAATCTCCTTTCCATTTTCTTAAATACTGGAGATTAAATCTGTTTAATTCTCCTTCTGAAGTCTCCTTACGTAACCCATGTTGACCTTGTACTCACAATCCTACCTCTAGAAGATTCAGCTTCAAACTCAGCTCCCAGCACCCTCCCTGGAATTGGGAATGAAGCCTAGGCCTCACATGTGCTACCACTGAGACAGCCAGCCCTGCTTTTTACTTATTTTGAAGCAAGGACTCAGTACATTGATCGTGCTGACCTTGAATTCACTTTATAACCCTGACTTCCCAGTAGCTAGGGTTACAGGTCAGAGCTGCCGTTCCAGCTCTTATTTAAACTTCAGGTAACAATGCTATTCACCCAGAATGCGTGTGAATGTGAGGATTAACAGATATGGCTTGTGATGGTGACACCATGTCTGCTGTGAACTGTTTCTCCTTGCTTGAGGGAAGAGTTACAACTTCCTTTGTATGTTCTTAGATAGAAGAGAGACCTGTTTAATTACTATTACAGATGTCAAATACACTGAGCAACCGTAGACTGTTACAGTATGCCTCAAGTTCTTCGACACATGCTATACAATGCACTAGCTCTTTCCCCTTCCATCTTGGCTATTTGCTACATAGCTCAGCTTGGTCTTGAACTTACGTTTTACCACCCTGGCCTTTCAGGTGCTAGAATTACAGGTGTGCATCAACATACTCAGTCATGTGGCATTTTAAATAAATGTTTCAAAACTTACTAGGCACTAATTAATAAGGATGCACATGTTCTCTCTTTCATTTTTTATTCATTTCCACTCCCCTGCAACAGGGTTTCTATGTAACCCTGCCTGTCCTAGAACTCAATTTGAAGGCCAGGTTGACCTTGAACTCACAGAGATCTGCCTGCTTCTTCATCCCAGGTGCTGGAATCAAAGGCATGCACCACCACTGCCTGGACTCTATTTTTTTTTTAAACAAGTGTTTTCTGATGAAGTCAGAATCCAGATTTGACTGGGGCAGGCGTTCTTGTGTAGAAGACAGAAATATAGTCCACTGGTTTAGCATTCAGAGCCCAAGGGGTAGGAAACGGAGATGTCAGAGAAATTCATCTGTGTGTGATATGTACTATTGATTTGTCCCTCCTGTCTCCACCTACTGAGTCCCAGGATTACAGGAATACATCTCATAGTCAAGTTTTGCAAACTAGAGACAGAACCCAGGGCTTCCTACATTCCAGTACTTTGCCAACTAAACCATATCTCCAGTTCCCACAGTTGTTTCTAACTGAATATAATTTTAGATAATAGTTACAAGTACTTTTGATATTCACATTTGTTTTTAATTTTAAACTAACACTATATCAAGACATACACATTCGAAAATTTAGCAGACACTACCAATAGCTCAAATTATATCTTCACTAAACTGTCAACAGCAGTATATGTATAACCTTCCCAACTGAATGGTAACAACTCCTTTTGGGGGAGGGAGTGTCTGGTTGGATTTTCTGAGATAAGGTCTCATGTAGCCTAGGCTTACCTAGAACTCAGTATGTAGCTCAGGTTGGCCTAGAACTCAAGATCCTCCCGCCCTCACCTTCTAAATACTGGGATTATAGGTATGCCTGGCTTTCCATTTCCTTCCTTCCTTCCTTCCTTTCTTTGACTCATCTGATACCATCAATTTTTAATTTATGTCCCCTAAAAGGTAAAAATAGAAGGTAACATGGTCACTGTCAAGCCAAAGTATCCCCTGATATTTTCAGATACACCACACTGGCAGGTGAATCCTCTGGTCGTTTACCCCTGGAGTGGCTTCAACTCGTTCGGTAGCTGTAAGCAGTCACACAGGAATGGTTCCTCCTGTAAGTAGAACTAGAACACTCCCCCAGGGAAACTGAGTCCTAGTTTGGACTGGAGAACCTGAAGCAGTCTAAAACCACTCCAAGAGGTTTTGACTGTTTAGGAACACAAACATTTCCTAAGGCTAATAACTAACACCGGTGAATTTTCTACCCTGTTTTGTTTTGTTGTGGTAGCTATCTTATTTTATGAGTATTTCACCTGAATGTCTGTCTGTCTGTCTGTCTGTGTACCATGGTGCCCATGGAAACCAGAAGAGGGCACTGGATTCCCTGGATTTGGAGTTACAGATGGTTGTGAGCTGCCACGTGGATGTTAGAAATTGAGCTCAAGTCCTCTGTAAGCACAGCCAGTGTTCTCAACCACTGAGCCTCCTTGTTTATTTAGTGTCTTGCTATATAGTCCTTAGTTGCCCCAAACTTGCAATGATACTCTTGCCTATCTCCACTACCCATTTGCTAGAATAAGAGTTTGTGTACCACCAAAGAAAATAAGTGAAATACTGCCAACCCTGGGACTAACTCTTGAAGCTCTCCTCTGGCACTGTACAAATGTAATTACTCACTGCTTACCATGCTCCCCTTACTCCTACGCCCTTCTCCTTCAACGTGGTCATTCCTATACCCTGTCATTTAGTCTCACCTTAGACAGAACTCACTTCTCTTGGGAATGAATATGATCAAAATACATTATATGAATTATAAAATACCATATTTTTTTATGTTTTATATAATCAACATTGTCAAATAAAAAGCTATATGAAACATCTGTTCTGGGGGGAGGAGGACAAAGATGATGATGAAGAAGATGATGATGAGGAGGAGGAGGAGGAGGAGGAGGAAGAAGAGGAAGAGGAAGAGGAGGAGGAAGCAGCAGTAGCTGCCCCAGCCCCAGAGGAATGGCTAAGTGTGTAAAGGCATTTGCCACCAAGCCTAAAAACTTAAAGTTCCCTGAATTCAATTCCTGGGACCCACATGATGAAAGGAAAGAATGGACTCCTGACACTTATCCCGGGACATACATGCACTCATATGGACAAAATAAAATGTAGTTTAAACAGTTAAAAGACTGGAGATATAGCTCAGTGACAGAGCACTTACTTATTATGTCCAAGGCCCAAGTCTCAGTCTCTCTCTGTCTGTCTTTCTGTCTCTGTCTCCTCTCTCTCTCTCTCTCTCTCTCTCACACACACACACACACACACACACACACACCTCTTACCTTTGTGTACTCTCATAAAACAAGGGTGTATTAACTCAAAAACTCAGTAGAGTGTATGAACTTCCAAAGCTCTGATCAATCTGTAATACATTTATTCAATACTGGAAGAACAGGCTTAAGCTGGATTTTTTTCACTGCCTCCCTTTCACTAACGTGCTGAAGATGAAACCCAGGGCCTCTCACATTCTAGGCAAGAGCTATACCACTCAGAAATCCAAGCATCAGTTAGTCTTCAGGAAAAAAAATCAAAAATGGAGAAAAAATTTTAAATGGAGAAAAATGCCAACAGAAACAAACCATCAAAATATACATAGACATGGGGAAAATACCTCCTTAAAAAGTTACTATAAAAAACATGACCTACCCTAGGTTCAAAGATCCTAAAAAGACATCTGAAAACTTCAATGCAAGAACCTTAAAAGGGGGATTGAAGACTTATCAGTTAAAAGTACATACTGCTCTTCCAGAACCAGAGATCTGGTTCCCAGCACACCATGTGGCTCACAACCTCCTGTAATGCAGCTGTTGGGATCCAAGGCCCTTTGTGACATCCCAGGGCACTGCACTCAAGGCATAAGCCCACACCCCATACATAAACAGCTCGTTTTTAAAAAAAAAAAAATTAACAATTTAAAATATATTAAACAACGACAAAAATGCCTTAAAGAGGTCTGGGTTTATAATAGCTCAGTGGTAGAGCTTACCAAACATGCACAACAAAGCCCTAGATTCAATTCCCACTATTAGAAACAACAAAGAAACTTTGAAAAGATCTTAGATACAAAAACACCTAAAAACCTATCTTATAACAATGAATAATTCTGATTTCACACAAAGAAGATATTAGATAATATTATTGTTTTTAATTATCTTGGCTGAAAGATCAGTATTAAGGTCTTACTGGGTCAGTATCTTCATTTTTTTCAGAAAATGTATTACCCTATTATGTAAAAGGATCATGCCTGAAAGTCCCAACTTATTCTCAAATAGTTCAACATAAACTCCATTTTATTTTTCCTTGGAAAAACCAAATAGTTTAATCAGTACTAACCTAACAAAGCCTCCATTTTTTAAAGTCTGCAAGGAGGCACAGGCCTACAACATTCAGACAATAGCTAACTATTTGGGCTAGGGTGTAGCTCAGCCGGAGAGTGCTTAGCATCATGAGGCTCTGAGTTGTCCCCCAGCAGCAAAAGAAGAGTAACTTGGTATCCTTACTTTTCTTCAACACAAAGACCCGGATCTTTGTACGTTTATATTTAGATACAGATAAATGCACCCTGCAAAAGTCTACAACGAAGTTTTCCCTTTTTAAAAAATCAGAATGCAATATGTCTCAGGTAAACATAGGTGCCACGAAAGCGAAATAATCGGATAAAGCATTCCTTTCCACACACACACAAAAAGAAAAACAAGAGGAAAAGGCTGTTCTTACCCACCTTTCAGCCAAAGCTGGGCTGCCCCAAACAAAATCGCCAGGTCCAAGAATGGAAAATGCTGCGCCTCAATGTGATGCCAATGGCGGAAAGTCTATTCTTTCTGGGGAGGAAAACAATTCCACGAAGGTTACTTTACACGGGCTCTAGAAGAAAGGTGAATGCAAACAGCTCAGGGCTGAGCCGTGATGCGCACTCGGGCCGCGGCACCTGGGAAGGCTGCAGAGCCGCGGGACCCCGCGAGTGGAGCTCGGCCCGCCTCCCCGCAGAGGCCCACGGAGTCCTCTCCCGCCCCGTGCCGCCCAGGCATCCCCCTCACCGACTCCTCACCGAGCTGCGTGGAGAGCCTTCGGACAAACGCCGAGAAGGTCTCAGAGCTCGGAGAAAAGGGGGGGGGGGGTCCCCCACTGATCGTGACGTCACTTCCATTTCCGGCTTGGAGTTATCGGCCACGTTGGAGCTCTCCAGGCTGGAGAGAAAAACTTGTTTGTTCCAGCGTCCCGACAGTTGCACCCTTTTTCGGGTGGGCTCATAAGGGGAGTTGAGACTGGAAAAAGAGCCGGGAGGGCGAGGTCAGAAGCGAGACCTTGAAGGGGGAGCAGTATGGGGGCGGGGCGAGAGGCGGAACCAGGCCGGGGTGCGCCTTGGTTGATGGCGGACCGGTGGGGCGAGGATGGGGGTGGGGACGGACGCCCCGGTGGAGATGCTGCTGACAAAAGCTTTTCTCTCCCGCCTCTCCCTCACGCTCACGGTGCCCTTAGCCATGTTGCACAATCTGCCAACCCAGGAAAAATGATCCGTTCAGTTACTGCTGTCTCCAGACACCTTTATGTCGACCTTGTCTTTGTGTGGCTCTGGACTCAGTGCTAATACCCCAGTCGTTGATTCTGTCATGTTTTCAGGATAAAGATATTACTCCACCATCACCACCCAGCGCTCAATTAGTAGAGCCCCTGCCTAGCGTCACGAAGCCCTGGGATCCATCTTCAGTACAGTAGGTGGTACTCGCGTGCTTGGGAGATGGAGACCAGGTTCAAGGCCAGCCTTGGCTACATAGTAAATTCAAGGCCAGCCTGCCTGGGATACATGAAACCCTGTATCCAAAACGCTTAGTTCCTAACATGTTTTTTTCTGGTACTTAGTGGTAGTGGGGTGTGTGTATGTGTGTGCATGTGTTTAACAGCAGGTATGTACATGGCAATGTATGGAGGTCAGAGGTCAACTTTCAGGAGTCAGTTCTCTTACCATGGGTTTCAGAAAATGGAAGTCAGCTTCTCTTTCACCCACTGAGCCAGCTTTTTAGCCCTAACGACTTAATTTTTAGAGGCAGTTTAACAACTTGGGTGTTTTCTATTTTTGGAGTAATTCAGAGAAAAACTAGGTCAGGCATCATGATATGCACCTTTAATCCAGCCCTCAGGAGGCAAACACAGGTGGATCTCTGTGAGTTCAAGGCCAGACAGGGATAAAAACTATTTCATAGTTTCATATGGATCCCAGCTTTTAGTGTGTGTACGTGTGTGTGTGTGTGTGTGTATTGTCTGGCTGTGACTGTGAGTATAAGTCTAGAAAGGGAACCATGAATGGGGAAACAAAAGATGTTTTAAAGAAATGGAGAAACTGGTCTGGAGAGATTGCTCAGTGGTTAAGAACCTTTGTTGCTCTTCCAAGGACCCTGGTTCTATTTCCAGTACCCATATTCCAGCCCATAACTGTCTGTAACTCCTGTTCCAGTATACCAGATACCTCTTTTGTCCTCCATGGACATGAGACAAGCATGTAATGCCCAGACATACATGCAGAAAAAGCACCCATACATCCACCATAACAATAAGTAGAAATAAAGGCATTAAATTGGGTGGAAAAGGAGCATACATTTTGGGGAGGTGAGAACTGCAGAAGTAAATGACAGTCAACCAAAACAAGGCATGAATGAAAATGTCTAATGAAACCTTGTTACTCTGCTAACTAAAAAAACACATGCAAGGGGCTAGAGAGATGGTTCAGCAGTTAAGAGTATTTGCAGCTCTTTCTTAGGACATGACTTTGCATCCAGGCATCTACATCAGGCAACTCCTTAATCAACAACCATTAATAACACAGGTCCAGGGGATCTGATGCCCTCTTCGGGCATCTGCAGCCACCCACACATAAATAAAAAATCTTTTGAGTGAGTTCGAGGCCAGCCTAGTCTACAGAGCAAGTTCCAGGATATCCAGGGCTACACAGAGAGACCATGTCTCAAAAAACCAAACCAAACCAAACAGCAACAAAAAGCTTTAACAAAAGAATAATAGCACTATGGTTATTCATTTTTATCTTTTGTTATGCGTGGGTTTTCATTTCACTTGAGTATATACCTAGTAGTGGACTTGCTGGATCATATGGTAACAATACATTAAGAATATATGAATGGACCCTCCAGTGGAAAAAAGACAGCATTTTCAACAAATGGTGCTGATTCAACTGTTGGTTAGATGTAGAAGAATGCAAATTGATCCATTCTTATCTCCGTGTACACAGCTCAAGTCCAAGTGAATCAAGGACCTCCACATAAAACCAGATACACTGAAACTAATAGAAAAGAAAGTGGGGAAGAGCCCACATGGGCACAGGGGGAAAGTTCCTGAATAGACACCAATAGCTAATGCTCTAAGATCAAGAATTGACAAATGGGACCTCTTAAAATTGCAAAGCTTCTGTAAGTCAAAGGACACTGTCAATAGGACAAAATGGCAACCAACAGATTGGGGAAAGATCTTTACCAATTCTACATCTGATAGAGGGCTAATATCCAATATATACAAAGAACTCAAGAATTTAGACTCCATAAAAACAAATCACCCTATTAAAAAATGGGGTACAGAGCTAAACAAAAAAATTCTCAACTGAGGAATACCAGATGGCTGAGAAACACCTAAAGAAACGTTCAACATCCTTAATCATCAGGGAAATGCAAATCAAAACAACCCTGAGATTCCACCTCACCCCAGTCAGAATGACTAAGATCAAAAACTTAGGGGACAGCAGATGCTGGCGAGAATGTGGGGAAAGAGTAACACTTCTCCATTGTTGGTGAGATTGCAAGCTGGTACAACCACTCTGGAAATCAGTCTGGCAGTTCCTCAGAAAATTGAACATAGTACTACCTGAGAAACCAGCAACACCACTCCTGGGCATATACTCAGAAGATGCTCCAGCATGTAAAAAGGACACATGCTCCACTGTGTTCATAGCAGCCTTATTTATAACAGCCAGAAGCTGAAAAGAACCCAGATGCCCCTCAACAGGGGAATGCCAGGACCAGGAGGCGAGAGTGGGTTGGTTGGTGAACAGGGCTAGTGGGGAGGGGATGGAGTTTTCAGAGGGGAAACCAGGAAAGGGGATAACATTTGAAATATAAAGAAAATATGAAATATATAATTAATAATTACATAGTATATAATATATAATTAATACAGTATATAATTAATATTAATAATTTCTGTATATACAAACAGGCTGGAGAGATGGCTCAGTGGTTAAGAGCACTGACTGCTCTTTCAGAGGTCCTGAGTTCAATTTCCAGCAACCACAGGATGGCTCACAACCATCTGTAAGGGCATCCAGTGCCCTCTTCTGGTCCATCTGAAGACAGCTACAGTGCAGTCATATACATAAATAAATCTAAAGAAAGAAAACTTTAAAAAAGAGAGAAAATATATAAACACAGTCTAGAGAGATAGCTTAGGGGTTAGGCTGTTCTTCCAGAGGACCCAGCTCACTATTGTCTGCAACTCCAGCTCCAAGAAAATTGACACTCTTATGTAGCCATACATGCTGCATAATCCACATAAAATAATGAGCAAATAAATCATAAAAATAATGTATAAACAGTTTGGGGGTCTATGAGACCTTATTGGCCCCAGTAACTCCAAAGACGAGTTGCCACTTGCCTCTGGCTCTTACAGCCTTTCCCCCTCCTCTTCTGAGATGATCCTTGGGCCTTGGATGGAGGGTGTCTGTCATATAGATGTCTCCTTTAGGGCTAAGCACTCTGCAGGCTTTTCTCTGCATCTCGACCAGTCGTGGGCAAGTGGCAGGCAGGTCATTTATTGTAACTCTCAGTGTTCACAGCTGCATAAGACTGAAGGTTACTTATAAGTAATGTGTAAGATTGGTGAGAGTGGCCCAGTCCATGCCTGGCACTGGACTTTTTAATCTGTTAGTCTATGTCCAGTAGGGACGTTGTCACCCCATCATAGGGTAATTCCATCAAAATTTTATATATATGTATATATTTTAGAAGTTTCTGCAGTAGACTTTCATATAACTCTTTTAAAAGGTCTTTAGCGTCCTCTCATTTTGGATCCCCTTCTCCACCTGGCCCTCCCATGTCCACCCTATTTAGCCCTTTCTGTTCCATTATTCTCTGTTCCTCCCCCCCCCCCGGTATATCACTGCATCATATCCTCCTTCCTTCAATCTCCCACCTTTATAGCCCTTTACTTGCTTGATCTCTATGGGTATTGCAGATAAAATACTCATGCCTAAAGATTCTAACCTAACATCTATAAATGAAAGAAAATGTGATATTTGTCTTCCTTAGTTTGTGTTACCTCACTCAGAATGATTATTGCCAGCTCTATCCATTTACCTGAGAAGTTTGTTTTCCTAACAGCTGAATAGTAATCCACTGTGTAAATGTACCCTATTTTTATTATCTGTTTACCAGTTGGTGGACATCTAGGCTGTTTCCATTTCCTGGCTGTTGCGACCAGAGCCTCAGTGCTCAAGCGAGTATCTCTGTAGTAGGATGTACAGCCCTATGTATGCCCAAGAACAGTAGAGCTGGATCATGTGGTGGCTCTATTTCTAGCTCTTGGAGGAACCTCCACACTAATTTCCATAGTAACGATGCCAGTTTAGACTCCCACCAGCACTAAGTGTTCCCCTTACTCCATATCCACATCAGCATTTGTTGTAATTCTTTTGACCTTAGCCCTTCTGACTAGGGTAACGTGAAATCTATTGTCATTTCACTCGATACCTTCCAGAACTTCACAGTAAGAACCCATTGCTGAAGACACCACACACTTAAGCCATAGAAAATGGAAAAATCAAGCTGTACTACCCTTGAGCCTTTATGCCGACTGGCCAGCTATCATAATGCTGGAAGGTATTATGCATGCTACCAAAGGAGGAAAGGAATCACCAATGTTATCCAGCTGTGAACATTGAGGGCTGTAATGACTATCCCGGCAAGATATGCCCACTGCTGCAATACTGGAATGAATGTTAAGGGAGTAAGCAGCCGCTGTCTGATTGGATTTATGGCCACCTCCATCTTTTGGAGAGGGCCTCTCCAGTCATAGCTGCTACCATTATCAGGGCCAAGGGTAAGCAGGTCATAGGCCTATGGAAGAACTGCTATCACCCTTCTACATGGACACGGTATTAAACCAACTCCTAATGTCTTGTCATTATACCATAGATTAGTGCTTCACTCAACCCTCAGAGAAGCTTTTTTTGGCAATAGATTGTGGTTAAGTGCTGACTTGTAAAAGTTCTTTACAGGCTATGCTTCAAGAACCCTTCACCATGCTTCAGGAAGGTTCAATCACTACACTATATCCCAAACCTCATTTTCACTTTGTTTTGTAAAACTGAAACTCATTTCACCCAGGCTGACCTCCAACTTACTATGTAACTAAGGATGGCCTTGAACCCCTGATCCTCTGGCTTCACTTCCCAACTACTGGAATTACAGGTGTGTGACACTGTGACAGTCTTTTCATGTCTTGATGGGAAAAGGGAGCAGATGGGGCAGGGACACATGAGAAAGGAAGCCCATTAAGGTGACTCAGTAAGGATGCTTCCTGTGCTGCTGGTCTACTTACTACCTGAGTTTGATCCCCAGAAAGGTAGACCAGAGAACAGGCTCCACAAAGTTACCCTTTGAACCCTACACATGCTAAGTGGCACACATGGGCCACCTTTGCAGGTTCAGATTTCCCTTATTTTTTATTCATTTTTTCGGTGTTGGAGGTTAAATATAAGGCAAGCGTTTCACCACTGAGCTTCAGCTTCTCCAACCACCAGATTTTCCTGCAGAGACAGGAATCTCACAGTAAGCCAACAGTAGGTTTGGAAAGAAAAGAAAAATATGTTCAGTGTTCATTTTGTTCCTTCATAAAAGCAATCATGCGAGGTGTGTATTTAATTGTAAAGGGGGATCACATTCCTAGTCGGGAGTTCTTGAATTGGTCATATGCAAAAATGAAATTGCAGGCCAGAGCTGTACCATTTTGAACCCCTCTTGAGTTGATACACACTTTTGGTTTTAATATTTTTTTTAACCTTTTCTTTTTTTTAATCTTTTTTTGTTTGTTTTTTGTTTTTTGTTTTTCGAGACAGAGTTTCTCTGCATAGCCCTGGCTGTCCTGGAACTCACTGTGTAGACCAGGCTGGCCTCAAACTCAGAAATCCACCTGCCTCTGCCTCCCAAGTTCTGCCTGGCAATTTTTTTTAAATCACATTTATTTGTGCATATGCATATACATGCCTTGGTGCATGTGAGGAAACCAGAGAACAACCTTCAGGGGAGTTGGTGCTCTTCTTCCATCATGTGGATCCCAAGGATTGAACTCAGATCATTAGGTTTGGTGGCAAGCACCTTTTCCTGCCGAACCATCTCAAAGTCTTTGTATTATAAACCAGAGACAGTATCAAACCAGACAAGCTGGTAGTATTGAGACAAACAGGCAACTGAGTGTTTTGCAGCTTTTCCTTATCAGCTGACTCGTTTCCTTGGGCTCTAAAAATATAGAAATAAAGAGCAAGGGCTATCAAGATGGCCCAGTGAGTAAAGGTGCCTACCACCAAGCCTGATGAACCTGAGATCAATCTCCAGGACCCAAATGGTTCTGAAAGGAGAGAACCAACTCCTCCAGGTTGTCGTCAGACATGTGTGTCCCAGTCCACACGGAAAATAAATAAATAAAATGTAGATACAATGATGAGGCAAGCTGCACTGATGGTACACACCTTGAATCCCAGAACCTGGGAAGTGCAAGAGGATCAAGAGTTCAGGGCAAGCCTTGGCTAAACACTCCAGAGGTGGGAAGCTCCGTCAGCTGCTGATTAGTTCATTTGTTATTTCGCTCTCAAACTGTCTGAGCCTCTACATTTTAAACTTATTATTTATGGGAAAATAAAAAAACTAAATACAATGCTTATGATAAAGGTCCGTGGGGCAATCAAGGTAAGGGCACTTGAATTTAATTCCCAGAACCCAAAGCATAGAATGAGAAAACCAACTCCCATAAGTTTTCTTCTAACATGCTTATATACATACCATGGCACATCCATGCCCACACACATACAAGGTCAAAATAAAGATAATAGATATATACATTACATGTGCATATGTACATATACATGTACATATGTACACATACACATGTTGTTGATTGGTGACTTTTTTGTTTTGGTGATAAAGACCAAAAATAACTTGCAGAGCGAAGAGTTTATTTGAACTTATGTTTCCCATGGGATAAGAATCCATCATGGAACAAAATCGAGACATCAGGCAAGCATGGCAGCTGAAGCTGGAAACTGGGAGATCACAACTCAGCCACAAGCTAGAAACAAGAGCGTAAACTAGACATGGAATGAGCCTTTAAACTTTCAAAGCCCGTTCCCAGTGACATCCATAGTCGAGCAAAGCTTCATGTCCCCATAACCTCTCCAAACAGGGCCACCAGGTGGGGACCACATGTTCAAATCCCTAGGTTTATGGAAGGCATTTCTCTTACTTTTTTTTTTAATTTATTTTTTAAGATTTATGTATTCATCTTATGTATGTGAATACACTGTAGCTGTCTACAGACACACCAGAAGAGGGCACTGGATCCCATTACAGAAGGTTGAAAGCCACCCTGTGGATGCTGGGAACTGAACACAGGACCTCTGGAAGAGCAGTCAATGCTCTTAACTGCTGAGCCATCTCTCCAGCCCAACATTTTTCCTTCAAACTATAATTGTTAACAGTAGTTATTTTTTTCTACTTGTTTGAGACAAGGTTTTATGTAGCCAAGATGGCCCTAAACTCCCTAAGAAGGCAAAGTATGACCCCTGACTTTAAAAAAATGGGGGGGGCAGGTTGGTGGTGGCACACACCTTTAATCCCAGCAGAAGCAAAGGCAAGCAGACCTCTGTGAGTTTGAGACCAGCCTGGTCTACAGAGAGCATTAAATTCCACCCAAGTAAAGGTGGAAGGTAAGATGTGACCCTACAAAGTTGCCTTCTGGCCTCCATTAGAGCACCACCATAATTCAGTATCCACATATCCACGTAGATAACTAAAAGAAAAATAAGAGGTTTTTAAAGCCAGGCACAATGGTGCATGTCTTTAGTTCTAGCACTCAGAAGGCAGAGAGAGTGGGATATCTGTGAGTTTGAGGTCAGCCTAGTCTACATAGAAAATTCCAGGCTAGCCAGGAATACATAGTGAGACCATCCCCCAAAAAAGTTGTTTGTTATTTGTTTGTTTGTTTGTTTGTACGGTTTGGGTTTGTTTGTTAAGTAAGGGGCAGGGCTGGAGAGATGGCTTTGTTAAGAGCACTTGCTGTTCTTCCAGAGGATACAAGTTTGATTCCCAGAAACCACATCAAATGAAACCACAACCAGTGTAACTCCAGCTCCAGGGAATTCTACACTCTCCTAGTACTCATAAGCACCCATGCTCTGTGCATAATCCACCATGTACATAGAAATAAATATTTTTTTAACATGAAGAGCTGATAATGTGGAGCACTTACCTAGCATACAGAAGTTTTTATTTGTTCTTCAGTTCCCACACAAAAAAAGGAGGCAGGGTATATTAAGTTTCTCCCTAAAGGAATAGAACTAAAAAGTACAGGGATAGACAGACAGACAGACAGACAGACGGACGGATGGACGGAAAGATAGACGACAGATTTTTTGTTGCTATAATGAAACACCATGACCAAGATACGAAAGAATATATTTGGGCTTATAGTTCCAGAGAACTAGAATCAATAATGGCAGGGACACCCCTGCAGCAGGTAGCAGGCATGGTGGCAGGAACAGAACCTTGAGAATTCACATACTGAACCACAAGCACAAAACTAACTGAAAATGGCTAAAATCTTTCAACTTTTACATCCTGCCTCCATTGACATACTTCCTCCATGCATGCCACACCTCCTAAATGTCCCCAAACAGCATCCCCAACAGGGATCAAGTAGTCAAATGTGGGCCTTTCTCATAAGTGACTTTCTCATTCAACCCCCCTGCAATATATTAAAAGATTTTTATTATGTCGGCTTACAGGATCCAGTTTGGGTAGTCAAACAATGTGTGGTGCTAGAAAGGCCAAGAATCCGGTGGTTAATCTGTCCACAAGGCTGGATATTTCAGCTGTCCCAGTTCAGCACTAGAGTCCTGGAGGACACCTGGAGAGCTGCTAATCTTCAGTCTGTTGGAATCCCAAAGAAATTGACTCTAACACTGGTTAAGAAATGCCTCGGTAACAGAACTAGCAAGAGTGAGTGCAAGCAGGCAAAAAAGCAGTTTCCTTCTTCCATGCTCAGGCCTGGACCACAAACAACCAAAGCGCCTAAGAAGGCTAAGGAATCTGAAACAGGATCCTCCTAGGAAGCGACTGGCCTCCTAATTCTGGGACCCCCTGGGTCCTCCAGGCTCTCTCGCAGTACCGCCATTTAGTGTCTTCTCCCACCACCACCACCACTCCCCCCACCCCCCTCCCCATGCCCCCCGAGGAGCATGAGGAGGAGGAGGAGGAGGAAGAGGAGGCAGAACCACCACCACCACCACCAGCAGCAACAACAACAGCAACAGCAGTTTGGTTAATTCTTAACAGCAGCTAAGGCTAAGACAGTGTTGTTCACTATACTAGCAGTGAAGCTTCTAACCCAGGAGTAAGCCCTGGAATGCTAGCAGAGATGCAGCTACTGCAATAGTAGTCAAAGCAGGTACAAGGATGAGGGTATCATCAATGATGGAGGTAGGAATGTGCCTGACACAAAAAGCAGAGCTCTTTATAATAAGGATACATATTATAAAGAAGTACAGACTATAGCCCTATTGTACGGCCCATGTATCTCACTAGCACACGGTCAGAAGATATGTTAAAACAAAGTAGACACCATTCAAAAGCTAGATACGGCTTGTGCAGAAATGGTATTGCCAGTAGAATTACATTATATTCTTAGAGTGGTACAGATAATATGAAAACAGTACTGATTAACTGAGTAACGGCAAAGTCTGCAGGTGTCCAGCGGGTTAGCGGTAAGGGTGAAGGGCTGATGCGATGCACAGTCGTCTGTACACTTACAAATGTCTCCACTGACAATTCCTGTCTCTGTCAGGTTATTTTGTAGCAATTTTAAAGAACATTTTTAAAGATTTATTTTTTAATTATGTTTGTGTGCATATGAGGAAAGGTGCTCACAGAACCAGATGAGGACATCAGATTTCCCTTAGAGCTAGAGTCACCGTGGTTGTGAGCCTCCTCACATGGGTGCTGGAAGCAGAACTTGGGTCTTCTGCTGGAACGCTACACCCTCTGAACTGTTGAACCATCGCTCCAGCCCAGGTTTTTGTGGTTTTTTTTTTTAATTTTTAAATTACACTTACACATTTATTTTTGAGGGGTGAAGGGAAGAGGTGTGTAGGCCTACTGGGGTATGAGTGTGGAGGTCAGAGAAAGACTTTCAGAACTCAGTTCTCTCCTTTCTTTATGTAGGCCCTGGGGACTGAACTCATATTACTAGATTTTGTGGCAAGCACCCTTTTACCAGCTGAACCATTTCACTGGCCCTTGTAGCAGTTTCATAGGACTATAACTGTCATGAACACCAAAAGTGAACTGATTAAATTTTGAGCCAAATTCAACCTGAAATTTGGTTTTGTTGTTATTGGTTTGTTTTTCAAGATAAGGATTCTCTGTGTAGCCCTGGCTGTCCTGGAACTCACTTGCTAGACCAGGCTGGTCTTGAATTCACAAAGATCTTCCTGCCTCTGCCTTCTGAGTATTGGGACTAAAGGTGTGTGTCACTATGCCCAACTGTTGTTTTTATTTTATGTGTTTATTGTATATGTTTATGTGCCTGGGTTTGCAAAAGTATGCTGTATGCAAGCAGGAATCCACAGAGGTCAGAAGAAGGTATCAGACCCCCCTCATATTACAGATGGTCATAAGTCATTATGTGAGTGCTAAGAACCAAGCCTGGGTCCTTTGCAAATGAAGTAAGTGCTCTTAATTGCTGAGCCAACTCTCTAGTCTCTTCAGTTGTTTTAAAAACTACTTTCATTTATTTCCATGAGGGAGAGCACTGGTGTGCCCATGACATAGCCTCCTTGTAGAGGTTGGGACAACTTGTTAGAGTTTCTCTTTTTATCACATGAGTTCCTGGGTTCCTGGGTTCCAACTCAGTCCTCATGTTTGGTAGCAAGTGCCTTCACCCACTGGGCAATATAAGTCCCTTTCATCCATTCGAGTTTCTCTAGGGAGTCACATGGTGAAATAAGGTTCTTTGTCTGGGGTTGATCAGTAATGTTCTTGAATTAAGAGATGTCCTTGTCATTCGATAGAGGACTAATATCTAATATATACAAAGAACTCAAGAAGTTAGACTCCAGAGAAACAAATAACCCTATTAGAAAATGAGGTATAGAGCTAAACAAAGAATTCTCAACTGAGGAATACCTAAAGAAATGTTCAACATCCTTAATCATTGGGGAAATGCAAATCAAAACAACCCTGAGATTCCACCTCACACCAGTCAGAATGGCTAAGATCAAAAACTCAGGAGACAGCAGATGCTGGAGAGGATGTGGAGAAAGAGGAACTCCTCCATTGCTGGTGGGATTGCAAGCTGGTACAACCACTCTGGAAATCAGTTCATAATTCCTCAGAAAACTAGACATATTATTACCTGAGAAACCGGCACCACCAGTCCTGAGCATATACCTAGAAGATGCTCCAATGTAATAAGGACATATGCTCCACTATGTTCAAAACAGCCTTATTTATAATAGCCAGAAGCTGGAAAGAACCCAGATGTCGCTCAACAGAGGAATGGATATAGAAACTGTGGTACATTTGCACAATGGAATATTATTCAGGGGTTTTTTTTGTTTTTTTTTTTGTTGTTGTTTTGTTTTTGAGACAAGGTTTCTCTGTGTAGCCTTGGCTGTCCTGGAACTAACTTTGTAGACCAGGCTGGCCTCGAACTCAGAAATCCTCCTGCCTCTGCCTCCCAAGTGCTGGGATTAAAGGCGTGCGCCACCACTGCCCAGCTTATTATTCAGTTATTAAAAACAATGAATTCATGAAATTCTTGTGCAAATGGATGGAACTAGAAAATATCATCCTGAGTGAGGTAACCCAATCACAAAAAAACACACAGTATGCACTCACTGATAAATGGATATTAGCCCAGAAGCTCGGAATACCCAAGATGCAATTCACTGAGCACATGAAGCTCAAGAAGAAGGAAGACCAAAGTATAGATACTTTGGTCCTTCTTAGAAGGGGGAACAAAATACCCATGACTCACAGCCAACCAATGGACTGAGCATAGGGTCCCCAATGGAGGAGCTAGAGAAAGGACCCAAGGAGCTGAAGAGGTTTGCAGCCCCACAGGAGGAACAATAATATGTACCAACCAATACCCCCAGAGCTCCCAGGGACTAAACCACCAACCAAAAAGTACACATGGAAGGACCCATGACTCCAGCTACATATGTAGCAGAGGATGACCTTTTCAGACATCAGTGAGAGGAGAGGCTATTGGTCCTGTGAAGGCTTGATGCCCCAGTGTAGGGGAATGCCAGGTCAGGAAAGTGGGAGGGGAGATGGGATAGGGGGTTTTCGGAGGGGTAATGAGGAAAGAGGATGACATTTGAAATGTAAATAAAGCAAATATCTAACTAACAAACAAGAGAGAGAGAGAGAGAGAGAGAGAGAGAGAGAGAGAGAGAGAAGTTCTTATTGGCCTGAAAGAATATCTTAGTTGGCTTTCTCTTGTAAACCACCAGCCTGACAGGAGTGGTGCAGTCAGGCCAACAACAAACAATTAGCATAGCTCCCAGAAGAAGAATGTTGAATTGATACCAATCAAGCAACCTTCAGTAATATACTGAGACATTAGGCATAACAGATATAAAATCCAGGATTCAGCCAGGCATGGTTGCACATGCCTTTAATGCCTTTATTCGGGAGGCAGAGGTAGACACATCTCTGTGAGTTTGAGGCCAGTCTGGTCTACAGATCAAGTTCTAGGGGAGCTAGAGCAACACAGAAAACCTGTCTCATGAAAGATAAATAAATAAATAAATAAATAAATAAATAAATAAATAAATAAATAAATAAAAATAGGATTTGGGATTCACCAAATGCATGTAATTAATGAGTATATAAGATAGCTGATCATCTTCTGATCACTACTGTAGCATCCTAAATTTGTGTCACAATTTTCAGAGCATGAGGAGTGCTTTCAGGGGGTCATGTGAACCTCAGCCTTCATAAAGTACTGATTAATGCAAAGCTTCTTGCTCCTTGTACTACCAGCAGTGTCAGAGGGTCCCTTGATTTACTTTAACTTCGTTGGCTGGAAAGAACACCAACCGAGCTGCTTTGTCACACCTTTGCACCACAGATCTTTGCTCTGACAGTGTGTAAAGTTACCTTAATCTCTCTTTGATGGTCTGGCTCCATCACTCCACTTAGTGTTTGAGTTTCCAGATGGCCAGCCTTGGCTTTACCAAGATCAGCCCACACAATCTAGGAGGGATTCGTGCACATTACCAGTAGGTGTAACAAGTCGCATGGACTCTGGTACAAATCCAGCCCCACCAATCAGGACTTGCCCATAACGGTGTCCAAGCAGCAGCCTTAGTCTCCTAGCACATCACCACTATCACTTCATCTTTGTCTCCAGCTACAGTTTGGAGAGGTTGAGTCATCATCCATATTAATGGTGCTTCGCTTTGTCCTATTGGTCTATTAGGATCTGTACAGTTTCCAGTAAATGATCTTTCCATTTGTGGAATGAGCCTTTCCCTAACTATTTTATTCTATGAATAAATATGAATATATTTATAAATTTAATATAAACATATCTTTGAATTATAAATATACATATATAAAATATATAACCAGCAACTAACTATTGCTGTTTTGGCATCTGTGATGTCTATTCTTGGTTGTCAACTTGACTATATTTGGAATTAACTAAAACCCAAATGTCTGGGCATACCTGGGAGGGATTTTTTTTTCTTAATTAAATCATTAGAAGTGGAAAGACCCACTTTTAAACTTTGAGGTATGAAGATACCAGATCTTGTTTCAGGGGGTTGGGTTTTCAAGACAGGGTTTCTCTGTATAGCCCTGGCTGTTCTGGAACTCTGTAGAACAGCCTGGCTTTGAACTCCCAGAGATCTGCCTGCCTCTGCCTCTGCCTTGGCCTAGGAATAAAGGTGCCCACAATCACCACCCAGCAATCCAGATCTTTAGAGGTAGGAAAGTCCACCTTTAATCTCCGCCACGCGGTCTGGTGGCAACCTCTATAAAGAACAGGGAAGAGGGAACCTCTCTTTTTGCCTCCTTGCCCTCACTCCATTTGTCCACAGGAATTAGAGCCAACTTCTTCAGAACTTCTGCATATATTGAAGATCTGCCGAGACATTTAGCCTCATGGACTGAATAGCTACTGGATTTCTGGATCTTCCATTAGTAGACAGCCATAGATTGCTGGACTATCTGGACCACAACCTGCAAGCCATTCTAATAAATATAATAAATAATAAAAGTATATATAATAAACCCCATATATAATACAAAAGTGATAGATGATAGATAGATAGATAGATAGATAGATAGATAGATAGATAGATAGATAGATATTCATTCAACAAGTTCTATGCCTCTAGAGAGTCCTGACTAATATAGCATCCCATTTTTTCTACTAAACCCACAGCTTACAGATGATAGAGAACATGAAAATTCATTTTATACTATGTATCTTAGTGCATTGCTATATTATAATTATTCTTGTTTTAGATTTTATTTATTTTATATATATGACGAGTACACTGTGGCTGTCTTCAGACACATGGGAAGAGGGCATCAGATCACATTACAGAGGGTTGTGAGCCACCATGTGGTTGCTGGGAATTGAACTCAGGACCTTTGGAAGAACAGTCAGTGCTCTTAACCACTGAGTCATCCCTCCAGCCCCGCATTGCTATATTAAATGTAAATTTGAAATGGTTTCCATTATCACTCTAGGTTTGTATGGGAGTGTCATAACTTGGTTTAAAGAGTTCATATAGTATTCATTTGGGTAGCATGGGCACATAGGCATACAATCCACTATCCAGATATTGGAATCTATTGCCATACAGAGAGACTGACAATTTTGAGATCAGGTCAATTCTCCTACATTATTGATCTACCAGATCTGTCTGTGATTTTCTCTGCTGAATATGATCTTTCCAACGATGCAGGATGTCCCACTTCTGCATCTGCTGGCAGAGGACACATTTGAGGATACTCTGCCTTATGATGTCCTGAGCAGTAGGCGTCCTACAGTCCTGTGCCCGCCTGTGAGCAGCAAACTTTCCAAAATGTCTACTTTTGTGAGAAGCTCCTTAGTGTTTATCGGAGGGAGCTTACACACTCAGTGAAGCCTGAGCTAAAGAGTCTGGATTTTTACTCTGAAGACCCTGTTCTATGGAGACAAGGAAACACAGTGTGAGCACCACTGTGAAGTACAGTGTTACTGACTGACCACTGCTAAATATCATTATTTGCCATACAGATTTTCCCCATACTTCTTTGCGTTTGTGGTTCATTCATGTTTTTACTATCAGGCCATCCAAATGGCCATTTCTTTTGCCACAGACCAGTTTTATGTACACATGGCATTGTCCTGAGTCAGTTTGAATAGCTTTATAGACAGCATGTAACTCTGCATTTATTGGCTGCTCATACCAGAGGCTGGGGAGACAATTGATCAAAAGACTTTCCCAAATTAATTGGAGACTCTGTTGTAACATCCAGCGTGAGGGAACAGTCAGATTCTACTGGGACCATGTTCCTGATTTCTTCATGTAGCCAAGACTCCTCTAGATGTCTTGCTCTGTCTTGCACATGCCTCTTCCAGTTAGTGACACTGGGCTCCTGTGTATGTCCTGTTTTATGAGCAGTGGGCTTGAGATGTGTCCATGTTGTAACTGGACTGAGGAATCTCATCAGTGTTTCATGATAGGCGGTGACTAGATCAGTTTCAATCAAAGCCCAGAAAAAGCTAATAAGTGTTTCTCTAAAGGGATTTATGCTTCTTTGGCAGAGGACAGGTTGCTATTCCAAAAGCCTGAAGCACCCTCTGTTCTCCTCATCCCAGCCACAAACTCCAGTTGGTCTACATCCCAACAGCTGTTTACTTGTAATTCACTGGGGCCTGTTGGAGCCAGGCAGAGCTCTAAGGCTACAGACTGTCTGTTTTGCATGTTCAAATGCTTTTTCCTGCTTAGGTCCCATGCAAACTGAAATTTGTTTCTAGATACTTTTTATAGGAGGTTCAAACTGTCCTAGATGGGGGATAGCAGTGCCAAAAATCAATTAGACTGATGAATTGGCTTTTTATCCTGTAGAATGGGAACTACTAATATCTTCTGTCTGAATGTAGGTAATATTTCCTGTCTGCCTTGATTACAAAATACTTTCTCAAAATTAAACAGTAGTTTCCATTCCTTGAATTTTCACAGGGTTAATTTCCCATCCAAATTATTTTAATCCTGCAGTCACTAACACTAAAGCTCTGACTCTGCATCTTCCCCCACCCTCTGCAGCATGATCTTACCAATGTGATGCATTATTTGAATGGAGACAGGCACCTCTATGCTCTCTGAATGCTCTGCCTTGAGGTGATGGCATATGGTAGGACTATGAATATGTCCTTAGGGTAGACATAGAAATGATATTCTTTGCCCTTGCCATGTCAAAGCAAATTGCTTGCATTGATCAGGACAGGTGTATAGCGAAGAAAGCATTAGCCAGATCTATGACAGAGTCGAATGCCTGGATGGCACTGTACTTCTCTAAAGAGGTGACATCACCTGGACAGCAGCAGTGACAGGGGGAGCTCCTTACAGTCTTTGGTCCTCTTCCACGATCATTTACTTTGCTAACAGGCCATATGGATTTTTCCACTAAGTAGTAGTAAGCACCAAAATGTATACTTCCAAATCCTCCAGTCTGGGATATTTCTTCCTGTCCACCTGGTGATACTGCTTCATTTGAATTGCTTTAGTAGCTCACCAGCCCAGATGCCTATTGACGCTTATAAGAAACAGTCTTGATCCCAAATTGATAGGTTCCATCATTTAAATTTAGTTTTGCTCCTTTTAACATATCAATGTTCAAAATCTACTCTGGGATGGGAACTATCATTCATTACTTCATGCCCCCATCTAAGCAGCTGGTCACTTTTTGAATGGAATCATTGCTTGTTTATTATAAATTCCCTCTGCTAATCTAGTATTTGTAACTAATTTCTCCTTGAGCAATTCTGGAATACCATAAATTAAACAGGCCTCATCTCCGGTATCTACCAAAGCTAAGAATATGGTAGCTGACCCATTTTCCCAAATCAGCTAGAACTCTAATGAAGGGTCTGAAGTCTTTACAGGCCACCCTAGCTTCTGAGGTTGGGCTTTCCAGTTTTGAGAGCAAGTCAACAAATAAAGCAGAAGGAGCTGCTATAGCCATGGGGACTACCAGGGAAGCATCAGCTGGGGACTTTCCACAGGATAAGGATGGTTTCTGTACATGTGATGCTTTATCTTTAAACATCTGTCACAGTTCTTGGCCAGTCACTCCATCTATTTTATCACATGGCACTTCTGACTGAAGAAGGGCAGTGCTTTGCCTCTGAGAGATGTAAGCTCTCCTCCCATGATGCACATGGGAGGTAACTTTCCCACAGTCCAACCACTCACACCCCTCTTTGTGTTACCTTTAAAATCACTTGACTTTACAGTCTTAAAAATACAGTCAATACATTATCTATATCACTTGTTAGCAGAGTCCTGACAATTTGCTTATAAGCAGGAGATGCGGTTTTAATTATCATATTTCAGGGCCAGTGAGATAGATCAGGAGGCAAAGACACTTGTTGCCAAACTGATGTTCTGAGTTTGATCCCCAAGATCCACATGGCAGAAGAAGAGAACCAACTCCCCAAAGCTGCCCTTTCATTTCCTCACATACTCTGTGACATGAGTTGCACCCACCACAATAAATGAATGAATGAATGAATATTTTAATATTTAAATATTGAATTATGCTACTCCTGATTTGTGTTGCTAAAGGTATGGTGGTGAGATCATCAGGCAATCCAACAAACACTGAATGCTTCCAGGATTCTCCCATCATTTACACACAATCCTTTAAGGAGTAGCATGGGCGATTAGCTGTGTCACAAACTGTCACTTAAGTATTTGTCTCTGCGTGTCCCTCAAAGCCAGTTCCAACATGTTGCTACTGTCATTTGGCCTGCCCTGTGCATCCGTGGTGTAAGCCCTTAAGCTCTACTCTTGGAACACATTGCACATTGCGGGTTTTCTGATGACAATAGCAACTCTAAGTCTCTTGCATCCAGTTTGACACTAGTGACACCTAGCTCATACAATTGCATGAGCTACGTAATCAGGGGTTCCTCAAGCCTCTAGAAGCCCTAGATAATGTCATTATCTCTATGCAATCTAGGCTGGCTCCAAAATAGTCCTACTCCCTCTGCCTCCTGAGTACTGAGATTACAAGTGTGCACTACTACATATGTCTGACTTTTATTTATTTTTGTTTTTGTGGGGTTGACATTTGCTTTTGTCCAGTTGTTTTCTGTTTTTGTTGTTGTTGTTCGCTTTTTTGTTTTTGTTTTTGTTTTGAGACAGGGTCTCACTATGTCACTCCGGAACTCACTATATAAACCAGGTTGACTTTGAACTCTGAGTGATCTGACTGCCTCTGCCTCCTGAGTGCTAGGATTAATGTTGCATGCCACCACACCCTCCAGGTTTTATTTATTACTTTTATTATCTTATGTGTATGGGTGTTTTGCCTGCATATGTGTCTGTGTGACACTTGCTTGTCTGGTACCCAAAGAGGCCAGAAAAAGCCATTGAATTCCCTGGAACTGGAATTAGAAATAGTTGTAAGCCACTATGCCAGGACTGGAAATCAAACTTGGGTCTTCTTGAAGAGCAGCCTGTGCTCCTAACTACTGGACCATTTTTTCATTCCTATTTTTTGTTTTTTTGGGACAGGGATCCATTCTGTAGCTCAGGCTAGCCTGGAACTTCTTTCTATCCTCTTACCTTGGCAACCTGAATACTACGATTATAGGTATATTTTATCTGTGTACTGTTTTCTCATTGTATTGATTTTTTGTTTTTGTTCCTTTGTCAAAATCCTTGTGTGTGAGCACGTGAAGCGGCTCTGGCTGGCTTGAGTGTGGTAAATATGGCTCTAGGCTTTACCCTTCTCCCCAGTTCCTTCTGCCTTGCTAAAAAACATTAGATTGCATTCCTAAAGCTAGCCCCCAAAGTCTATTCCCTTATTTGGCCAATTCCTCCTCCTGAAACTGACCACCAAGGTCCAGCAACCAAAAGCCCCCTTTGGCTGCCCTAATTAACATGCCCTCCTGGTATGGGTTCCCCCTTTACCTTTATGAACTGCCATTTTTCTATGGGCCACCTCTGTCTCCTCTTGATCCAGAGGCAGTCCTTTCCTTGCCAGGACGAATACTCCTTTCCCCTCTCCCTTGCCCCTTTCTCCCCTCTCCTTTGTTCCCTTCCCCACTCTCTCTCTTCCTCTATGTCCTGTCTTTGTCCCTTATCCCTATCCTCTGTCCCTCTGGAACAAATAAATCTTCATTGTGTTGATAATTTGGTCTTGGAGATCCTGAGCCAATACTTTTCCTTTCAGCATGCACATGTGTGTGTATAGCGTGCGCGTGCACATGTGTGCGTGTTCCTATGTACGAGTGCAGCTTTGCATGTACCATGGAGGTCAGAGGATAACCTCAGGCACTGGCTCTCACCTTCCACTTTGAGACAGGATCTTCTTGTTTTCCAACCCAAACTTCCAGGCTGCCAGCCTCTGGTGTCTTCCGTCTCCACTTCCCATTTAATGGACACCTGAGACAACAGACCCCTCTCTGCACCCTGTTTTGCATGGGTTCCAGAGACCCAGCGCAGGTCGCCCCCCCCCCCGTGCTGCAAGCTCTCACCCACTGGGTCGTCACCCCAGAAGTTCTCACCTTGAATTAATTTTTTTATTAATTGTTGCTTTAAGCTCTTGCTTTTCCCTTCCACAGACTTTCTGTTTGCTTTGTAGATTCTCCCAAATATCTGACCTATGCATTCTATGAGAGCTTCCCTTAAAACAGACAGGGAAAATCATTCCCCAAACTGAAACCATTTTTTTTAAAGCCACCTAACCCATACCCAGAGAGGATAATTTTATTTTATTTTTTTTTCAGAATTTTTAAAAATTATGTGTATGTGTGTGAGGAGTATATGCACTCAGTTCAATTCCTTAGAAGCAAGAGGTATCAGAGCCCCTGGAGCTTAGAGGCAGTTGTGAGCCATCTGATGTGGGTGCTGGGAAATGAACTCAGGTCTTCTGGAAGAGCAGAAACCCTCTTAACTGCTGAGCCATCTCTCCAGCCCCCTGGAACCATTTTTGCCCAATTTATTAAAGAGACAAAAAAAAAATCATTATCTGAATAGCTATACAGTCCTGTGCAGCCCAAGTTCCAACCTCCTTGAGCAAGACACCAAGGAAGTCCCTCCAGGCACTGACCTTGTCAATTATGGATCACAGAGGGCAGGTCACAGTCATCTTAGTACCACTGCCACCCTTGGTACTTGATCCAGAGCTGCTAAAGCTACCTGCAGCTGCAGCACATCAGACGGTCGGAGATCACTGTGGGCAATGAAGAGAAGATGACATCCAGCCTGCTAGAGAAAGAGTCACGCTGATGACCACCAAAGGCCCTGCTGAGTTGGTCTGCGAAGTTCCTGTACCCTCTTACAGCCAACTCAAAGGCTGTAAAGGAGAAGAGAAGCTGGCATACTGTTGTGGGAGGGGAGGCTTTGACACTTATCCCCATGGCCTTCTCCCTTACTGATTGCTTGCAATAACTTAAGCCAGCTGTCCTGGCCTTCCCTCTCTCTGCCTCTTGGTATGGCTGCCTTCTGCAGGCAGGCCGATCTTGCTGGGCTGGTGCCCCGCAGGGCTTTTGTTCCTTGTGTGTTATAGCTGAGCTTGTATTTGATGGCATTTCTATTGTAATATGTGACTTAAGCAGCCTGTGAAGTGTAAACGGGCCCCAGAAATACATGGAAACGCTTAGTTATTTATTTGTGTATGTGTATGCATGTGTGCAGACGTGAATTCATGCCACGGCTTGTCTGTGGAGGTCAGAGAACTTGAGGGAATCACTTCTCTCCTCCTACTGTGTGGGTCCTGGGGCTCAAACTCGGGCCATCAGACACAGAGGCAAGCACCTTTCCTGCTGAGTCTTCTCAACAGCCCTTAACCTAGTTTTAAAACTCAACACAACCAAGCTGGGCAGTGGTGGTACAGGCCTTTAATCCCAGCACTTGGAAAGCAGAAGCAGGTGGATCTCTGAGTTCAAGGCCAGCCTAGTCTACAGGGCAAGTTCCAGGACAGCCAGGACTACACAGAGAAATCTTGTCCCCCTAAACCAAAACCAAACCAAGCCAAAACCCCACAAAACAGACAGTATAATTGGGGCACGGTGGCAGTCACCTGTGGTCACCACTACTCAGGAAGTTCAGGCAGGCAGTTCATTTGAAGACAGCCTGGACAACAGTGAGAGCCCACCTCAAAATAATCACAGTACACATGCATTTTTCACACCTGACTTGTTAAGTAGTATAGTTGTGTAATTCATCCATGTTATTGCATGTACCTGTGTAGTACACATGACTCTCGCTACATGCTATGACTTTGCCTAAGCCCATCCCACTGAGTATAGATGGAATGTATAGTTCCCTTGTAATCAAGCAAATATGAAGGGATTCACTGACCCGGTTCCTGGAAATCAGGTCAAAAAGCTTGCCCTGGGAGCAGTTGCCAGCCCCACAGATTCCGAGTCCTAGCTCTTCTGAGCTGTCCTGATCTGAGCCAGAGTCTGGGTAGGCTGACAGTGTCCTCCACTGAGACCTAAAATATGATATCCAGGGGACTGGGGAGTTGGCTCAGCCTTCAAGAGCACTTGTGGGTCTTGTAGAGGACCTGAGTTTGATTCCCAGTGCCCACAGGGTGGCTCATAACTATCTCTAATTCCAGTCCCAGAGGATCTGAAGCCCCTTTCTGATCTCCACAGGACCAGGCACAAACATGGTGTGCATAAATACATGCAGACAGAACATTCATACACATAAAATAATAAAATTTAAATTTTTTAATTGGAGTAGCAGACACCTTGTATACCAGCTCTGGGGTAGACAGAGGCAAGCAGATCTTTGCAAGTTCCAGGTCATACAGGGTTACACAGTGAGACCCTGTCTCAAAAAATGAACAAAACCACAAACCTAGAAAACAGATCATGACTCCAGGAATGAGGCCCTCTGGGGCCTTTGGCTCCAGTCAAAAGTTCTCCTGACCTCTTCCCTTACAGAGAAGCTGCCATTCACTTCCTCAAGAGTGCAGATGTTTCTAACAAAGAAGTACCCCAGCGTTAGAGAGGCCTTGTCTAGGGGTCATCCTGGAAATATAAGTATCTTGACTTTAGATAGTGCTAACAGCTCCCTCTCTGGGCCGCATCCCAAGAGAGGTGCAGTGTGGGGTGGAGGCAAGTGGCTGGAGAGCACTTCTTCAAATTGAGGTATTTTATTTTTAAATTATGGATCTGTCTGTATGCAGGTGTGTGCATGAGACTGGAAGATCCCTCTAGAGCTGCCAGGGTTACAGTTTTTAACTATTCTACATGGGTTCTCGGAACTGAACTCAAATCCTGTGCAAGAGCCTTTAACCCTGAGTCACCTCTACAGTCCAATCAGAACTTTTAAAAATTAAATGGATTTACTTATAAAGGGGGCATGTGTGGAGCTCAGAGGGGAACTTTTAGGAATCGGTTCACTTCCTCCACCACATAGAGGGATCGAACTCAGGTAGTCAGGTTTCATGGCAACGCACTGAGCAATATTGCAAGTCCAGGAAGTTTTAATGGTTTTAGGTTTTTGTAAAATCCCCTTGGGCTACTTCACCCCCTTTCCTCCACTCTGCCCAAAGTCAGGTCACTAAGGGTTTGGGATCGGTGGGATTAACATGTGTTCCCAGGTACTGTTTCAGCTACTCTTGGAAGTGGGACATAAGCCCAGTCTTGGCCCTCCCTAAACTGGCTCCTGGGAGTGCTCGGCTGTGCTCAGTTCTTAACCCTTGCTCCTACTCCTCAGCCCACATTGCCTTTATGACTGGACTCTCAGAAATTCTGGACCTGTGTAGCGTGCAGTTATAAAAAAAACAAACCACGCTAAGCCAGCTGTGCACTGGTAAACGGCAGTCTGGCCTGTCTCCATGGTTCCCGCGGCTCGCTTGGGGCCACTTGCTGCCGCTCGCCATCTTCTTCCTCTTTCCCTGCTCCCAGCCCAGTACCTGCTCATGAAGACTCTCACTGGTTTCCCAAGGGCCCTAGGAGAGCCAACCTGCTGGAGTCCCTCCTTTCCCAACTGCAGAGCCTTGGGCTTGGTTTGTTAAAGGAGAAGAGAGTTGGGTGCTCACCTGGAAGCGTTCAAGAAAAGCACCAGGGGCTGGAGAGATGGCTCAGCTGTTAAGCACACTGACTGCTCTTCCGAAGGTCCTGAGTTCAAATCCCAGCAACCACATGGTGACTCAAAACCATCTGTAACGAGATCTGACTCCCTCTTCTGGAGTGTCTGAAGACAGCTACAGTGTATTTACATATAATAAATAAATAAATCTTTAAAAAAAAAAAAAGAAAGAAAGAGAAGAAAAGAACCAAACCTTCAGGAACTATCCCTGAGCTGGGCACAGTGTGACCTCTTTTAAATTTTGTAATTTTATGTGTTACGTTTTTTCTGCAGATATGACTGTGCACCACCTGCATGCCTACTGCCACTTAAGTCGTCTCCTGGAACTGGGGTTATGGATGGTTCTGAGCTACTCTGTGGGTTCTGTGAATCAAACCTGGTTTGTCTGCAAGACCGGGAAGTGCTCTTAACCACTGAGACATCTTTCCTGCTGGAAAAATACACTTGTTTTTCTATCACACTGAGGGGTACTAAGAGGGCATCCTTCACTGTTTGAACCTCAAGCAGAGACTACAGTGATGAGGAGTGCATGCTAATCCCAGGGCACTTCCCCAGTGTGCAGGGGTCAAAGGATGGATCCATATAGCGCAGAAAAGAAAATGATTCAGAGGAAGGTGGGGGGAGTGAGTTAAAAAGGGGGGAGAAAGAGGAGGTGGGATGATGAGGGGAGTGAGAAGGAAAGGGGGAAGTGGCCGGCTAATATATGATTTGAGTCTGCTCTGAGCCTGGACCACACCCTCACCTCAACTGATAGGATTTTAAACTAACTTTCTGCACAATCTGCACACTATTGCTTTCAAAACTATTTCATTCAGCAAAGGTAGCATAATTTAATTTTTCCTTTTTTTCTGCTGAAGAAAATTTGGACTTTTTCCACAAGAGCATTTTCAAGTCAAGCTTCTATAAGTAATTTTTACAAGTTCTCTTTGGTGTTTGGGGATGGAGTCTAGGGTCACTCCATTACATATACTGGTAGTATCACTCCACTACATTCTCTTTCTCCCTTTCCCTCTCCCTCTCCCTCTCCTTCTCCCTCTCCCTCTGACACAGGGTCTCATGAAGCCCAGTTTGGTCTTAAACTGCTATGAGGTGGAGAATGGCTTTGAATTCCTGAATCTGCTACCCCTGCCTCCAGAGTGCTAGCATTTACAGGTGTGTATCTCCCATATTCGGCTCCCATTCCTCATGATGATCATGAATTTTATTCTTTAGACTGTACGTATGCTCACATTAGTGAAAAAAACTGTTTTTCAAAATTAGTTTAAAAAAACAAAACACCCACAAGGGTGGGCAGCAAGATGTCTCTGCTGCCCAGCCCTTGGCCCTGAGTTCAGTTCCTGGGGCCTACATGGTAAAACTGATTCCTGCAAGATGTCCTCTCTCTCTCTCTCTCTCTCTCTCTCTCTCTCTCTCTCTCACACACACACACACACACACACACACCCCACCACCACCACCACCACATATGTTAAATAAATTTGTAATAGAAATTTAAGAGACTCTGTCTAAAAAATTAAATTGAAAGGGATTCTGCCCAAACAATACCTGCACCACTCCTGACTCCAAATGCACTCAGTGCCTACGCTCAAGAAAACACAAAAGCTGGGGGCCTGGACCACAGTTTCAGACTCCCCTACCCCTACCCCCTGTGCAACCAGGAGAGCCCAGCCCCAGAGCAATGTCTAAAAAAAAAAAACAAAAATGCAAGGGTTTGAGGCATGTTTACAATTCTCACCGCCCTGGAACTCAGCAAGTAGGCTAGGGTGGCTGGCCAGGAAATCCCTGGAATTCCTCTTTCCTCTCTACCCCAGCACTGGGGTTACAAATGTGCACCGGGCTTTTGGTTTTACATAGGTTCTAAGGATCGATCTCAGGTCCTTAGGTCCAAGGGGCCCTAGGTTTGATCCACATCACCAACTTTAAAAAAGGAGCGGGGGGGGGGGGGGTGTAAAAACAGGAGGAGGAGAGGAAAAAGATACAGCAAGCAAGGAATAGATAGATTTCTTAGTGACACCCTTCCTTCATCACAGTAAGTCCCAGAGCTTTTAAAGTTGTGTTGTTGTATTATTGTTTTGTTTTGTTTGTTGGTTCTCCCTTGCTGTGCTGTGGTTAGAATTCAGGACTTCATATGCGGCACACAGGGGCGCAACAAAAGAGCCGCACCCTGGGTACTAGGATTACAGTAGAGCCCAGTCCTGTTCAGCTTGCCAGTCTGTTCTCAGTTTCTGCGCCCTTGTGCATTTAGCACTGGAATTCTCATGTGACTCCTGACCAGTCTGCGTAGGTTGAACTGCTTTAGTAAATAGACGGCAAGGCTTTTCTGAACATCCGGTGGGACAAGTCCCTACGTGAAACCCTGTTCTTCAGGTCTATCCGGCGGAGCACACCACGCACCCGACCCGGGTCCCACCTCCAGACCGAACTTGGACGTGTGGGCTCCCCGCTGGGTCGTGGACCCGCTCCAGAATAGGACTCTGGTACTCAACCCGGGCGGTTGGGTTCCCAGCCCCTGCCTCTGAGTCAGTAGTAGCAGCCCCACTCTTGGGCTGAGAACCTGTGTCTCGCAGCCTGGGAAGCGGCTCCACCCCAAGAGGAGGTAGCCTAGCCGCGGAGAACAAGGTCCTGCCCCCGAGATAGAGGCCCCGCCCCCATGAAGGATGCCCCGCCCCCGCTGTGCTTGCCGGACAATAAAGTCTGTGCTCCAGGCGAGTGTGTGTTCTGCAGCCACCTCGCGGTGCGCTTTGTACTGGCGGCCGCTGGGCCGGAGCTCTCGCGCCCCGCCTGAGGCTGCCCCGGAAGTGACACCAGTCTTCTCTTCCGCCGCCATCCCCTTTTGTCAAAGAACAAATTGGTGTAGGCCCAAAATTGGTCCTTTCGTGGCTGGAGCGGTTTTAGTGGCGTAGAGGGTTCGACTGGAGGAGGAGGCAGAGAAGCCAGCGCGCCTGGGCCGGCAGGAAGTGGTTTTTGCGTTCCTTTTCATTTTTAAACATTTTGAGAAACGTTTCACAATGTAGGCAAGGGTGGTCTCGAACTCCTAACTTCCTGGCCCAGTAACCCCGATGTTCTGGGATTACTAGGGGTAGCCTTAGCTCTGGTCTGTCTTCGTTTGTCTCTTCCCCTCTTAAAAAGCCCCTAGAGAACTTTCTGATTTTTTTTTCCTGTAGAAAAAAATTAACCTGTCAACATACGTTTAGTTGAGTCCCTTCTTAAGTGGCTGCAGGTACCTGGCGATCTGACGGTTTTAGGCGAGTGATGGGTAGAAAGATAATTTCAGATAGTCGGGCCACCTTTTTTTTTTTTTAAAGCCGAGACTTCGGTAGCCCAGGCTAGTTTAGACTCCTGATCCTCCTCTCTCAGCCTTAACCAGTGCTGATATTAAAGGCGTACACCACCATACCTGCTTCGTTGTGGTGATTCTGAGGGCATCTCACAGTCCACAAGTTCAGAAGTAGGGAAACAGTGACTATCAAAATAGGCATCATACTGCCACCTTGGGTGAGAGTCGATGGAGAGAAGTAATTTTAAGTGAAGTTTGTTGTTTAAATATAACAGCAAGAGAGGGAATAACTTAAGGGTTTGTGATTCACACTGATTACAAAATATTGAGTATATTCGTTATTTCCTCCTTGCTCTGACAAAGTGCCTGAAAGAACCAACGTAAGGTGAGAAAGACCAGCTCACAGCATGAGAAGGGATACAGTCACCCAGCGATGGTGGCATGAGGCAGGCAGATCCCTGAATTTGAGGCCACCCTGGTCTAGCAAGTTCCAAGACAGCCAGGACTGTTACACAAAAAAGCCCTGTTCATAATGTATACTTACCATATGATCCAGCAAATCTATTTCTAGGTATATATTCTCGTGAAATGAAACCTCACACACACACACAAAAAGAATTACCATGACACTTCTGTTGAAGATTTGAATGGAGCGTTCAGTGTAGTCTTTCTCCACTGCCTCTCAGCGGCAGTTTGCCTTCATCTCCAGGGGAAGGAACACAGTATACCTTTTCCAAACCACTGTGAACACCTCAACTTGAGTCTTGTTACAGACAGAATCTTAACAAGTATAATACATTGATGACATCCTCTTTTAAAGTGTTGAACACTTAACTAAAGTCATACGTGTGCAGGGCTGATGGGACAGCTCAGCCTGAGTTCAGTTCCTGGGACATGATGGATAGAATCAATGGCTTCAAATGATCTCCACACGTGGGAGTCGTATGTCCTCCCATTACCTCCTTCAGAGACTCCACCATAGCAGCGGCTTCAGTAATCTCCTGCTTCCTAGAGTCTTGGGGCCATGCCTCTGGCTTGTATCTACTTGAATATTCTTGATGGAAGAAACAGCACCCTCTTTTTAAACAGTGTCTCATGTATTCCAGCCTGATTTCAAACTGTGTAGCCAAGGATGACCTTGTACTCATGATCCTCCTGCCTCCAGCTCCTGAATGCTGGGATTATAGGCATATACCGCCATATCTGGTTTTATGCAATGGGATGGAAGCCAGGGCCTACTGCATTCTAGCCAAGCACCCTATCCAGTGGGCCAAATCCCCAGCCCTCATGCCTCTCAGCCTCTTACCATGAGCCTTAAGCTCTAATTGCTGGCTACATACCAGGATGTCTAGGGCATAGAGTATCTCGCAGACCCTGAGCCAGTGATCCTCCGTACTCAGCTGCTAATTATGCTCTGTGTTAGGGTTTTGCTGTGGAAGGAGAATACTTTGATGGATTGGAGCCAAGGAATGTTGCAGAGATCACATCACACAACAGATCTCACTAAAGAGATTTTATAGGGGTGGGGGGTGGTATACAAAGGTTGCCTCTGATCAAGGGTGGAGGAAAGCAAGGGAGACAAAAACAGAGTGAGAAACAGAGCAGACAGTGATGGCAGGGACCTTTAAAGGAGGACGTGTTCCATTTGGCTGCTGGTGATGACACGGCTGGCACTAAGTCACCGAAGGCAGGCTGTGTGGGGGGCCACCTAGTTCCTAACACGTGCCTTATGAAAACCCCACCACAATAGCCAGGGCATTCCTATAAAACACAGACTCCAGTCAGGCTGGACCCAGCGGAGTGCTGGCCTAGCATGTGTGAGGCTCGGGCTGCATCCTCAGCACTGCATCAACCAGACCAAGCTGGATGTGGTGCCTCTTGCCTTAATCTTAGCCCTCGGAGGTCATGTGAGGCTTGTTTCAAGTTTAAGACTGGCCTGTGATGCATAGTAAATTCTAAGCTAGCCCAGGCTGTAGAGTAAGATCCAGGACACCCTGCCCATGTTATAATATTAACTGTTGGTCCCTATCTAAAACCCTATCTAAAAGAATGAGTGCTGAGGATCTCTTGACTCATAGAGGCTAAACTAATTGTCAAGGTCACGTTCCAGGCTGGGGACATAGCTTACATGTAGAAGGCATGCTTAGTATATATGAGGCCCTGTGTTAGAACCCTAGTACCCGAACAAACAACAAAGAACACCACACATCTCTTATTTCTGCTGAGGCCAGAGTATAGTGGTTGTGTGACCAGGTCCTGTCAGATCTTTTTGTTTTACGTTTATTTAGTGTGTGTGTGTGTGTGTGTGTGTGTGTGTGTAGACATGCATGTACCACAGCACTTGTAAAAAGAAGACTTTGCAGAAGTTAGTTTCTCCTTTCCCCATGGAGGTTCTAGGGATTAAAGTCAGATAAACAGGCTTGATGGCAAGTCCCTTTTGCCTGCTTAGACACCTCTCCTAGCTAGGCATTTTTTATTGCCTTTGGAGTTACAGATATTGGACTGAGAACCCCAGTACATGTTCATTTTCCAAATGCAAATAGTTCTATGCAAAAGGTGTTGATGAGACTTTCATGTCCTCATAAATTCAACATAGTTTTTCTGATACAACAAACTCTTCAAGCAACTTGAAATTCCAGCCGAGGGGCTGGGAGGGGCTCAGTAGATTGGAGTGCTTGCCCCCCACCCCTACCCTGCACAAAGCTCCAGGTTCCATCCCTAGTGCTGGGTAATAGGTGATGCATGACAAAAATCCCAGCGCTTGGGAGGTGAGGCAGGAGGATCAGGAGTTTCAAGATCATCCTCACTCAGATACCACATTTCAAGACAGCCTTAGCTACATGATCCTGTCCCAAATTCCAGCCTAACAAATGAACCTCTAGGTATCAGTGCTGCTCCATGTCTTCAAGGCTTAACCTGTCTTGTAAGTTTTTCATCTTTCCTTCATCTCATGGAGTACAGGACAGATTGAGGATACATGGTTTCCTAACCTGCTTTCCAGGAATTATTCATTGGGCAAGGTGGCTTTTTTTTTTTTCTGACAAGGGGTCTGTTGGACCTTATACCGTCATTAAAAAACAACTAAACAACAACAAAAAGGTAGTTTTCTGTTTTGTTGATCTTACCAACAGCACCTGCCCAGATGCTCTCATTAATTTACAGGGTGGAGACTCCCATTTCCATGTAAACCATTGTTTCGCCCAAGTATAGCAGTAGACACCCATCTCCACTGGAAAGAATACCTGCCCTCCAGACAAGCCAAGGACTCTCTTCTCCCCGCAGGAACCAGCCGGCCCTCCGGAGTGGGGTGCACGCAGTCAAACTCCGCGTCCGGCCTCGCCCAGTGGCCCAAGCCCTGAGCAGGACGCGGGCCACCATTTTAACCCACACACATACTCTATGAAAAGCTTGCACATCGGCCATGTACACTTGCACACAGGTGCACATACACTACAAACACCAAACACAAAACAAAATAAAAATAAAAGCCTTTTTTTTCTCAAGGAAGCACTTGCACAGCTGTGGGTAGTAGGTAGCATGTACCTATAATTCCAGAACCCGTGTGAGACTCCACATCTGGTGGCGTGAGTACTCCAGAGGCTGAGGAGGAGGGCCCAGGAGAGTCTCAGAAGTGACTTGATCTGTCTAGTCAGTCGTTTTAGTGAGAGCTCTTGTTTTGAAAAAAACTTAAGTTGGAGAGATGACACATTGCTTAAGAGCAGGGGCCCTGGCTTCGGTTCCCAGTACCTATGTCTGTCGGCGGCTTACAGCCACCTGCAGCTCCAGCTTCAGGGAATCCGATGTCCTCTGGCCTCCCCGGACACGCATGCCCAAACACATAATTTAAACAATAAAACCAAGTCTTTAAAAGATAGGGTGACTAAGGAAGACACTGAAATTGTCCTCTAGCCTCTCCATGTGAGCACACACGGACACATACACAAAGCAGCAAGACTGCGGTCACGTACACTCAGATCAGGGTTATGTCAGGGACATGACTCAGCTGTTTTGAAAAATGGGCTTAGTAGCCCACAGCTCTGATCTGAACATTTGGGAGGTAGAGGCAGGAGAATTAGGAGTTGAAGGCCAGCCTCAGCTACATAGTGAGTTTGATGCTTGCTGGACTACGAGACACCTGTCTTTAAAAAAAATAGTTGAAAAAAAAAGTAAAATTGCAAAAGTCATCCCTTCATGTCCTAACTTATGGTAAAGTATAATACAATTAATTTAGTACATGCTTAGAGCATAGTGACGAAACTCCACTTGGGCTGCTCTTAGTGGAGCAAGCCATTCAACTAAGCAAATAACCTTGGTAGCAGAAAGTGACACTGGCTCAAAGCCTGTGGTCATCTTTACACAGCAAGAGGTGAGGCTAAGAAGAGAAGATCTTAGTGGGGAACCTAGGTGCTCACAGTTGTAATCTCAGCCCTTGGAGAGCTGAGACAGGAGGATCCCAAGTACAAAGCCAGCCTGAGTTACACAGTGGGATTCTGAGAAAGACCAGCAGGTTAAGATGTCTGCTGCCAAGTCCTAAGGACCCAAGCTCAGTCCCCAGGACTCAGGGTGAAAGATTTGTTCTCTGTCTTCCACATGTCCACCAAGGTACCACATGATCTTAAAAACACACACACCATAAACAAAGTGGAATGAATGTGTTTTAAAACCTTTAAAAATAAAAGAAGGGGGTTTGTATGTGTAAGAACATGTACTTGTGTCCCTCTCTACCCCCATGTGGGGTTCCCCAGACTAGGATGCTGGGGATCTTCCGTTGCTGTCTGCTGTATTGTTTCTGACAGAGTCTCTTACCGAGCTGCAAGCTCACCTATGCATCTAAGCTGGCTAGTCAATGGACTCTCAGGAGCCACCTGTCCCTGGTCCACCTCATTTCCAATGTTAAGGTTTCAAGCACACACAGCATGCTCAGCTATTTATTTATTTATTTAAGATTTATTTATTTTATTTATATGAGTACACTGTATGAGAGACACCAGAAGTGGGCATCAGATCCCATTACAGACAGTTGTGAGCCACCATGTAGTTACTGGGAATTGAACTTAGGACCTCTGGAAGAACAGTTAGTCCTCTTAACCGCTGAGCCATCTCTCCAGCCCCAAGGGAGAAAACTCTTGCATATTGACTTTATTAACTGTAGATCATCCGTTTGCCACCTGATTAATTAAGCTGTCAGAATGAGGTGTGTGACTATCTTTATTTTTTTAATGTATTTTTTTATTGAATATAATCTTCATTTACATTTCAAGTGGTAAAACCTTTCCCAGTTTCCCCCTTCCCCAAAATGCCCCAACCTCTCCTCCCACTCCCTGCCTCCAAGTAAATGTGTGACTATCTTTATAAGTGTCCCATGCCTATAAAATTGGCAGCATCTAATGTTACTGTCCACTGTCCACTGTTCTAGGTTTAATGACTTTAGCATATGCCCCATACTTGTTTCCTGGTTTTCTTTTGAGACATGTTTCTACACTGGGAGTGTGCTGGGGGCCTCCCAGCCTGGAATGGGTCAAAGGGAACTACAGAGTCAGACTCAGATGTAGCTTTAAAGTTTGGACATTTTAGCACTCTAGTGTACTAAATGCTTGCTGATAACTTCTAAAAAATCCTAAAAACTTTCTTGCTCTTTCTGAGGGTTAAAAGCCACTGGCTTAGGTGATTAACAACCTGTAGTCAAAGGAGGAGTAGGGGATTAAGTAATGTTGGCTTTATTCTATCTCAGCAGGAACTGCACAGTTCTAACTCCCAGCCTGCTAGTTGAAGTCGCAGGAAGAAAAAGAGACATGTTGGAAATTTATTTTAGCCTTTATTTCTAAGTTCTGAAAAGTTTCCTAGGAAAGTTCTCTAAGAAAAAGGGGAAAGAGCTCATCTCCACTCTTTGTCCTCAGCACTTATACATCTTTCAGAATACATGATCACATGGTAAAACATTCATCCCAAGTTTATACATAAGTTCAAATCATAAATCGAATAAGGAGTTTACAACAGAGAATGTTTACATGCATAGCCATTAGGAGTAATTATCTGGCTAAACATTCATCATCTGTCACCAGCTCTACAGGTTCATGGAAAGTTAAAAAACATAACTTTTAAGTTATTAGTGAAGTTTTGTATAGATAAACCCAGTCAATATTTTATCTTCTGTCCTTGCACCTATAGTAAATTGTTTTATGATCTTTTGTTAATTGTTATACAACCTCTTAGAATGTGCTCTAAGTTATAGATGCCTGCTTCCTATCTCAGAAGCAATTAACTCATGACACTTGAAGACTGGCAGAGCTCTCAATTCAGTTTTATCAGAGAGGACTTAATAGCAGTCCTATTATAAAAGAACTTAATAATTACTAATATAATTTTAGGAATTCTTATAGGATCATCATTAAGAATTAAGTAGTCATCTTTTTATATAGCATCACTACAAGACAGTACATCTTCGTAGTTCTGCAGGAATCTACTCAAAAGGGTGGGCTAATATCTAGTGATTATTATATATATTTAATAACAGGAAAAGCATCTTAATAGCAGGAATCTTTCCTAAAATGACATCCTCCTCAGCCTTGCCTAAAGGAGCAAATCCATCGTAGATTTTAATCTATGGCAGAACCATCTCAGAAAGATCATCTTGTTTTTAGCTTCTCCTTGATGGCTCCTGGCAAGAATGGTTTAGCTGAGTGTGTTTCCTCTTGACTGTACATCCTTCTGCCTGGGTTTATCTGTTCTAACTCCAGGGCCAACAGTAGGAGGTTATAGTGGGTCTTGTGCATAATGCATTCCTTTTCGAGGTACAAGATCAATTGAGAAGCCCAGAGTAATGCACATACCTCTGTTACCAGTAATGGGGAGGCTGAAACAGGAAGATTGCTCTGAGTTCAAGGCCAACCTAGGCTCCATAGTGAATATCCAGTCAGCCAATACCACAAAGCAAGACTCTGTCTCAAACAAAGCAAAACTAGTGTTGTGGCTCACACCTGTAATCTCAGCACTCAGGAGCAGAGGTAGGTGGATCTCTACGTGAGTTTGAGGCCAGACTGGCCCACAAAGGGAGTCCCACACCAGTCAGAGCTACACAGTGAGACCTTGTCTCAAAAAGAAAAGATTTATTTTATTTATGTGTATATGTGTGTCTGTGCCCTTGAAGAACAGGAGAGGGTACTGGATGCCCTGGAGCTAAAGTTGCAGACAGCTGTGAGCCACAGATATGGATACTGGGAGCTGAATTCATTCATGTCCTCTGGAAGTGGTACGTGCTCCTAACTTGAGCCATCTCTTTAGCCCACAGAGGATTTCACAATAAGGTGAAATTGCTCTTGGCAACTCTGTAGGCAGCTCTGAGTTTTCTATCTTCTCTCATTTCCAGGAGCTCTTTCTAGGAAGCCAGTGTTCCTTGATGAAGAAAAGACAGAACTTTCCAGGACATTGCCTGCCTACTTACCTGTTACACTGTCCTCGGAAACAGAAACTTTCCCACCTAATATCCAGACTCACCTCTACAAGTAGATAGTTCCTTCCACATGGACCTGACTGCATAACTTCTCTTTTAAGAAACATTTTATTATATTTTTAATTTATTTTGTGTGCATGTGTCACATGCTACAATGTATGTTTAGCAGTCAACTTTCAGGGGATTTAATTCAAGCCATCAGGCCTAGAGGCAAATGTCTTTACCTTCTGAGCCATTACTCTGGCCCATCTTGGTTTTCTATGGGGCTGAAGAGATGGCTTGGTGGTGAAGAGCACTGGCTGCTCCTCCAGAGGACCCAGATTCAATTCCCAGCACTAGTTCCAGGGATCTAACACCATCTTCTGGTGTCTGCAGGCACTGCATGCACACGGTGCATAGACATAATTGCAGGCAAAGCACATAGATTTTAAAAATAAAGGTTACATTTTTATTAGTCTGAGTGTGTGTGTGTGTGTGTGTGTGTGTGTGTGTGCTTGCATGACATGCATATGGAGGTCAGAGGACAATCTGTGTGTCATTCCTCACTGGCCACCTTGTTTGAGACAGGGTCTCATCATTCACATCTGTGTATGTTGATCTAGAAGACCTAGGAGTTTCGAGGAATTCTCATGTCTTCCTCTCTCAACTCAGTAGTAACTCTGGAATTACAGAAGCATGCTGCTGCCTCTGACCTTTACATAGGTTCTGAGAAGTCTTCATGCTTGAAGAGCCAGTCCTTTATCACCCCAGCCCAGCTCCCCAGCCCAGCTCCCCAGCCCAGCTCCCCAGCCCAGCTCCCCAGCCCAGCCCCCCAGCCCAGCTCCCCAGCCCAGCCCCCCAGCCCAGCTCCCCAGCCCAGCCCCCCAGTCCAGCTCCCCAGTCCAGCCCCCCAGCCCAGCCCCCCAGCCTAGCCCCCCAGCCCAGCTCCCCAGCCTAGCCCCCCAGCCCAGCCCCCCAGCCCAGCTCCCCAGCCCAGCTCCCTAGCCCAGCTCCCCAGCCTAGCCCCCAGCCCAGCCCCCCAGCCCAGCTCCCCAGCCTAGCCCCCCCGCCCAGCCCCACAGCCTAGCCCCCCAGCCCAGCTCCCCCAGCCTAGCCCCCCAGTCCAGCTCCCCAGCCCAGCCCCCCAGCCTAGCCCCCAGCCTAGCCCCCCAGCCCAGCTCCCCCAGCCTAGCCCCCCAGTCCAACTCCCCAGCCCAGCCCCCCAGCCTAGCCCCCCAGCCTAGCCCCCCAGCCCAGCTCCCCCAGCCTAGCCCCCCAGCCCAGCTCCCCAGCCCAGCTCCCCAGCCCAGCCCCCCAGCCCAGCTCCCCCAGCCTAGCCCCCCAGCCCAGCTCCCCCAGCCTAGCCCCCCAGCCCAGCTCCCCAAGCCTAGCCCCCCAGCCCAGCCCCCCCCTTTCCTTCAGGACATATAACCTCACTTCAGGACTTCATTGCTTTTCCCAGACAGCGGAGTTCTCAGCTTAGAGAGGTGTGCCTTGAACGTGCTCTAATGGTTCAGTAGTTACTGACTGTGACCCTCCTACATGAGACCCTGAATCAAATCAATTAAATAAGAAAATGAACCAGGTGTGGTGGCATAGGTTTGTCATCTCAGCTACTTAGAAGGTTGTGGCTTACTAATATTCTGTTTCATAATAAAAAACATCTGAGTGGGTAAGCACACACCTTTAATTCTAGCCCCTGAGACAGAGGCCAGGGCTACAAGAAGAAACCATGTATCAAAAATCAACAAGCAGGGTGGAGAGATGGCTCAGCGGTTAAGAGCACTGACTGCTCTTCCAGAGGTCCTGAGTTCAATCCCAGCAACCATATGGTGGCTCAGAACCATCTGTAATGTGATTCGATGCCCACTTCTGCTGTGTCTGAAGACAGCAATCATGTTCTCATATACATTAAATAAATAAATTAATTAAAAAATAAACAAGCAAACCCAAAATACAAAACACAGAGAAGACACCAGCAGGAAGGCTCACTTGTGACCAAATCTGAGTTTGATCTTGAGACCCGTGTATTAGAAGGAAATAACTGAGCCCCTCAGATTGTTCTCTGACCTCCACATATTCAAAGTGGCATGCATGCTGCCATATGCAACACACACATGGATAAATAAATGTAATAAGAACGTTTTAAATGAAAGAAAGAGGTGGGATGTAGCCCTGCGGTGCATCCCGTCACCGTGCCCAGCATCTGTTCTATCTATTCTTCTTTTTTTTAATATTTATTTTACTGTTTAAAGGTTTATTTGCTTTTGCTTTATATGTATATGTGCTTTGCCTGTTTGTGTTTGTGCATCGCACGCATGCCTGGTGCCCACAGAGTCAGAAGACGGCATCGGAGCCCCTGGAACTGGAGTTACAGATAGTCCTAGCTGCCATGAGGTTACAGGGAACTGAACCTAGGTTCTCTTGGTTCCTTTAACTACTGAGCCAGCTCCCCAACCCCCTTTTTAAAATCCTGCCTGCATGTATCTGCATATGATGTGGGCACTCACGGAGGCCAGAGGCACCAAATCCCCTATAGCTAGTTGTAAACTGCTAGGAACTCAACTTGTGTTCTCTAAAGAGCAACGAATGATCTTAACCACTGAGAAATCCCTCCAGCCCCCTGTCATATTTCTTCTTGAATGCCATCATTTAATGTATGCTCTTTGTACAGGTATTTTGATACCTCATATCCCTGGTCACATTTATCTTGCTGCTGGATGGCATAACTCAAGCAGTATTGCCCAATTCTCATGAGACTCCGTATTCCATCCCAAGCCCCTCCAAAGTGAATGGGCATGTACATGAAAGCACTTCTGGGTGTATTTATATGGGTGCATTCAGCTTTGATTTTTTTCAAGAAATCAGTTTATAGTAAACTATCTAAAACTATGATTCACACTTTTAAGTGACACAACCTAGAATTATCTAGGAAAAGAAACTCAACTGAGGAATTGCCTAGATCAGATTAACTTATGGGCACATCTGTAGAGAATTGTCTTGCTTGTTAATTGATGTGGAAGAGTCCAACCCACTGTGGGTGGCATCATTCCCTACACAGGCCACCCAGACCTGTATAAGCAAGAGTATAGTGTCTCACATCTGTAACCCTAGAACTCAGGAGGCAGGGACTAGCAAATATCTGAATTTGAGGTCAACCTGGTCTACAAACATGAGTTTGAGGGTAGCTTAATCCTGCCAGCCAGTAAGCAGTATCTCCATGGTTTCTGCTGCATTTCTTTAGCTGTAAAGTGAGTTTCTTGGTCAAAGGTAATTCTGTAGCAAGCAGACCTATCCTTAAATCCCTGCCTTGAATTCCTGCCCTCACCTCCCTCAAGGATGGACTATGATCTGGGATCGGAGTCTAAGCAAACCCTTTCTTGTCCAGAGCTGTTTTTTTTTGTTTTTTTTTTTGTTTTTTTTTTTGTTGTTGTTGTTAAAGATTTATTTATTATTATATGTGAGTACACTGTTGCTGTCTTCAGACACACCAGAAGAGGGCATCAGATCCTATACAGATGGTTGTGAGCCACCCACCATGTGGTTGCTGGGAATTGAACTCAGGACCTCTGAAAGAGCAGTCAGTGCTCTTAACCGCTGAGCCATCCCTCCAGCCCCGATAATTTTTTAAATGTATATATATATCTATATATATAGATATATATAGATATGTATATATATATTTTAAAAAAAAAAGAGCCAGTAGGAGCACCGGGATACGCTAGCGCAAGAATAGGTGTCCCCACAGCCCCTGGCTCCACCGTTCCACCCGGCACAAGGCGACAACAACCACGGGGAAATCGGAAAATCGTCTGACACGCAAATCACAGTGCCCGGTTGTCACAAGCCACCCATCGAACGCATGCAAGTCAGCACGGGAAAAAGCAAGACGCGTGCTCGGGCTCAGCCTCAGGCACTGCCGCCGAAAGGACCCAAAGGCAGAAACAAAGTAGGGTCTTTTCTCGAAGTCCTACAGGTCTCAGTAGACACAGGACAGCGTGTCAGCTCCAGAGCTGTTTTTAGTCAACCATTTATAACATCAACAGAAATGAAACCAGGGCAGTGGCATTGTCTGTTTTTTTTTTTTTTTAAATCAACTCTAGAGATTCTGGGCATACTAAACCAGCACCTAAACACTAAGCTTCACTGTCTCTCCTTCTCACACTCTGAGACACGGTCTTGCTCTGTTGCTCAGGCTGATCTTGAACTTTACATTCTTAGTAACTCAGCTTCAAAAGCATTGGTGATACAGTCACCCCCACCTAACTTCTAAAAAAACTTTTTTTTAGCAGAGTTGACATACATTTACTAAAGAAAAGAGGAAAGTAAGAAAGAACTCCAGATAATGGCAGAAGTCCCCAAAGTAGAATATTTAAGTTTCTAATTTGCTTAAAGATTTAATTATAAATTTATAAATTTAAAAAGTTCTTTTATGTGTATGGGTTTGTTTTGTGTTTAGTTTTGTGTTCTGTTTTGGTTTTGTTTTGCCTGCGTGTATGTCTGTGTACCACGTGTGTACAGTGTCTTTGGAGACCAGAAGAGGGGATCACATCTCTTGGAAGTGGAGTTACGGAAGGTTATGAGCACAGTGTGGTTGCTCCAAACCAAATTCAAGTCCTCTGCAAGAAAAAGTGTTTTAACTTGATGAGCCCTCACTCTAAGCACCTATTCTTTTTAAATTATATGTGGAAGGAGGGCATCTGTGTGTGAATGCAGGTGCCTGCAGAGCCAGAGGCATCAGGTCCCCTGGAACTGAATTTACAGTTAGTTTTAAGCCACTCAGCATGGGTGATGGGAACCAAGCTGGGGTTCTCTACAGACGCGGTGAGTATTACCCACAAAGCCACTTATCTCCCAAGTTTATAATTATTTATTTTATTAATCTTTGTTTAGTTTTTGAGATAGGGTTTTTCTGTGTAGTCCCAGCTGTCCTTGAACTCACTATGTAGACCTGGTGGCCTTGAACTTAGAGGCCCTCCTGCCTCTGCCTCTAGAGTACTAGGATTAAGGTCATGTGCCGTCATGCTCAGCCATTTTCAGCCAGGCTTAATTAAAAAGAAATATGCCGGGACAGTTGGCTCACACCTTTGATCCCAGCACTGCACTCAGACAAACTGATCACTAGGCGTTAGTTCGAGGCCATTCAGGGCAGCAAAGTGTCAAGAAGAAAAGAAAAGGAAGCAAAAGAAAAGAACTCCAAATCAATTCTATCATTTGAAAATATTTATTTTAGGCGTGTATGTGTGTGTGTGTGTGTTTTCCAGAGATATTATTGGGATGTCTGCCTGAATTTCTTCTCTACCTTATTCTGTAAGGCACCCACCCAGACTGGTTACAGTGCTTGGGTTAGATACATGCAGCCATGCCTGGCCTTTTACATAGGTACTGGATAACCAAACTCAGGGTCTTATGCCTGCAGAGCCAACACTTTATTCATAGAACCATCTCTTCAGAATTACTACCATTTTTTGTTGTTGTTTTGTTTTTTGTTTTGTTTTGTTTTGTTTCTGTAATTTCTGAAGTCATGGGGCTAGAGACATGGCTCAGTGGTTAAGAGCACTTTCTGCTCTTTAAGAGGACCCAAATTTGGTTTCCAATACCCATGTTAGAAGGCTCACAATTACCTCTTATACTTTCCCCCACAGTATCTGGCACCCTCGTCTGGCATCTGTGGGCACCACAGATACTTGGCTTACATCTGTGCAAACATACCTACATATACACTAATAAAAATACAATCATAAAAAAAAGGAATTCAACCATATCTTTTGTTAAATCCTATTTGGTTTTTCCCTTAGAATGTAAAATGTAACTTTTTAGTAGTGAGTCTACATTTCAACGGGAGTTGTTGAAGAAACAAACTTGCAATGTGGTGCAAGTGGTAATCTTTTCTACATTCAGAAAAGATTGAACATTCTGGAAGAAGTAGCATCCTCGCAGGAGAGAGCAATTCTTTACCTGTGGGGTTGCCCCAAGTGGCCCATAAAATATGTTGCTTTATCAAACTTGGGCCAAAATAAACCCTTTCTTTAAAAAAAATATTTATTTTACTTCATGTGTCTGAATTTTTGCCTGCATGCGTATATGTGTACTGCACGCAGTACTGTTGGACCCTCTGGAACAGGTTACAGATGCTCATGAGGTGCATGTAGGTGCTGGGAGTGCAGGGCCTCTGCAATAGCATCAAGCACTCTTACCTCTCCCTTTTCTTCTTTAAATAATACATGGATAGGGTTAAGGAAATAGCTCAGTGGATAAAAGTTCATACCATGCAATCATGAGGACCCGAGTTCAAGTCCTCAGAACCCACATAAAACTCTGCTGCTTATCACAAAAGCAGCTGTAATCCCATCAGTCCTATGGGGAGATAGGAGGCAGAGACAGGGGGCTCCCCATTTGCTTGGTGAATACAACAGGACAACAAAGAAATCCTGTCTAATATAAGGTGGAAGTCAAGGACTGGCATTCAAGGTTTTCTTCTGACCTACACATACACACTATGGAATGTTCACAGCCAAATTCATACACACTAACACACACACACACACGCGCGCGCACACGCACACACATGCACACACACGCGCACACACACGCACACACGCGCACACACACATGCACACACACGCACACACACACACACACGCACACACACGCACACACGCACACGCACACGCGCACACGCACGCGCGCACACACACACGCGCACACGCGCACACACGCGCACACGCGCACACACACACATGCACACACGCGCACACACACGCGCACACGCACGCACACGCGCACACGCACACACGCGCACACGCACACACGCACACATACATGCGCACACATACACGCGCACACACACGCACACGCGCGCGCACACACACACACACACACACGCACACACACACACACACCAGTGACACACTTCCTCCAACAAAGCCATAGCCCCTAATCCTTTCAAACAGAGCCAGTGCCTGGAGACTAAGCATCGAGCCATAGGACCCTATAATAGGAGCCATTCTAGTTCAAATCCCTGCAATGGATACGAAAAAAATGTTAAAAAATACATATTTTTTAACTTCTATTAAAAATATTCTGAGGAAGAAAGTTTTGGATAAAGATGGAATTTTATACGAAAAAACGAGATGTTGTCTTAAAATTAAAAATAACAGATAAAGACAAAAACGTAAACGCTTCAGTCAATGACTAAAGGCCTAAGGAAGTTATACAGAGTTCATGGAGGATAAGACTTAAGGACAATACATGTTTGAAAACAAGGATTTATAAGTTCCTAAAGGTCAGAATGATTTATGGTAATAAAGACTGACTTTGAAGTGTAACTACCCTATGCTGAAAAGCATTGGAAAGAAACAGGAGATTTATTTAAAAATGGGCAGAAATCTCTTCTGTGGTGGTGGTGCTCATCTGAGAATGACCTAGCAGGCACATGGACCATGGGAGGTGGGTTTGCTTGTGTTGCTTCAGATTCAGATCAACTGAGGAGAACCCCACAGCAGCATGTGAACCCCCAGTGAGAACCCCACAGCAGCATGTGAACCCAAAGTGAGAACCCCACAGCAGTATGTGAACCCCCAGTGAGAACCCCACAGCAGCATGTGAACCCCCAGTGAGAGCCCCACAGCAGTATGTGAACCCCCAGTGAGAACCCCACAGCAGCATGTGAACCCCCAGTGAGAGCCCCACAGCAGCATGTGAACCCCCAGTGAGAGCCCCACAGCAGCATGTGAACCCCCAGTGAGAACCCCACAGCAGTATGTGAACCCCCAGTGAGAACCCCACAGCAGCATGTGAACCCCCAGTGAGAACCCCACAGCAGCATGTGAACCCCCAGTGAGAACCCCACAGCAGCATGTGAACCCCCAGTGAGAACCCCACAGCAGCATGTGAACCCACAGTGAGAGCCCCACAGCAGCATGTGAACCCCCAGTGAGAACCCCACAGCAGCATGTGAACCCCCAGTGAGAACCCCACAGCAGCATGTGAACCCACAGTGAGAACCCCACAGCAGCATGTGAACCCCCAGTGAGAGCCCCACAGCAGCATGTGAACCCCCAGTGAGAACCCCACAGCAGTATGTGAACCCCCAGTGAGAACCCCACAGCAGCATGTGAACCCCCAGTGAGAGCCCCACAGCAGCACGTGAACCCCCAGTGAGAGCCCCACAGCAGCATGTGAACCCACAGTGAGAGCCGCACAGCAGCATGTGAACCCACAGTGAGAGCCCCACAGCAGCATGTGAACCCACAGTAAGAAACAATGGGGGTCTCATCATCAGGATGTGTTTGAAATATCCTTCAAGAAAATGAAGCTGGTACCAACCAGTACCCCTAGAGCTCCCAGGGACTAAACCACCAACCAAAGAGTACACATGGATCGACCCATGGCTCCAGCTACATATGTAGCAGAGAATGGCTATTTCAGACATCAATGAGAGGAGAGGCCATTGGTCCTGTGAAGGCTTGATGGCCCAGTGTAGGGGAATGCCCATCAGGAAAGTCGGGGGCGGGGAGGATTGGTAAGCAGGGGGAGAGGGGATTGGAAGGGGGTTTTTGGAGGGGTAACTAGGAAAGGGGGTACCATTTGAAATGTAAATAAAGCAAATATCTAATTTAAAAAAGAAAGAAAGAAAATGAAGCTCACCAGTAAAAACAAGCAGCAACTCTACAGACTCCTCAAGTGCAATCAAGGACAGATTAAGAAACTCTGCAAGGAAACAGAATGAACCTTGGAGCAAAATCATCAGGCTATAACTCCTGATCGAAATGGAATAAAAAACCTTCTAGCTTAAAAAAAAAGTTCAGGGACAGATGGACTTATAGCCAAATTCTATCAAACTTTCAAATTTACAGTCGAAGTTTTTGACTGCTATAGCCAGTCCTTTTAAACTATTAAAAGAAAAAAAGAGAGGAACAGAAGGATCACCCCCAAACTTCTATGAAATCAGCATCACTCTAATATCAAAACTAGATCAAGACAACAACAAAAAGACTCAGCTACAGAACATAGACCTCCCCAAAATGCTCATTAAAATACTTGAAAATGAATACAAACATACATTTAAAAGATTACAAATGGATCTAGAGAGATTGCTCAGCAACTATGAGCACTTGCTGCTCTTGCAGAGGACCCAGGTTTGATTTCCAGCACATGCTGGTTCATAACCATCTGTAACTCCAGTTCCAGGATATCTGATGCCCCCATCTGACCTCCATGTCCACCAAACATGCATGTGGTGCACAGACAGCATATAAAATAAAATTAATAAATCTAATAAAAACTCTAAAAACATTTTTAAAAAGATTAAACATCTAAGTAAATTGGCTTTATCCCTGAAATGCAGGGATGGTCTAACACACATAAGTCAATAAATATAATAAATCACATAAATGTGACCAAAATCACATGATCATCTCAATAGGTGCAAAAGTAGCCTTTGACAAAATCCAACAGTCTTGAGTACCCATAGGAGCCATTTCTAGCCCTGTGTGTGACCTATCGTCTTTGTGACTATTAGGTCTATACAAACAGAACTAGTTTCTACTAAACAAAAGGCTAAGATTGCATCTGATGCCTACAGCAGAGTTTCTTTTTCTGGAACAGACCTACTTGATGTTTCTACCAACGCATTTGAAGTGTCGTGCTTATAGTGTGGTATCTACCAGAAAAGACTGCTCAGACATGAGTTTAAGCCAATGAAAAGTCTTTATTAGCCAGGTGTTGCGGATCCTAGCGCAGCCCTGAGCCTTTCTTGGGGTGAGCTTTTAAACACAAAAACCATGTCCTTGCGACATTCTTCAGTTAACAGGAACAGTTAGCCAGAAGGATAGCTATAGACGCCAAAAGGTAAGGTTTGTTCATTTAAAGACTTTCTCAGAACTACGGACTTGGATGGATTAGGTCTTTGCTTTCATTTTGGCTAGTGGTTCTGTCTATATGCTGAGTTGTGTGGCTTGAATGGTACTTTCACCATTAAGTCAGTTGTTCTAAGGTTTGGGAACCTGTCACATGCTTTATAATTTTCTTTGTTACTGTAATAACCTCATGAAACAGCATATGTGCATATGGAACTTGCAGTTCTAATCTGTATTCGTGGGCCACAGTCACTCATTTTGGCTCGAGAATATTCTCAGCCTCTCTCTCTCTCTCTCTCTCTCTCTCTCTCTCTCTCTCTCTCTCTCTCTCTCTCTCTCTCTCTCTCTCTCTGACACAAAGATTAACCAATTTTTAGGCTAGCCCTAAATGCAGAGATCTACCTGCCTCTGCCTCCTGAATGCTGGGACTCAAGGCAGAGTGGCCCCATGCCTGAACTAAGGCTAAAACAAGAAGTGGGAGGGAGAGAAGAAAGGAGGGAGGAAAATGGGAGAGAGGGAGGAAGGGAGGAATGAGAGGGAAGGAGGAAAGAAGAGAGATGGGGCGGGGGTTAAGATTTAGATTAGACTTGGCGGACAACTGTGTGCCGCCATGTGGGTACTGGGAATCCAACCCGGGTCCTCTTCAAGAACAACCCCCGAGCCCTTTCTCCAGCTCCTAGAATTTTATCTCTGTCCAAGGTGGCTGGGACCCAAATCTCCCGGGCTTCACGCCAAGACGGAAGCGGAAGTGACGCCTGCATGGGCCCGATTCTTTTCTAGTGATGGCTGCTGTCCTGTAGTTGGCAGTGTCTTTCTTCACGTCCGGTTCATCTTTACGTCTAGGGAGTCGCTGAGGCGGGGAGGGGGGGAGGGGGATGACGGCGGCCGTGGAGGGTCAGTTTAAGGCGTGGCTGTGTGTGCGGCTCGCCGAGAGGCGGTCCCCGTAGGCCCGAAGCCTGGGTCGGGCGGGTCTCACGGGTACCCCGCCTCCCTCCGGCCGCTGCGAATGCTCGCTCCATCTGCTCGCTCGCCCTCTGCAGAAGCCTCCCTAGCCGCCCTGCAGATTTCTCTTCCAGCACAGAACCCCGCCACGGGCCATCGCTCTGCAGCCGCCGCCTCCACCGCACAGCCCTGCGATTGTGCAGCTCGGGTGAGCGCCCCGGGCTGTGATTTGTACTTTGCAAAGTGTGGCTTTGTCTTTGGCATCGTCTGATTAATTCTGCCACATGACATTCGGGTAGAAAAAGTATTCTTAGATATCTAGGAGTAAACATTTCTATTTGGAGGTGAATCTTTATTATTTGGCTTTTCCAGAACTCGCTAGGTAGCCCAAGCTGAGCTCAACTCCTGGAGATCCGCCTGCCTCTGCTGGGTTTAAAGGCTTTTGCCACCACCCGCTAAATGTTTATTTCCTTAATCTTTCCCTTTTTTCCTCACTTCCTTTTCCATGCCTTTCCTTCCTCACTCTTTCCATTGCCATTCTCTTTTTTCACCTCTCCTCCTCTTGAATTTACTGCTAGTAAAACTGCTCATTCAGTGAGCTACTCACCCTTGCCCTGAACATTTTGTACATAAATATACAGATACTGTGTGATTATGGCTTTCTACTGGTGTAAATAGGAGTATTCTGCTCTCTTCATCTGAAGTTTCTAGGCCTCTACATCCTTATAAAGTTTCAAAAAAAAAAAAAAAGAAAGAAAGAAAGAAAGAAATTACCGTGGCTTAGAGGTCAGAGATCAATTTCCAAGCGTTGGTTCTCACTTCTCACCATCTGGATGCTGGAGATCAGGCTTTCTGACTTGGCCTTTATTCACTGGTTCATCTCCATGGCCTCTGTTCTCTGAAGTAGGATCTTATGTAGCCCAGGCTAGCCTACACCTTGATATGTGATTGAGGCTGACTCTGAACTCCTAATCCCACAGCCTTTACCTCCCAGGTGTTGGAATTTCATCATGCCTGGTTCTATAGTAACTTTTGAAGAGTCTCAAGTTCTTTAAGAAAGTCATATGTTTTGCTATTTCTGATTGAAATCAAATGGTATATTTAAAAATTATTGTGTATGTTTCTCACCCTAACCCCCCCAACCCCCATGTACTTAGAGTAGCTCCAAAGGAGAGGTGTGAAAACTGCAGTAAGAGTTGATAGTAAGTACCATATGCTTCTGTCTAGAATTACTCCGTTCTACTTTAGTAACTTTGTTTATGGTTATCCTTTGATGTTCTGGTCATGAGTCACAGCTGTTTCTCAAAAGCAGAATAGCCAGTTTAAAAGGAGGGCATAGTGCTGTGTAGCTCAGTGGTAGTGGACTTACTTACGTGCATGAGGCTCTGAGTTTAGGTGCCAGTTTGCTTAGGCTTCCTTTAAAGGACCAAGAAGGCTAAGCCATTGTCTGGCACTTGGATATCTTTGGATCTGCTAAATGATTCAGGCCAAGTGCTTGGAAACTTTGTATTTTATCTTTAACATTTTTATGTACTGTTTTTGTATAGACATGTGTGGTAGGTGTGGCTATGCACGTGCCGCAGCCACACATATGGAGGCCGGAAAACAACTTTGTGGGCTCCATCCTTTGATGCTGTGGGTTCTGGAGGGTGGATCCGGGTCTCTGGGTTTCTGTGACACATTCCTTTGCTTTCTGAGCTCCCTACTACTATAGTTGTAGTAACTTTCTCTGGCCTGCACTTGACTGGAATGCAGTAGATGGCCCTGTAGATGACTGTGTAGCACATTCAAATCTTAAAAATGTTGCACTCAAAATTCAAATATCCATTAAGCGTTATGTGCTGTGTTGGTTGGTGTAAAGGGCAGTCACCTGAATGAAATCTTCACGTGTACGTCCTTATGTGACCACCAGTGAACCTTTAGAAAACCTCAGCCCTAAATCTCCACTGTACATTTCTTTAAACTGTACTTTTGTGTGTGCACACAAAGATGCCACAACAGACACATAGAGGCCAGAGGATGACCTGCAGTTCCCTCCTACTTTGAGTCCTGGGGAATTGAACTCAAGTCGGCTATTATCCTAGCCTGTCTCCTGGGGGGGGGGGAGGGAGAAGGGGGCAATGTGATTGGTTTGTTTTACCTTTTGAATAAGGTCTCTTTATGTAGCTTAGAGAGGTCTTGAATTCATAATCCTCCTGCTGTGGTTTCCTTAGTGCTGGGAATACAGTTATGAATTACCATGCCTAGCTTTTTTTGTCTTTATTTTTATTTATTTATTTTTTTAGGATTGCATATACCTGCCTGGCTCAGATAGATGACTGCCTGGAACTCACAGAGACCCGCCTGCCTTTTCCTCCCCAGTCACAAAATGTTTTATAGATTTTCAAAAATGTTAAGTCATTCAGTCCAGTCAATGAGATGTTAACATAGTTTGCCTGTAGCTGTCATGGTCTGTCAAGTCCTCTGGGGACTGTGTAGTGGTGTAAAAGGGGGAGTAGGCAGCCAAGAGAGGTAGTGTTGTGAAGATGCGCCTGCTCACCTTGTCAGGTCAGTGCAAACTGCCTTCTGCTCATTACAAACTAGAATGGACAAAATGACATTAACAATGTCGATACATGCCATATTGAAGACCAGTTGAAGCTGTGTGTGGTAACAGAGGCCAATAATTGCAGCAACTCAGAAACTAAGGCAGAGAGAATCATGAGGCTAGCCTGGGCTACATAATGATGTCTCAAAACAAAACAATTGGTGTGACCTACCTGTGTTCAGTTGCTGGTTGTTTTACTTCAAGACTCAGGGAATTTTGCACTGACAGGTGAAACTTTGCAACGTTTCAGACTGTAGATCAGGTAAAGACAATAGTAAATTGTGTTGGATGCGTTGAGGCGCATGATGATTATACAAGTCTTTCATGTTGGCATTCATGTTTAAACTTCTCAGGAGCACTTTTGTTATGTCTGGTTTATTGATCACGTGAGTAGAGACTTCCAAGACTTTTCCTTCCCCCAAACTCCCCCATATGCCCATCCTTACTCTCTTTCAAATTTATTGCCTCTTGTTACATGCATATATAAAATTGTGTGGTGTCTTCCTTCCACCTCTGAGGAGTAAGCAAGGGCAATCAATAGCAGTAGCCTGTATGTTTTGCAAGTCTGTTGGACAACCCAACCAACAACTCAAAAGAAGGCATCTCATGCCTTTTGTTAGGTGGTCTTTGGTTCCTGCTTTCTGCAGTTTCTCCAGGTTGTATACGCACAAGTGATGAAGATTTGGAGCTAGGAGCCTCAGATAAGAGAGGACATGTGATGACTTTCTGGGTCTCGTGTACCTCACTCACTGTGACCCTTCTGTTTACCTGCAACCTTCATGATTTCCTTTTTCTTCACAGCTGACTAGTATTACACAAGTTATGTGCACCACACTTTCACTCTGCATTTGTTGGTTGAAGGACATTTAGAATTATTTCCAGTTCCCAGCTATTGTGAATAGAGCAGCAGTGATCAGGGCTGGGCAGGTTTCTGTGGAGTAAGATTTCTTTTTTTCTTTTTTCTTAAAGATTTATTTATTTATTATATGTAAGTACATTTTAGCTGTCTTCAGACACTCCAGAAGTGGGAGTCAAATCTCATTACAGATGGTTGTGAGCCATCATGTGGTTGCTGGGATTTGAACTCAGGACCTTCAGAAGAGCAGTCAGTGCTCTTAACCGCTGAGCCATCTCTCCAGCCCATGGAGTAGGATTTCAAGTCCTTTAGGCATGTGCCAAGGGGTGATATAGCTGGCTCATATGGAGATTTATTTTAGCTTTTTGAGAGTTCTCCATGCTTGAACCTGGCAGTGATGGCACACATCTTTAATCCCAGCACTCGGGTAGCAGAGGTTAGCCTGGTCTACAGAGCATATTTTAGGAGAGCCAGGACTATACAGAGAAACCTTATCTCAAAAAAAAAAAACTGGAAATAATTCTAAATGTCCTTCAACCAACAAATGCAGAGTGAAAGTGTGGTGCACATAACTTGTGTAATACTAGTCAGCTGTGAAGAAAAAGGAACTCATGAAGGTCGCAGGTAAACGGAAGGGTCACAGTGAGTGAGGTACACGAGACCCAGAAAGTCATCACATGTTCTCTCTCAGGGTTGATTCTCCACCCTGATTTCCATAGTGGCTCTACCAATTTGCAGTCCCGCCAACAGTCAAGGATGGTTCCTTCCTGTCCCCGCCCTGACCCTGTTCAGCATTTGTTGTTGGTTGATCTTTGGCCATCGAAGATGTTTTGACTTAGTATTCCGTAATTGCTAGTGATGATCAAAATTTTTGAGATGTTTCTTTCTTTTTTTCTTTTGAGAATTCTGTTCAGATCCCAGGTCTTTTTTAAATGGGTCATTTGTTTCCTGTTTTGTTTTATTTGTTTTCTTGTTTCTCTTATTTTATCTCTTTATATATTCTGAATATTAATCCTTTGTCAGATGTACAGCAGGCAAAGATTCTCTTCCATTCTGTAGACTTACTTTTTACTTTTTACTCAGTTGACTGTTTCTTTAGCCGTGCAGAAGCTTTTTGGGTTTGTCAATCATTGAGCTTAATTCTTGAGCAAATGGAGTCCTATTGGGAAGTCCTTCCCTGTGTCTGGATCGGGTAGAATAATACTTGTTTTCTTTTCTCCTGGAAGGCTCATTGTTTCAGGTTTAGGTCTTCCATCCGTCTGGAGATAGTTTTGGGGCAGGGTGGTGAACACGGGTCTAATTTTATGTTTCTGCATGTGGGCATCCAGTTTTCCCAGCACCATTTGTTGAAGATACTTTCTTTCTCCTGATTATGGTTTTATTTATTTTTTAACATTTATATCAAATTATTAAGTGGCCGAAGTTACTTGTGCTCATGTTTGAGTCTTTGATCTTGTCCCATTGGTCTGAGTGTCTGTTTTGGGGCCGGTACCACATTGTTTTTATGACTGTGGTCTGTAATATATCTTAAGATCTGGAATGGTAATCCCTCTTTTCTGTTCTTTTTGTTTAAGATTGCTTGACTATCCTGGGTCTTTTGTGGTTTCATATGAATTTTAAGATAGCTTTTTTCTATTTCTGTGAAGAATGAGATGAGGATTCTTCTTCAGTTTTGGGGGCAGGATCTTGCTATGTAGCTCTAGCGTAAAGGTCAGAAAGTCGCTGAAGGAAGACCCCATACTCAGATAGTTTGCGAAGACAAAGACCATTTATTCTGCAGAAACAACCACCATTACTTGAAATGGTGACCCTAGACAAAGGCACGAAGGCCTTCTTAAAGGGAATTAGAAGAATATTTAAAAAGGATTAGGTAATTTCATTCTAAAATCTCATTGGTGGGTGCTGGGGGATCACAAGTACCCAGTGGTCTTTGTTCCTATGTCATGAACGTTTAACCATTGGATGAGATAGGACTGTCCAGCACGGATGCCCATTCTGAGATAAGATATTTTCCCATTCTTGTGGTTATCCTTGGGCTGTTCTTTGGGAGGGGAGCTGGTGCCTTATGGCCTTGTTCCTGGAGCTGGTGTCTTTTGACCTTCTTTTCTAAATCAGGCCTCCTTAAATGGAGACAAAGGGGGTTTATGTCGTCTTTTCACCAGTTGGCTTGCAATCTGTAGCAATCTTTCTGCCTTTAATTCCCAAGTGTGTGGACAGTGTGGGCTACCATGCCTCGTTCTGTTTGCTCCCTCTGCTTTCTATGTCAGACAGCAAACTGAAGGGATTCTGCCAATTGTCAAGAGTGTCTATTCTATTTACACATATAGGAAATACACAAATATACACTATTTACACAAATAGGAAAATGACCACAGGGTTGGCCTGCTCTTTAGTTAGTCCCTCTGTGAGTTAAGACTTGTTAAAGGTAAAGTGGAGACTGGTGGTAGAGTACCTACCAAGCATGAACAGGACCTGAGCACTGTATCATACAACAGCAATGACAACATAACATGGTCAACTGGAGCACAATATAAGGGGAAAGTTTAGCTGGGTATGGCAGTACTCCAGGGGCAAAGGCAGGAAGATCTCTGTGAATTTGAGGCTAGCCTGTTCTATGTGAATTTGAGGTTAGCCTGTTCTACATCTCAAATTCTGTGTTAGTCTTAACCAGAAAACCCAACCTTTAGAAATACTTCAAGCTAGGTTTCATATTTATAATTCTAACACTTGGGAGGTAGAGACAGGAGAATCAGGAATTCAAAGTCATATTCTCTCTCTCTCTCTCTCTCTCTCTCTCTCTCTCTCTCTCTCTCTCTCTCTCTCTCTTTCTTTCTCTAATTTAACCTGTTATTGGTGCTTTGCTTATTTCACATCATGCACCCCAGTCCCACTTATCTCCTGTTTCTTCATATCCACCCTCTGCCCTTGCAACCTATCCCTCAAAAGAAAAAAAAAAAATCTCATGTGGAAGCTGTAGTGTGTCACAGTGTGTTTGTCTTAGTCAAGGTTTGTATTCCTGCACAAAACATCATGACCAAGAAGCAAGTCAGGGAGGAAAGGGTTTCTTGAGCTTACACTTCCACATTGCTGTTCATCACCAAAGGAAGTCAAGACTGGAACTCACAGGGCAGGAACTGATGCAGAGGCCGTGGAGGGGTGCTGCTTACTGACTTCCTTCCCCTGACTTGCTCAACTTGCTTTCTTATAGAACCAAGGACCACAAGCCTAGGGATGGCACCACCCACAGTGGGCTGGGCCCTCCTTCCCCCTTGATCACTAATTTAAAAAAATGACTTACAGATGGATCTCATGGAGGCACTTCCTCAAGAGAGACTCCTTTCTCTGTGATAACTCCAGCCTGTGTCAAGTTGACACACAAAACTAGCCAGTACAATGTCCTACACTATATTCTTTTGTCCACACTTCTTTACTTGCAAATGTTCAGTGCATTGAGTCATTGGTCTGGTTCAAGGCCTCTCTGGCTTCTGCTACACCATCAATACTGGATCCTCACCAGGACTCCTCAGATATCTTGTTGTTGCCCTGTGTCAAAGAGATCCTTCTGCTTTGGATCTGTAGGACTGGCCCTTTCCTGCACTCCAGGAGTTCATAGATAGCGTAGATGTTGGGCTAAGTCAACTCAAAGCTCTGGATCTGGGCCTCAGTGGTAGCTGAGTCAGTCAGCCCACCAGCTCTCACACATACCACAGGGTGAACTCTGCAGCGCTGCCCCAGCTAACTCACCCAATACCACAGCTGGCAGGAGGCAGGGCCAGCTCTCCCATTCTCATGCCCTCAGGGCCGGCTCACCCAAGCCCATGTCTGAAGGGCTAGCTCTATTGTGCTGCCCAGGCCAGGTGCAGGGCCCACTCTCCTGAGGGTGGCAGCCTGTGAGGGGCAGGGTCAGCTCTCCCACTCTCCATGCTTGGGGCTGGCTCACCCGCAACCCTCACAACCAGGGTCAGTTCTACTCTGGTGCCCAGGAGAGCTACAGGGCCCACTCTCCCAAATGCTGCAGCCAGTGAGGGTAGAGGTTGGGGTGGACCAACTCAAAGTCTGCAGCCAGTGAGAGGTAGGGCCAGCTCTCCCACCCTTATGACCCCAGGGCCAGCTCTCCCCACTGCCTCGTGTATCGAGGCAGAGGAGGGCATCTTTCCCTCACCCATGCCACCACACTGCAGATGAATGACCAGACCGGCTCTCCCACACTCACATCCTTGGACCAGCTCACCCTCAACTCCTGAAGCCAGGGCCAGCTCTACTATGCTTCCTGGGCAAGACCCAGGCTCTCTCCTGAATACTACAGTTGGTGAGGGGTGGGGCTAGCTATTCACAACCCTTAGACATCAACATGACCCCAGGCAGCAGCTCAGACCAGGGATGGCCTCAGGGCCTTTGGTGATTAATGACCCCTGCTACTGCAGGGCCACTGACCCAGACAATAGCCTCTGATGGCAGCTCGGGCCAAGACCTCACAATGGCCTTCACAGGCCTCACATCAGGCTGACTCCAGTTCTGCCTCTCCTCATGGTGCACACATCCTTCTGCTTCTCTTTCTCTTCCATTTCTCTACCACTTACTTGCTCCTCTTAGTGGCACCTGGGGCCTCTGAGTATCTGGGGTCATCTTAGGAAGTGGTACCAGGCAGTGGTGTTATGCATAGTCTGCTCACCTGGACCTATGTGGCACCTGGCTGGGAGTTTCCCCCCATTCTCTGTCTTATAGCAAGTTCAAAGCCAGACTGGGCTACATGAGTCTTTGTCTCAAAAACAAACAAACAAATAAGTAAGTAAATAAAAATATTGACATCATAGAAGTGATTGGTAGTACTTGTGGATGTCACGACTATATTGCACATTACAGGTCTAGGCTGACTTCTGATCATGTTGAGACATGAATTACAATCACAGAAAATCAAAGCCATGGCTGCACGTATCTTTATCCCAGAACTTGGAAAACTGAGGCAAGAGAATCTCAAATTCTAGATTTAGAAACCAAAGCATGACAGAAAATTAGAACTTTGCAACAACTTCCTGCATTCAATCTACATTCACCACTTTGTAACTATCATATTGAAAGTTACTTGTAGTGTCTAACCATGTTTTTCTATTATGTCTACTCTGGTGGGTTGATAAGGGAATTAAATAGGTTTATATAGGACCATCAAGATGATTCAGCAGGTAAAGGCATTTGCCCCAAGCTAAATGACCTGGGTTTAATTCCCCAAATCCTTGTGGTTGAAGGAGAGAACCAAGTTATTCTCTGACCTCTATAGGTATAAGATGGGAACTCTTCTATACACAAAATAAAATGTAATTGGTTTTTAAAAAATAATAATGGGTTCATATATAAACATATTGCATATTCATGTATTGGTCTTCAGTAAATGGCAGTGTTATTAATAATGCCCCTATTACAAGGTCTCTAACTTTGGGGTGCTCTTTAGTGAGCTCATGTTTGATAATGAACTATTGCTTCTTAATGATTGGTAGGAAGAGGCTCCTATAAACTCCACATAGGAGTGTAGTTTCTCTATTCCTTGAGATACCTAAGTAAGGTTGCCTTAGCATGGAGAAAGGAGCATACGAGCAATTCCACCTTCAGCATGGTAACTGCTAGTGTGCTCCATGGCCAGACCTGCCCTTCCTTTTCAGAGAATCTGATCCAGGCCTGAGCAGTCACACTACCCTGCTTGGTTTACTTTAGGGGCACTTAGTAGATTAGTGAATGCTTGGGTTAGTTTTCTGTCACAGTGATAAAATACCTGGTATTAGAGTTGGGGCTAAGATCAGTTGGTAGGCTAGTTGCCTAGCATACCCAAAGACCCTGTTTCTATCCTGTACCACATAAGCCAGGTATAGTAGTGCACACCTGTAATTCCATGACTTGGAAGGTAGAGCCAGGAAGATTAGGAATTCAAGTCTGTCCTTGGCTACATATCAAGCTTGGGACCAGCCAAGATTACATGAGACCTAGTCTCAAAACAAAGAAACACTTGACACCAGCATCTTTAAAGGAAAAAAATTATTGCACCATGTTCCAGAGGTTTTAATCCAGGTACAGCCAGCCATGTTTCCGGGCCTGTGGTGAAGCAGAATGTCATGGTGGGAAAGGTACCACAGAGCAGAGCAGCTCACCCCACAGCAACCTGGAAGCAGGAACAGAGCAAGAGGAAGAACATAGAAAGAATACCATCTTCAGTGACCTACTTCCTCCATCTAAGGCCCACACCCTAAATTCTGCCACTTCACAATAGCACATTAAGTTATGTGTCCATCTGTGGTTGAGCCAATTGGTGATAGATCTCTCACTATCCAGTCCCCTCCCAAAGGCTGCGCCTCTGAACACTGCTGCGGCGCCAAGCTGTCAACACAGGAGTTTGTGAGAACATTTCAATATGCAAAGCTTAATAGTGTGAATTGTAAAGGAGGCCCCTGCTATGTGTGTTTGAAAAAGCACTCATGGGGAGAACCAGGACAGGGGACAACATTTGAAATGTAAATAAAGAATATATCTAAAAACAAACAAACAAACAAAAAAAACAACCTTTCTTCCCATCCCCATAAAAGGAAAAAAAAAAAAGAAAAAGCACTCATGAGATACATCACTAGGACAAATAAAAAATGTGTCACCTCTCCGACTTGAAGTTGTCTTTCCTATAAAATGAGATATTTTCCCAGTGGGTAGCATGGTTCACCATGGTTCTTGGTCCTAGGTGAGACAGACTGCTCTAGCATCCATATTTGTGGATATGCGTGAGTTTTTTCTGGTGTACAGGATTACACGAATTTCATATTAGGGCTGTGTGATGGTTGTTCATTGTCATCAGCTTCTAATATCACCTAGGGGACAGATCTCTGGGCACTCCTTTGAGGTACTGTCTAGATTAAGATTCGCCTCTGAGAATATCCATGAGGGATTTTCTGGATTAGGTTAATTTATGGGGAAAGACCCATCTTAATTTTGGCTAGGATCCTGGACTGCATAAAAGGGAGAGTGAACTGAGCAATACATCCATTGCTTTTGTGCTTTCTGATTGTAGCTGTAATGTGACTTTAAGCTCCTTTACTTTCCCACCATGATGGACTGTAACCTGAAACTGTGAGCCAGAGCAAGCCCTTCTTCCCAGTTGCTTCTGTCAGAGTATTTTATCACAGCAGCAGGAAAGGAAACTGGAAGGCAGAATGGCGTCAAGGTCTGAAAGAATTAAAGGCAACTCTGACTTCTCTTGATTCCTGTCTTTTCCAGGAACTCTGTGTAGGGACTCAGACCCCATTCTTGAAGAAAAGAGAAAGGTAGAAAAGATGGTAGCTGATTGCCTGACAAATTGTTACCAGGTATGTAGAACTGTTTCTCTCCTAAGTGACTTGCTTACTTCTACCTTGTACACTTTCAGGGCAGGTTTGATGTCCAGAGCTTCTAAAACAAGTAGAAGCCCCTCAAGAACTGAGAACCTAGCTGAATGTCTGAGAGAGTGGGACCTCTGATATGGTTGAGGTATTACGAGAATATTCTTAATGCCAAATGCGCAGTAATTATGTCCAGTTCCATTCAGTTATTCTGATAGATGATAAGAAAGATCTAGTGTTCTTTTCTTGGAGTATTTATCTGTTACTCTTGAGACAGTATATGCAACTTAGAAGTATATTTCAAAAAATTGAGAGAAGGGCCTCTAGTTTAGTTGTGGCAAGGTCGGCTCACCTGTCATAGGGTTATTAGTAGTAACTGACTGGAGCAGACCGACAGGTTGAGTGTAGATGGGAGTGGGGGTATTGGGACCTCTATGTTCTAGGGCAGTCACTGAAAGCTATCAGATTTCTGTATGGGTATTGCTTCTCACCTCTCAACTGTGGAGAACATTGGTGTGTATATTATTGTTACTCAATGTGTGTGTGTGTGTGTGTGTGTGTGTGTGATTTAGGTCTCAGTAACTTTTGATGATGTGGCTGTGGACTTCACCCAAGAAGAATGGATTTTATTGGATCAAGCTCACCGAGACCTCTACAGAGAGGTGATGCTGGAGAATTACCAGAACCTAGCCTCAGCAGGTAGGACTGCCACCACTCTCTTATGGCTTCTGAGGGAGGGGAGGGATGGTATATTCTGGTGTGCTGAGGGTTCAGAATGCAAGGAAAGTAAGAGGCACACAGACTTTGTCCTAATCCCATAATCTGTTTGTGGAAGATTCAAGAGATTAAAGGTTTCCAGTGGATGCTGTAGATAGGACTTAACTGTATATACTTTAGTAACTTTTTTGAGTTGCAGCAAAACTTGCATGAATTCCTTTTTCATGATTTCATAGATTGGAGGTTTATTTATTTATTTATATCTTGGGATACAAGATCCAATTGTAGTTATGGTTGACCTTGAACCCCTGATCCTCCTGTCTCTACCTCCCAAGTGCTGGGATTACATATGTACTGCAATATCTGGCTGGAGACTGCTTGAGAGTAGATATTAGCATCGGACTGGAGAGGTGGCTCAGCACTTGCTGATCACACAAGGGACCCAGGTGTGGTTCCCTGCTCCAGATTCGCAGCTCATAACTGCCTGTAATTCCAGTTCGAGAGACTGGCTCCCTCTTCTGGTCTCTGGGGCACTGTATGTACATAATACACATATACATGAAGGGAAAACACTCAAATAAATGAAATGTGAAAGTAGAGATTAGCAACCTCAGCATAGAGGTTTCCCTTCCACCCTGTTACTTATTGTCCAGAACTATCAATGTTTTGCTAAGTGAAGCACTTTACAACTTCTCTTTCTCGTGTCTAAACTGCCATCATGACTACTGTTCTGTTTGGAGGCCATTAGTAGAAACGAGTGCTGTATGAGCACACCTGTTGCTATATTGCTTTTTTGTTTTGTTTTGAGACAGGGTCTCACTATGTAGCCATGGCTGAACTGGAACTCATTGTGTAAATCAAGCTCCCTGAATTCACAGAAATCTGTTTCCCATGTGCAAATGCTGGGATTAAAGGTTCGTGCCAGCATGCCTAGCAGGCTGTGTGTACTGCAACGAGCTGAGGAGCTGAGTGCAGGCGAGCAGGCGGCAGAGGCAGCATGGCTAAGATGGATGGGCAAAGGATGATTGACATCCAAGGGAGAGTAGAGGAGTGTGAGAGTCTGTAACTCTACTCAAAATGCTGTGCAAGTTTATATGAAAAGTTTCTGGAAATTTATATTTCATATTTTCAGGACAGGATAAATAATGTGTAACTAACCACAGACAGCAAAATCATGAATAAATGGGGTTCTTATGCATTTTAATTTTCAATGGTAGTTCATAAAATGCTGTACTATATGAATGTCAATCACCCTATTAGAAACATCAATTATTAGCTGGGCATGGTGGTGCATAGCTCAAATCCTTGCACTTGGGAGGCAGATATGCCTTTGTGAGTTTGAGACCAGCTACTAGTGAGTTCCAGGATAGCCAGGGCTATATAGTGAGACCCTGTCTCAAATGAAAATTTAAATATATTTATTTATTTAACATATATGAGTATGCGGTCACTGACACACCGGTGACAATCCCACTACAGATGGTTGTGAGCCACCATGTGGATGCTGGGAATTGAACTCCGGACCTCTGGAAGAACAGACAATGTTCTTAACCACTGAGCCATCTCTCTAGCCCCCCAAAATAAGTAAATTTTAAAAATTAAATTTATGGAGTTGGGATTGAGCTGGGTATTCTATGTAAGTCCCTATGTTTGATCTCCAGCACTACTGAGGGGGTAGAGGGTGGTCATCCTCTTCCTTTGACATACTGATTCAAAAATTCAAAGAGTACTAAGTTTAACCCAGATGAGTCTGATACTATTTAGCCTGCTGTTTGAAAGTAAAATTATTTTTGTTTCACTTTATTTTCTATTTGACTTGAGTATTGGTGTTTTCTTAGAATGTATATCATTATTAATTGGAGTGTCTCAAATCAGCAGTAATCAATCATCAGGGCATAGAAGAGGCAGTATTTGCTTGTTCAACCTCTCTGAAATAATTGCCCTGCTTTCATTAGAAGCACATGGCCTGGCATGGTGAACACATCTTTAACTGAAGCATTCAGGAGGCAGACAGGCAGCTTTTTGTGAGTTTGAAGTCTGTGGTCAACATATCGAGTTCCACAGCAGCCAGGATTACATAGTGATGCCCTGTCCAAAACCAAATCAAAACAAAACAGAATGAAAACACCAAGCAGCTACTACATTATCCTGATTTTTTTTTTATGCTCTTTTGCACGAATTCCTCCATGAATGCACTTTTCATGTATAAGGATGCGAGGTCATCAAACCCAGTCTGATCTCCTGGTTGGAAGAAGAGGATTTGCACAGAGAAGATCTCCAAGGTGAGTGTTTGTGAAGAATATGTTTGCAATTCAAATGAAATCTTTTTAAGATGCACTTGATGGCTCTAAGTGTAGGCCATGTACTGGAAGAGAAAGGAAATCCTCTATTCTTACTTTTTGCCTTCTAAGGTTTTCATGTAATTTTGCAGAATGAGCTGTTGGGTTTCATGGTTCTTGTCTGTTACATATTTGATCAGATCCTTGCTACCTTGCAGCCCTAACAATATGACTTTCATTCACCATGAGTTTTAATTTTCAAAGAGTCAGTTTGAAATAAAACATTGAAAACTCACATCTTTAGTGTAGTCAATTTATTGACTTTGTCAAAATGATCACACTTTACTTTCTCTCAAAACAAGTTCAGTGGGACAATCAAAATAAGCCCATGGTTGTTAACTTTGTAACTGACCATTTATTTTTCCCCAATCCTTAATTTTGTTTTTCTGTTTATCTTCAGAATGGGAAATGCCACTTGGCACCCAAGAGTCAACATTGCATCAGGATTTTTTGAGGGGACAGACTTCCAGTGGAATACAAACAGTAAGACTGACCAGAGACACTTGTTATTTCCCCTCACTCACAGAAGATTATGAATTCCATTGTAGCAAACCAAATGGCATACACACAGGAGGGATAAGCAGTGTATCTGAGAAATATTTTGAATATAATAAATTTTGAGGTGTCCCAAACCTATCACAAAACCTGTTCTTTAAGAGATCCTTCTGCCCAAGATGTCTCTGTGGGTAAAGACTCTTGATGAAAAGCCTGACAACATGAGTGTGACAGTGGCCACACTGTGGAGGAGAGAGCCGACTCTCACAGAGTGTCCACCCTCACTGTAGAGGAGAGAGCCAACTCTTACAGGGTGTCCACCCTCACTGTAGAGGAGAGAGCCAACTCTTACAGGGTGTCCACCCACACTGTGGAGGAGAGAGCCAACTCTTACAGGGTGTCCACCCACACTGTGGAGGAGAGAGCCAACTCTTACAGGGTGTCCACCTTCACTGTAGAGGAGAGGGCCAACTCTTACAGGGTGTCCACCCACACTGTGGAGGAGAGAGCCAACTCTTACAGGGTGTCCACCCACACTGTGGAGGAGAGAGCCAACTCTTACAGGGTGTCCACCCACACTGTGGAGGAGAGAGCCAACTCTTACAGGGTGTCCACCCACACTGTGGAGGAGAGAGCTGACTCTCACAGGGTGTCCTCTGACCCCTACATGCACACTACCATATATACTACATTCTCCCCTCTGAAATAAATAAATGCAATCTTATTTGTTTATTTTATTTATTTGAGACAGGGCGTTGGCTGACCCGGTACTCATTATCTAGACAAGAAAGACCTCTAACTCAGTGAGATCTGCCTACCTCACTCAGCATAATTATTTTAAAAAAGATATCACAAGTACATGACCCTCCATATGTAACTAGATACTAGCTTTTAAGGCAGTTTAATGTATATCTTAATGATTCTTTTGAGTTTAGATCAAAAAGTAACTACTGTCATTCAATTTGAAAGAAAGCATACTACAAAAAAGTTAAACATACTTTATCATTCATTCATTTATCAACAGGAGAGAAAAAAATAGTCTCTCTTTTTTATTTTAGAGAGTTTATTGTAGAGAAGGAGAGAGAAAGAGGTAGAGGAGAGAGAGAGAGAGAGAGAGAGAGAAGGTAGAGAAGTAGAGGTCGACCATGGCCATGTGGAGAGACAGGGGAATGGAAGAGCCCAAGAGGGCAAGAGAACAAGAGAATAAGAGTGAAAAAATAGCCTTAATAAATTATGAGATTAACCAGGAGATTTATTTGCCACGCTCAGGAAAGTTTGGGAATTTTGTAGAAAAATCAACACAAATGGTAAATACACAAGAGAAGTAATATCTACCTAATTAAGAGAAATGTCTTAAGCGTCTATGTCAAAACTTGGGGTGATAGAGCCTTCCTGAGTACACATTACGGCATGTATATCACTGATTTCTGAGATTCTTAAAATAATTTCATTAAAATACTGAATCAAGCCCAGGTATGGTGATGCATATCTTTAATTCAAACACTTGGGAGGCAGAGGCAGATGGATCTCTTTAGGTCTGAGACCACTCTGATCTACATATTCAGTTCCAGGACAACCAGAGGTATATAGAGAGGTATAAGATAGATAGATAGATAGATAGATAGATAGATAGATAGATAGATAGATAGATAGATAGATAGATAGGTAGGTAGGTAGGTAGGTAGGTAGGTAGGTAGGTAGGTAGATAGATAGATAGGTAGATAGATAGAGGAAAGAAAGAAGACTGAGGCAAGGGGCAAGGTATGGTGGCATATGCCTTTAATTCCCAGCATACACAGGGCAAAGACAGATGGATCTCTAACTTTGAAGCCAGCCTTCTCTATATAGAGCTTCAGACCAGCCATGGCTACATAGTAAAACCCTGTCTCAAAAACTAACAAAACTACTAAAATACTGAGGCATCTTTCCAAGATTAGAACTCATGGTTCTGGACTTTAGGGAAGGAATCCTGCATGTAGTTAAAATGGCAAAAATCATGGTTTTTGTGCCCTCACATAAGTGGAATCCTTTAATAAGTCTGAAAAACTGTCTAACCCTGATTCATCCCTTTATCAACAGGGCAGAAGCCACAGTGCACGAGAACTTTGTTACTATACACAATGTGGAGAAATTTTCAGTGAGCACTCATATTTCAAGACACATGTGAAAACCCACAGTGTATGGGACACTGGCCGTCTTGGCCATTCCGAGCGTGATGTATCTGCTCCAGTGCACACCATAAAAACATACCCATGTAAGATTTGTGGGAAAGCCTTTGGACGATCTTCAAATCTCAATAGACACCTACGAAGCCACACTGGAGAAAAACCCTATGAATGTAAGGAGTGTGGGAAAGCCTTCACTACCTACTCAAGGCTAGTGGAACATTTTAGAACTCACACTGGAGAGAAACCATATAAATGTAAGGATTGTGGAAAAGCCTTTGCTAAACGGTCCGGCCTTATAACACATATATCAACACATGCTTCAGAGAAACCCTTTGCATGTAAAGAGTGTGGAAAAGCCTTTGCTTCATCCCCACGCCTTAGTCAGCATATAAGAATTCACAGTGGAGAGAGGCCCTACATATGTAAGGAGTGTGGGCGAGCCTTCCTCACTTCCTCATACCTGCGGAACCATGTAGGAAGAACTCACAGTGGAGAGAGACCCTATATATGTGGAGACTGTGGAAAAGCCTTCCATTCTTACTCAAATCTGCGTAGACATGTAAGAACTCACAGTGGAGAAAGACCCTATATATGCAAGGAGTGTGGGAAAGCCTTCCTCAATTCCTCATACCTCCATAACCATATAAGAAAAACGCACAGTGGGGAGATGCCTCACATATGTGGTGAATGTGGGAAAGTCTTCCACGCTTCCTCGTATCTGCGTAGACACTTAAGAACTCACAGTGGAGAGAGACCATGCATATGTAAGGAGTGTGGAAAGGCCTTCCTCAACTCCTCGTACTTACGTAAGCATCTAACCATTCATACTGGAGACAAACCCTACGAGTGTAAGGATTGTGGGAAGGCCTACCGTAGGTACAATCTGCTACATGACCATTTAAAAACTCATGAAGTTGAAAAGCCGTTTGAATGTGATGTATGTGGGAAATCCTTTCAGTATTTCTCATACCTTACTAAACATATTCGTATTCACACTGGAACAAAACCTTATAAGTGTAAGTACTGTGGAAAAGATTTCACTACTTCCTCAAGCCGAACTGAACATATCCGAACTCACACTGGTGAGAGGCCCTATGAGTGTACAGAATGTGAGAAAACCTTCACTTCCTCATCTAACCTCATTCACCACGTAAAAATCCATGCTAGAGAGAAACCTTTTGTTGAGAATATAGGGTAGCCTACAATAGATTTTCCCTACTAACTAAACACTGTAACGCATGGTGAACAGTCACTTCAGATAGGAGGAATGCCAGAAACCCTTCACCCCTCATGTCTTGGTTTCATCAGACTGGAACTTCACTACTAAGAAGCCAAGGAATGTGCAACAACCCTCAACTGTGACAGTTTACTCTGAAAACATGAAAAGAACTCATACTCAAGATGACCCATGAATTTAAGGAAAGAAATGTAATAAGGAAGTAACCCAAGACCTTACTAAATGTGTGAGACTTCACAATGAAGGGAAATCACTGATGTAAGATACATAGAAGGTTGTAGTTCTGTTAAGTATTTTAAAATCACTTGTCTCAACAGTTGAGAAAACCTTCATGAAGGTAAGGAATGTTAGAAAGTAGCGTGGACTCAATTTTCAGTATTTAGTAAGCATTATAATTCATACCCAAGAGAAATTAACTATGTGGAAATTTTGTCCATGTGTGCTAGCAACAATAAGGCCTGTTGGCTGATATTTATTTTGAACTTTTGCCCTGATTCCTGGAGTTATAATACATTTTCTTTCCTTCAAGCAACACCATTTCATCTTGGTTGCTATAACTTCTGGGTAGTAAGCCGGTGTTATGAGGACTTTTGAACTATAAACATTGTTTTAATGTAGTGTAGATTCTGTTGTTGGCTTTCCAACTATTAAACATGCTACCCTATAGTAGCTTACAGCAGCTGAGTTTCATAATACAGTCCTCACAGTCATTAAAATGTTCTTGTTCCATTTTCACAACTTTTAGAAAAAAGGTGATATAAATAAATAAGCAACAAACTATCAAAGTCCTTTCCACAAACACACTGAGCTAGGAATTCATAAATGCATCAGTCCTTGATGGAGCCAGAGCCCTCAAGATCCAGATAGCTCTTCCATCCTACACTGAACTCTACAGTCCTAGAATCCAAGCCTTCAGTACATGAACTTTTGGGGATATATTTCAGATATAAATCTAATACAGCCCCTCCTGGCTTCTGGTAATTCCTCAAGATTACAGATAACTCAAATGCTTGGGGACTATAATCATTATGATTTGTAGTTTTTTTCTATCATATGTGTGTGTTGGGAGTGGGATAGGTGTACGTGTCACGGTGCACATGTGGAGATCAGACAACGTGCTGGAGTCTATTCCCTCCTTCCACCATGTGGGTCCCATGGACACAACCCGGGTTGTCAGACATGGCTTGGCAACTAATTGACCGTCTCACTGACACATACTTTTCATATTCAGAACAATTCAACGGGACCAGAGAGACAGCTCTGTGGTCAAGAACACTTTCTATTTCAGAGGACCAGAGTTTAGTTCCCAGCACTCACACTGAGATATTCACAACTGCCTTTACTCAAGATCAGACTTCCTCTTCTGGTCTCTGGGTACCCACAGGCAAGTACCCATACAAACACATAAATAATGAAGTCTTAAAAAGGAAAAAGACAACTAATACATAGTCCTAAACCCTATCCTTTTCTGGGAACCCACTAAGTATATAGGTCCCATTTCCTTAATCAATCTAGATCAAAACTGAAGAGAAATAGACATCACCTATATATACTCTTGCTCATTAGAATTATTCAGAATTATTGATCTTAAAATATTTTTCCAGCCATACTTTTCCTTCTTGGCAAAAATTTCAATAAACATTGTGGCTAAGGCTTTTCTTGCTTCCATCCCAGCCTCCTGTCCCTGTGTTTTGCCTGTGATAGATCTGGATGGTCCATCATACTGAGTCTTCTCTAAGTACTGCACATAAGAAACATCATTTAATCAGGTACCATTATGACTTCCCACAGAAAATCATAGCAACCATTTCTTCATAGTGTCTTATGTATTGTTTGCTGTGCTTTGAAAAGGGCCTAGGGTATACAGTTGCCACACTATTACATTTTTATTTTATAGAAGGCAGCAAATGCATGATTCATAGCAGAAGACAACCTGCAGTAGGCCATGAGTTCCAGGGATCCAACTCCGGTGTCTGGCTTAGCAGCAAGTTCCCTTTCATGCTGAGCCATCTTGGAGTCTCCTCTATGTTTTTAACTGATTTTTAAGACTCAGACATCTTGAGTAACTTCATAATTGTAGGGTTTGGTTCTGTTTTGTGGAGTTTTGGTTGGCTGGTTTTTTTATTGTTAAATTGTTTGCTTTTTGCTTTCTTTTTATTGGCAGTCAGTAAGCTATATTCCTGGCTCCACATTTCCCCACACAACTTCTCTGATAATATGTTTGGTGGGGGGGGATAAAATAAAATAAGATATAATATAAACAAACATTCAGAAGAAAAAGCCAAAGGAAAAAAACACAAGAAACAGACATAAGAGAGAAACATTTGCACATATAGAAATTCAATAAAACACAAACTCGGAAACCAATAAGAGTGGTTTGTACGCCCACTGAGACTCCATTGGAGAAAACTTTTTCCTTTGGGAGAAGTTGTCAATTGGAAATAGCTTCTGGGCTAGAGAATGGGGCTTATGTCCCCTCTAACCACTGGGTTAGACCAGTGCAGGCCCCGTGATTGGACAGAGTGTTCCAAGGTCTCTCTCTCTCTCTGCACATTGTCCAGCTGTGGGTCTTTGTATTTGTTCCCATCTACTGCAGGAAGGAGCTTCTCTGATGATGCTCCGAGCAAGACACTGATCTGTAAGTATAGCAGAATGTTGTTAGGAGTCATTTTATTGCTACATTCCTTTAGCAGAACAGTACTATTTAGTTTTCCCCCCAAGTCCATGGCCTGTCTAGTCTCAAGTTCTTGGCCACCTAAGCAGTGCTGGGGATGAATTCCATCTCATGGAGTAGTCCTTAAATCCAGTCAGATGTTGGTTGGTTACTTCCACAAGCTTTGTGCCACTGTCACACTGGTATATCTTGCCACAGGTCATCATTGTAGACTGAGAGGGTTTGTAGCTGGGTGAGACTGAGGATCTTTTCTCCTCTGATAGTGGGCATAGTGTCTTCCAACATCATGAACACTGGTTAGTAGGGGCGAGTGTTCTAGGTAGGTACCAGCTCAACCTCTCCATGTTCAAGGAGTCATGTAGGTTTTGTCTGCAGCAGTAAATCCTTACCATCTGTACTAGGTTTCCGTATTTTTCCCTTCAATTTTCCTTCCCATTGCAGTTGTTCCCCTCTCCTCCATCTATTCTATTTCCCTGTTCCAGGGAGACCCATGTGTCCTCACCTAATCCCTTCCTCCATACCTAACCTCTCTGGCTCTACAGATTGTAGCTTGGTTGTCATTTATTTAACCAGTAATGTCCACATATAAGAGAATACATACCATATTTATCTTTCTGAGTGGGTCTGGGTTGACTCAGGATGATTTTTTTTCTAGTTTTACTCATTTCTCTACAAATTTGATTATTTTTAGCAGTTGAGTAATACTCCATTGTGTAAATGTTGCACATTTTCTTTCTTTCTAGATGTTGAAAGACATCTAAGATTGTTTCCATTTTCTGGCTATTATGAATAGAGCAGCAGCAATGAACATGGTTGAGCAAATATCTGTCTCTGTAGTATACAATGCAGAGTCCTTCTGGGATATTCCCAAGAGTGGCAAGGCTGAGTCTTGAAGTGGATTTATTCTCAGCTTCCTTAACTGCCACACTGATTTCCATGTAAATGTACAAGTTTGCATATGATGGTATCTTAAGGATTTCTTAATTTTGGCATCCCAAATTTCTCTATTTCTGTGATTTCAAAAGTTTTCTGAATATCCTTAAATGTAAAGGTGTTTGTCTTCAAGCCTGTTGACCAAAGTTTAGTCTCTGAGACTCACATGGTAGAAGCAGAGCACCAGCCTCCTCAAGTAGTTCTCTGACTTCTACAGATGTGCTCCCCTCCCTGAAAACAAGTAACAAAAGGATGGGCCTTGTTGGGGTGTTTTCATACACGCACATCATGTGCTTTGCTCATATTTATTCTCACTTCTCTGTCTTGTCCTCCCATCTGCCCTGCTACTGGTTCCTGTCTTCTTACAAAATCTTGCCTTAAAAAGGCTTTGAAGTTAGAATTTACATCAAAATCACAGCTCATAGAAAGTTCATTAAACTTGCATACTGAGGGATGGCTTAACGCAGAGTTCTCAACCTTCCTAATGCTGTGACCCTTAAATATAGTTCCTCACGTTGTCGTGACCCCCAACCATAACATTAATTTTATTGCTCCTCATGCCTCCTATCGGATCACTATGGAATAAGGGTGGTCTTCAATAACAACAAAAACAACAGAAAGCCCACATACACGTGGAAGCTGAACAATACTCTACTCAATGATACCTTGATCAAGGAGGAAATAAAGAAAGAAATCAAAGACTTTTTAAAATTTAATGAAAATGAAGGCACAACATACCCTAATTTATGGGACACAATGAAAGTGGTGCTAAGAGGAAAATTCATAGCCCTGAGTGCCTCCAAAAAGAAACAGGAGAGAGCATACACTAGCAGCTTAATGGCACACCTGAAAGCCCTGGAACAAAAAGAAGCAAATACACCCAAGAGGAGTAGAAGACAGGAAATCATCAAACTCAGGGCTGAAATCAATCAAGTAGAAACAAATAAAACCATACAAAGAATCAACAAAACTAGGAGTTGGTTCTTTGAGAAAATCAACAAGATAGATAAGCCCTTAGCCAGACTAGCCAGAGGGCACAGAGACAGTATCCAAATTAACAAAATCAGAAACGAAAAGGGAGATATAACAACAGAAACTGAGGAAATTCAAAAAATCATCAGATCCTCCTACAAAAGCCTGTATTCAACACAACTAGAAAATCTGGAGGAAATGGACAATTTCCTAAACAGATACCAAATACCAAAATTAAATCAGGATCAAATAGACCATCTAAACCATCCTATAACCCCTGAAGAAATAGAAGTGGTCATTGGAAGTCTTCCAACCAATAAAAGCACAGATCCAGACGGTTTGAGTGCAGAATTCTATCAGACCTTCAAAGAAGACCTAACACCAATACTCTTCAAACTATTCCACAAAATAGAAACAGAAGGAACACTACCCAACTCGTTCTATGAAGCCACAATTACGCTAATACCAAAATCACACAAAGATCCAACAAAGAAAGAGAATCTCAGGCCAATTTCTCTTATGAATATTGATGCAAAAATACTCAATAAAATTCTTGCCAACCGAATCCAAGATCACATCAAAACAATCATTCACCACGATCAAGTTGGCTTCATCCCAGGGATGCAGGGATGGTTCAATATAAGGAAGTCCATCAATGTAATCCACTACATAAACAATCTCAAAGAAAAAAACCACATGGTCATTTCATTAGATGCTGAGAAAGCATTTAGCAAAATTCAGCATCCTTTCATGTTAAAGGTCTTGGAAAGATCAGGAATTCGAGGCCCATATCTAGACATAGTAAAAGCAATTTATAGCAAACTGGTAGCCAACATCAATCTAAATGGAGAGAAAGTTGAAGCAATCCCACTAAAATCAGGGACTAGACAAGGCTGCCCTCTCTCTCCATACCTTTTCAATATAGTACTTGAAGTTCTAGCTAGAGCAATTAGACAACAAAAGGAGGTCAAAGGGATACAAATTGGGAAGGAAGAAGTCAAACTATCACTATTTGCAGATGATATGACCCTTAAGCGACCCAAAGAACTCCACCAGAGAACTCCTACAGTTGATAAGCAACTTCAGCAAAGTGGCCGGATATAAAACCAACTCAAGCAAATCAGTAGCCTTCCTATACTCAAAGGATAAGCAGGCTGAGAAAGAAATAAGAGAAATAATACCCTTCACAATAGCCACAAACAATATAAAGTATCTTGGTGTGACTCTAACCAAGGAAGTGAAAGATCTGTATGACAAGAACTTCAAGTCTCTGAAGAAAGAAATTGAAGAAGACCTCAGAAGATGGAAAAATCTTCCATGCTCATGGATTGGCAGGATTAATATAGTAAAAATGACCATCTTGCCAAAAGCAATATACAGATTCAATGCAATCCCCATCAAAATCCCAACTCAATTCTTCATAGAGTTAGAAAGAGCAATTCAAAAATTCATCTGGAATAACAGAAAACCCAGGATAGCTAAAACTATTCTCAAGAGTAAAAGAACTTCTGGGGGAATCAGTATCCCGGACCTCAAGCTGTACTACGGAGCAATAGTGTTAAAAACTGCATGATATTGTTATAGTGACAGGCATGTAGATCAATGGAACAGAATTGAAGACCCAGAAATGAATCCACACTCCTATGGTCACTTGATCTTTTACAAAGGAGCTAAAACCATCCAGTGGAAAAAGATAGCCTTTTCAACAAATGGTGCTAGTTCAACTGGAGGTCAACATGCAGAAGAATGCAAATTGATCCATTCTTATCTCCTTGCACTAAGCTCAATTCCAAGTGGATCAAGGACCTCCACATAAAACCAGACACACTGAAACTAATAAAAAGGAAACTAGGGAAGAACCTTGAACATATGGGCACAGGGGAGAATTTCCTGAACAGAACACCAATAGCTTATGCTCTAAGATCAAGAATTGACAAATGGGACCTCATAAAATTACAAAGTTTCTGTAAGGCAAAGGACACTGTCAAAAGGACAAAGCGGCAACCAACAAACTGGGAAATGATCTTTACCAACCCTATATCCGACAGAGGGCTAATATCCAATATATACAAAGAATTCAAGAAGTTAGACTCCAGAGAGCCAAATAACCCTATTAAAAAATGGGGTACAGAGCTAAACAAAGAGTTCTCACCTGAAGAATATCTAATGGCTGAGAAGCACCTAAAGAAATGTTCGACATCCTTTGAATGGGATTAGGGAAATGCAAATCAAAACAACCCTGAGATTCCACCTCACACCAGTCAGAATGGCTAAGATCAAAAACACAGGAGACAGCAGTTGTTGGTGAGGATGTGGAGAAAGAGGAACACTCCTCCACTGCTGGTGGGTTTGCAAGCTGGTACAACCACTCTGGAAAGCAGTCTGGCGGTTCCTCAGAAAATTGGGCATGACACTCCTGGAGGATCCTGCTATACCACTCCTGGGCATAAACCCAGAGGCTTCCCCTGCATGCAATAAGGATACATGCTCCACTATGTTCATCGCAGCCTTATTTATAATAGCCAGAAGCTGGAAAGAACCCATGTTCCTCAACGGAGCAATGGATTCAGAAGATGTGGTATATTTACACAATGGAATACTACTCTGCAATTAAAAGCAATGAATTCATGAAATCCCTAGGCAAATGGTCAGAACTGGAAAATATCATCCTTAGTGAGGTAACCCAATCACAAAAGAACACACATGGTATGCAATCACTGATAAGGGGATATTAACCCAGAATCTCAGAATACCCAAGACACAATTCACATATCAATAGATGTCTAAGAAGATGGAAGAACCATCCCTGGTCCTGGAAAGACTGGATGTAGGGGAATACCAGGACAGAGAAGCGAGAGGGGGTTGAATGGGGAACAGAGGGAGGGAAGGGGGCTTATGGGACTTTCGGGGAGGGAGGAAACAGGAAAGGGGAAATCATTTGGAATGTAAATAAAAAGCTTAGAAAATAATAAAAATAATTTATGGCTCCTTCATAACTAATATTGCCATTCTTATAAATAGTAATGTAAATATCTGATGTGCAGGATATCTGATATGTGATATATGGGGGGGGTGTCTCAGTCTCCTATGTTTGCTAACATGCCCTCAAACTCCTGAACTAATCTACCTCAGTTTCATGATTAGGTAGAAGTATGTATGCACATCGACATTTTCATCTCCACAAAAGGATCTATAGCTCTGCATTGTGCCACATTCTTATAATACTGGTGCTTGGGAAGCTGAGGCAGGTCAGTCACAAGTTCCAGGTCAGAGTGTGTGTGTGTGTGTGTGTGTGTGTGTGTGTGTGTGTGTGTGTACAGTGTCACACAACTTCCTGCTCTGGGGAGGCAGCAGCAGGTAAGTTTGAGGCCAGCCTGGTCTACATAGTAAGTTCCAGACCAGCCAGGGCTGCATCAAAAAGTCCTACCTCAAAAACAAAACAAAACTCTATCTTGAAAGTAAGAAGCTTTAGAGAACAAGAGGCAATAAAGCCAAAAAACAAGCAATAGACAAAGCTCCCAGGGCAAGTTAGATGGATCAGCAGGGAAAGGTACTTGCCACCAAGCCCGACTACCCACGTTTGGTCTTTAGAACTTACAGGGTAGAAACAGCAAACCAATTACTTAAATTTGTCCTCTGAACTCCACACATGTACCAGAGAAACACACACACACACACACACACACACACACACACACAAATGAAAAACAAGAAACAGCCTGCTGGGTGGTGGCATACATCTTTAATCCCAGCACTGGGGAAGCAGCAGCAGAAAAATCTCTGAGTTCAAGACCAGCCAGGTCTACAAAGTGAGTTCCAGATAGCCAGAGCTACACAGTAGTGAGATCCTGTCTCAACAAACAAACAAACAAAGAACAACAAAAACAGCCATAATTACATATATATTAAAAGGGACTTTGAGGAGTTACTATAAAACTTTAATTTGTTGTTTCCTTGGTACTAATTTAATGTGAACAGCTTCTGTATACTGTTTCACATTGTTAAGCATCACTGTTGTCTTGGAAACTGAACTCCTTTCCTCTGCAGGTCTGGATTTAACATTACATTGTGTATTTTATGTATATGGGTATTTTGCTTGTATATATATATCTGTGTACCATGTATAGGCCTGGTTCTCATGAAGACCAACCAGAAGAGGGCATCAGATTCCCTGGAACTGGAACTACAGATGCTTGTGAGCCACCATGTGGTTCTGGGACTCAAACTTGGGGGTGGGGTTATGAAAGTAGTCAGTGCTCTTAACCATTGAGCCAACTCTCTAGCTCCTACATTTGACCTTCTTATGTAGTATTTGATATGTATGAGGGTAATAATTGATTGAAATTACTCTCAGATCTAGGCTTATAAATCTTAGTTCATAAAGTGAATAATAGGGCGGGGAGATGGCTCAGTGGATAAAGTATTAGGCTCACAAGTGTGGGGACCAAAGTTTGGATCTCCAGAACCCAAGAAAATGAGGCATGGGTATGACTGCCCACATGTAATTTCAATATTCAGAAGGCAGGATCTCCAAAGCAATCTGACTAGCAAGACCAGTTGAAAGACCCTGCCTCAGTGAATAGGGTGGAGAGCAAGTGAAAAGGACTCTTCATACTGGCCTAGGACCTCCACGTGCCCATTCAAAACACATATGCCATACACGACTACAGAAGTGAACGCTAGGCACAGCTACCACCTGGTTGTATTTTTAAAGTTTTCTTTTATGTATGTGAGTACACTGTAGCTGTCTTCAGACACACCAGAAGAGGGCATCGGATCCCATTACAGATGGATTGGGAGCCACCATGTTTGTGGTTGCTGGGAATTGAACTCAGGACCTCTGGATAAAAGGAGTCAGTGCGCTTAACCACTCCAGCTATCACAAAAGACCCAACCCTCTGTGATTCCAAAGAGTACTAGTGCATTGACCTCAGCTAAATTCAAAATACATTTTAAATTTTCTGAATATGTCAAATAGTTCCCCAGTTAAAAAATATAGTCCATTTTGGGGGGTAAAATTACACATTTTGAAATTTGAAAAGGAGATATGTGAATGAGACTATTGGGGTTTGGCTATGTTGAACCCTGTGGATCAGAGTAGCTTCATTTGGAACCCTTTCTGCTAGGAATATTATCAGATAAAACCTAATGCAGAATCTAAGAAGTAGGCTTCATTCTCCAGTAGATATTTTGGAGTTTAGTTTTGTTGTTTGTTCGCATGTTTGTTTTTTGAGGCAGGGTCTTACTATGTAGCTCTGTGTGGCCTAGAACTCAACAATGTAGACCAGGCTGGCCTTGAACTCAAAGAGATCCACCTGCCTTTGCCTTCTGAGGGCTGGAATTAGTGTGTGTGCCACTACAGATGATTGCAGCAAATCTTTTTTGTTTGATTTTATTGGTGTTTGTTTTTTGTAGAGACAGAGTTTCTCTATGTAGCCTTGACTGTCCTGGAACTCACTCTGTAGACCAGTCTGGTCTCAAACTCAGATCCATTTGTCTCTCTGCCTACCTAGTGCTGGGATTAAAGGCATTGCCACCACTGCCTGGCAGACTGGAATAAATCTTTTTAAACTACTTTGATACACTCAAAGCTGAGCACACTGCACAAGCCTGAGTCCAGGCCACTGTGGAGGCAGGAATATTACTTTAGCCCAGGAGTTCAAGCCAGCACAGGCAACATGGTGAGACCCCAGCTCAAAAAACCAGCTGTTCTGAAATCTCTTTTTGCATGGCCATGCACTGAACTTCCTCCATCTTTAAAAACAAGCACAGGCTGGGCATGGTGGCACATGCCTTGAATCTTTCTTAGCATTTAGGAGGCAGAGGCAAGCAGATCTCTGTTGCTGAGTTCCAAGCCATCCAGGACTATCTTGTCTCTAAAAAGAAAAGCTGGAAGGAAGGAAGGACGGAGAAAGGAAGGGGAGAGAGGAAAGGGAAGAAAGGAGAAAACCATAGGAGGTGTGCATGGTGATCAGTCCATTAATCCTAGCACTCAGGAGGACAGGAGTTTGAGGCAATCCTAAAGTACATAGCAAGACTCAAAGACATAAAAGCTAGGGGTGGCTTAGTAACAGAAGTGGCTGAAGGCCTCTAGCAAGCACCAGGCCTTGGCTTTGATCTCCAGCTGTGCCCAAAACCTACAGAGGAAAAGAACCTCAGAAGTACCTAGTGTGTGAATGAGCACTGCCTTCAGCTTCAAACCTGAATGGCCTACATCTGTTTGCATTGTATATTCTAATTGTGTTTATGCTCTGATTCATAGCAACGTTTCATGGAATGGATTTGCCCTGAACAAACTAATAAAAAGATAAATGGCTGAAAGATAAAAAAGATAAATAACATTTATCATGGAAAGTATCCGAAACCTGCACACAATTTTAGTTTTTTCAAGGCAGGATTTCTCTGTGTAGTCCTGGCTGACCTGGAACTTGCTTTGTAGACCAGGCTGGCCTTTGTAGACCAGAGATCCACCTATCTTTGCCTCTCAAATGCTGGGATTAAAGGCTTGCACCGCCAGGCTGGGCTTGAGCACACACTTTATAACACAGCCTCAGTGTACATGCAATAGAAGAATGAGTGCACCCATCCACGCCCACTCCAATTAAATCTCTTCCATCAATAATAAGAACTTGCTGGTGAGATGGCTCAAGATGAGATGGATAATGGTGTTTTCCAGAACTAATAGGAAGAGAAGAGAGAAGTGATTCTCACATGTTGTTCTCTGATCTCCACATGGAAACTGGCATCACATGCATGCATGTATATGTGAGCATGGACACATACAGACTGTACATACAACAAAACCTATAGAAATTTTAAAATAATTGAAGATGGAATTAAATTAGAAGTCAAGAAGACAACAAAAGAACTGAAAAATACTTGGAAACTAACTCCAAAATAACTTAGAATTTAAAATGGTGGACCAGAGAGAAGGTGTGAGGAGAAACTGTGAAAATACTTTGATATAAACAAAATGAAAACCCAGCACATTACATCAAGGTGGTCAAAGCTAAGTAAGTATATATGTAAGCTATGCAATCCTTATATTAGGAAGAAAGGCCACATGTTGGCAGGCTGGCGAGGCAGCTCGGTAGGTAAAAGGGTAAAAGGGTGCTTGCCACTAAGCCTGACAACCTGAATTCCATCCCTGGAACCCACACAGTGAAAGGAGAGGACCAGCTCTCAAAAGTTGTATTCTAACCTATACATGAGAACCACAGTGTATATGTGCACGTGTGTGTACACATACATACACAAATACACACACAAACTTAAAAGTTATCTACATAGCTAGACCCTGTCTCAAAAAAAGACCTGAGTTCAGATCCCAGGAACCCATGTAAAGCTAGATGTGGTTGCCTGACTCTATATTCCTATGGGCTGACGGGAGGTTGAGACACAATTCTCCCAGGAAACTCACAGGCCAGCTAGCCTAGTGTACACAGATGTGAACACCAATAGATCCTGCGTCAAATAAAGGAGAAGGTTAAGATTGACACCAGAGGTTCCCCCACCTCTCTCTACCATCCCCCACCCACCCACACACACACAGTGGCTATGTAGACACACAATGATATTTTTTAAGGCCTCAAGTTGATAGGCTAACTTTCCACAGCAAGGAACCAGAGAAGCTAAATCCAAAGCACTTATAAGGAAACAAAGGCAACTACTCACAGTACACAACACATATCACTGTAGAACCTGGAGAGAGGAAAATAATAAGTCTATGCACCAAATGTCTGCTGCTTTCAACCTTGTTTTAGTTTTTCTTACACACTTATTTTGTGAGTGTGGGTATGTGCCATGGCACACATTGTGCAGATTGACTTGCAGGAGTCAGTTCACTCTTTCCACTGTGGGTTCCAGGATCTAACTCAGCTAGTTAAGCTTAGCCGAAAGTCCATCTACCACACTAGTCATCTAGTCAATGGCCAGCCCATTGCTTTATTTTGTTTTGAGATACTGTCTGGAGGATGAAGCGGCAGATTAGGGAGCTTGCTGACAACCCTGCTGCTGAGTTTAATCTCGGGAACCCACATGATGGAAGGAGAGAACCAACTCCAGCAAGTTGTTCTCTGACAGCCTCGAAATAAATAAATGTAAACTAATAATAATTAAAAAGTCAGTTAAGCTGGTACAGTAGTGGATATCTTTAATCCTAGCACTCCAGAGCTAGAGCCAGAGGCAGGCAGATCTTGGTGAGTTCAAGGCCAGTTTTGTCTATAAAGCCAGTTCCAGGTCAGCAAGAATGACACAATGACACCAGGTCTCAAAAAAACAAAACCAATTAACCAAAACACAGTTGAATATTAACAAGCAAAGGAGTATACTTCTGGATGCATAAGCACATTACATAGTGTACACTAACATTTTTGGCTTTTAAAGTATTTCACAGTACATAGTATGTATTATATATTTTCATATAACTATATAATATATATTGATTATATTCCACCCCATGATTCTTTACCCTCCCGTCCCCCATATTCATCCCTTTTGTTTCTCTATAGTTTCACTTCTCCATGTCATATATACATACATAATTTTATGTATCAATGTAAAACCTAGGGACTACATATGAGAAAAAACATTTGTCATTCTGAGACTGGCTTAATTTGCTTGATAAGACTACCCCGAGGTGCATCCATTTTCCTACAAATGACATAACCTTTTTAAAAACAAATGTATTATGTGTGCTTATTTGTTTGCATGTGTGTTCAAGCATGCATTTGTGCACCACAGCATGTCTGTTGAAATTGAGGCTGTTGAAGTTGAGGCTTTACAGAACTTTCTCTCTCCACCATATGATTGGCAGCAGTGCCTTTAGCCATTGAGCTATCTCTCCTGACCATCCCTCTCTAATGTTGATAAAGATTCCATTGTGAAGCTGGCCAGCTGGCTCAGAGGTCAAAAGTGCTTGCCACCAAACCCAATAACCTGAGTTCAATACCTGGAACCTACATGTATATGTAAGTCAGTGACACATGCCTCCCTCATCCCCCAACAAAATAAGCACAAAAAAAGATTGTATTTTGTATATATAGCATATTTTGTCCATCTCTGTTGTTAGACACCCAGATTGGTTCTATAACACAGCTATTACAAATGGTGCTACAATAAACACTGGTGTACAAGTATCATGAGAAATTGGTTTTTACTAGTGATTTTTATTCTTTTATGTGTGTGGATATTTGCCTTCATGTACACGTGTGTACCACATGAATGTCTGATACCTGTGGAGGTCAGAAGAGGGCACAGGATTCCCTAGAACTGGAGTTAACAGACAGTTGTAAGCCATTGTGAGGGTACTGGAAATGGAACCCAGGTCCTCTGGGAGAGCAGCCAATACTCTTAAGTACTGAGCCATCTCCAGCCCCTCATGAAAAACTTTGATAAAATATTAGTAAATCAGTGTTCAAAAATAATTTTTTGAAGCTGGCGAGATGACTTGGCTGTTAAAAGAGTTGATGGTTTTGCAGAGAATCAGAGTTTGGTTCCCAGCACCTACACCGTGGCTTACAACCATCTCCAATTCCAGTTCCAGGGGATCTTGTGCCCTCTTCTGGCCTTTCTGGGCATTTGTACTGTACTGTACAAATGTATACATATGTATAGGTAAATTTCCACAAAATCATACAAAGGTTAACTGCTAAGAACTTTAACACATGTGAATGAATTAAGGCTGGAACAATGGCTCAGCAGTTAAGATTACTGGCTGTTCTTCTAGAGGACCTAGGTTTGATTCCCATCACCCCCACAGTGGCTCAGAAACCATCTTTAACTCCAGTTCTATGGAATCTAAAACATTTTTGTGTCCTCAGTGGGTACCCAGTACACAGCTGGTACACAGACTTACATGCAAACAACCCCACACACACAAAGAACTTGAACAAATGTGAATAAATTTGTAATCTTTAATTAATAAAGAATGTCAGATGTCAATGTCATTTTACAAGCTACAAGAGGCTCTGAATCATTTGGTTAAGAGTCTAAAAATAAAAAACATTGATATTTGAAAACAAAAAATGTTTAAAGGGCTAGTGAGATGGCTCAGTGGGCCAAGGTACTTGCCACTAAGTGACAACCTCAGTTGGATTCCTAAAGCTAACAAGGTGAAAGAGGAGAACAGGTTCCCACAGCTGCCTTCTGGCCTTCATATTTATGTCCCTTCTAGGAGACAGGATCTCATGGTGTAGCGCTACCTGGCCTTGAATTCATAAAGATCCACCTGCCTCTGCTTATCAAGTGCTACCATGAAAGGTCAGATCCAAAGTGTATACTTTGTTTTAATGTCTCAAAATTATATCATTGAGAGCTAGTTCAATAACACAATGTTTGTCTGGGACGCACAAAACCCTGAGTTCATGTCTTTGATTTTTTTTTTTTTTTATGAGACAGGGTTTCTCTGAATAGCCCTGGCTGTCCTGGAACTCACTCTGTAGACCAGGCTGGCCTCGAACTCAGAAATCTGCCTGCCTCTGCCTCCCAAGTGCTGGGATTAAAGGCGTGCGCCACCACTGCCCGGCGAGTTCATGTCTTTGAATCTCCAAAATTTTACAATTATATACATTTGCTCAGGCCTGTAATCAGGAAGATCTGGAATTTAAGGCCAGCCTAGGCTATATTGTGAGGTACTGTCTCAAAAACCCCAAAAGAAAAATCTACAATAAAGTATTAAAATTATGTGTTGTTGAAAATATAAAAAGCTGGGGACATAACTCAGTGGTACAACATGTGCCCACCCACCACACACACACACACACACACACACACACACACAAAGAAAAATGTAAAGAAATCCAAACAGTTTCTTAGGGTATTCAAATAAGAAGAAATCTACATGTTGGACTGAGTGCATGGAAGAAATGGACCATTTCTTCGAGATTTATCAACAGAACTGTGATTTAGGGATTTAGACAGAGGCTTAGATTTGTTCAACCTGATGTAGTGGCCGGCTGGCATATAATCCCAACACTTGCAATGTAGAGGAAAGAGTATCAGATGTTCAAGGTTTTTCTCCGGTACAGGGCACGTCAAGAGCAGTCTGTGCGGTCCGTGTCAACACCAAGCAAAGACCTTTGATGCATTTTTCAGCATGGTACCCTCCACGCCCACTCCACTCTGATCCTTTCATCTGCCTCATCTATTCCTGAACTCGGTTCCATGTAAATCCCTGCCACAGGCCGTGTTCTAAAGGCCATTTCCTTGAGGCCGTCTTCGGCCTTCCCTTTCCTTCCCTAACTGAGGCGATCTTCACCTACCAAGAGTAAACTACAACCCCTCAGTCTTCTTAGGGGAGGCGCAATGAAAGCCGGGCGTCTGGAAGTACGCCCCACCGCCCTGAAAGCAAAACAGAAATAACGTCACCGCGGCCGGCTTTCTAGTGGTCAGTCTCCGCGAGCGACTCCGAGTCTTTGTGGTTCCGGGTTGTGAGATCCGCATGGGTAGTACGACTCCTCTTGTCAGAAGTCCTGATGTGGACTGGGTCCAGAGAGGATGCATGTAGCCCGGCTCGCTGAAGTCGGAGCTCGTGTGGCCCTGGAAGAGCGAGGTCGGGAGGGAGCGTCGTAAAACTGTCATAGTAAAGTCCTGTCTTCGCCGCTCATCAGCTATTGTTTTGTCCGCAAAGGTTCCAAACTTTTACCAATTTCCTTTCTTCTTTTTCTTCTTCTCTCTTAAACCACAGGAAATGATCTTTTCGCCGTTGGATACACGTTAAAGGGTGTCCCCGAGTGTTCTCCTGCCTTATGGACCTGGCAGCTGCCACTTCCATGAATACATTGTTTCCCTAGATGTAGGATGTGACGTCATCAAACCCAATCTGATCTCTTGGTTGGAGAAAGATTTATAAAGAGTGGGAAGAGGTTTCTAGCATGAGTATTCATGGAAAATAATTATGATTAGGAAATTCCTTAAACAGAATAAAATTGTTTGTTGGTTGGTTGGTTGGTTAGCTGTGTTTGTTTTCCCTCCCCTTTAATTTAGTGCCTCAATGTGTAGCCCAGGATGGCCCCTCCATATTTCTGCCTTTACCTTATGGGTACTGGAATTGTTGGTGAGCACCACCACACCAAGTCATAATGAAAGTTTTTTTCTACTTAGTATTGGGGATTGAACCTTGAGCTTGCTTAGGCAAACACTCCTGCTACTAAGACATATCTCCAGTCCTATAATGAAACTTTCAAAGATACAGTTGATCTCAGCAGGTGCCAGTCCTTTATTTCAGAAGAAATTTTGAATTTCTTACACTTTGCCCAGACTTTTCTGTAATCCTACAAAGTGCCCTACTAAGTTTCTTTTTTTACAGTTTTGTCCTATGCCATGTCAAGGTCTTTCCTCCTCCTCCTCCTTGATAATGCTCTTGTCTGCCATCAGTTTTCATTTCTAGAAAGTGATTTGTAGCCCGGTAGTGGTGGTGCACACCTTTAATCCCCGCACTCAGAAGGCAGAGGTAGACAAATCTCTTGAGTTCAAACCCAGTCTGGTCTACAGAGCCCCAGGACAGCCAGGACTACACAGAGAAAAAAATGAAAGAGAATGAGAGAGACAGAGACAGAGAGAGAGTGACAGAGACAGAGACAGAGGAAGAAGGAAGAGGAGAAGAGAAGACCTGATGTCTTGGTTCTTCATCTGGATCAGGTCAGGACACAGACATCAGAGACTAATACAGTCATTGGTGTGGCCTTCTTAAGGCGAAAGATATCTCAGAGGAAGATATCTCAAAGATATCTTAATGCCCATATTCAGCTTGAAGAAGTTATGAAGAGTCGTTGTCCAAGTTCCCTGGGCTTTGGGGTAGGAGTGGTTATTATAGGTTGTCTTTCTAGGGAATGTAGAAATGGTCATAACTGGAACAGGGAGGGATAGGTAGAATTGATTGCATAGCCATAATCTCATTTTGTAGAAATCTTTTTAATTGTTACTAAGTTGGAGTCATAGTTTCTTATTTTGGTACAGAATTTATTTTGATGGAAAATCAAGGTTTCCATTGGTATAAATTTCTTCTATTGATACAAAAATTTTAAAAGTACAGGGCTTAGACCCAGTCCTTCTGTGACTGTTATTATAAACTGATCTGAGATGATTAAGCCTGCGAGTTAAGGGCCAAATAGCAAATTCATGACTCTGAGTTTATGGTTAGGATGTTTTCAGAGATTTTAATTAGAAATAGCTGAGAGTAGTTAACGGACAACAGTCCAGATTACTTTACATAGATAGTTGGTTTTCAAAAACATCAGAAATCCACAGAATGTGACATTTAATGTTATTTATTCACTATGGTTGAAACTAGTCTGCTCCTGACAGCTTTCCCTGTCTGGAATTCAAAAAGAAATTGAGCATCTATGTGTTACTCCAGTTGTTGCGAGACAGCCACTAGGCAAGAATTGCCTCCTTTCACCTACAAACATAATGCTGTCCAAAGAAAGGACTCAATTACAGGTTTAGGACAGCTTGGTTCTGCTGAGACAGAATAGGCTAGTCCTTAATATTCCTGTATCTCTAAGGTCTGTCAGATGATCCTGATCAGAAGGCTGAAGACTGATGATGTAACATTTTGAAGTAAGGGATTATCCAGGTGATCAGCAGTCTCTATAAATTGGCCAAGTTTTGGAAGCTGTGTTAGTCTTCCTATATATTTTCAGTTAATATCACTCGTTCTTGGACTTCTGACGGAGTTGAAGACTTATATTCTCACAGCTAACCCGGGCTATTTACTTTGAGAGAATAGATTTAAGAGGATGATTTTCAGATGACTTACAATCTAAAGTCAGGACATGAGTCAGGTGTAGAATGATAAGTCTTGTAATTTAGAATAGATGACAATGTTCTGTCTTAATGATGAAATTGATGGACTGGGTGATAGGTTTATCTATACATTATAAATCATAAAATGGTAATAGTTGTGCTCTATATTGAGTGAAAGGTTTTGTTTTTTATTGGAATAGAAAGGGGGAAGTGTTGTGGATAGGCCTGGTGCTGTTCTTGTGAACCAATCGCCTAATGAATAAAGGAGCCAATCACTGGGCAAGTAGGCGGGACTTGCGGGTTGGACAGAAGAAGAGAGGAAGCAGGAGAGAGGGACTCCCTTTTGGAGCTGGGACAGCAGAGGGGTAAGATGCAGCTGTTAGAGTTTCCTGGTATCATGGCAGATCTGCAAGGATCAGCCACCAGAGGGATCAGATACTAATAAGGCTTAAAAGATTAGATTTTAGTTGTTGTGCCCAGAAATTGAATTATCATTGTTTCTGAAAAATATGCACCAATGGCATGGGCAATGGTATGATCTCTCAACATAAAATCTACAAAAATATGATTGAATAATCCTTTGGATAAATTGAGTACAGGGAAATGGAAAATTAGACCATAACTGAAGGTTTGGGCTTCAGAATTTCTACATATATGCATCTACACATAAGTTACTCTGTTTTGAGAGTCTTTAAAGAATTTTATGAAGACATTTAGGAACATTTCAAAGTTGGAACAGATGATAGATGATTCTTGTATTAGGGTTTTGTCATTCAACTTGGAAAAACAGCAGAAGTTATATATGTGTAATAAGAATGCTGAGAATCTTATAATATTTCTGTCTTCATAATGATTGAAACCCTTAATTTTGAATTATCCATTGATTATATTTATTCTTTCTTCAACAGGCAGGAAGCCAAAATGCTTGGGAACTCTGTGATTGTGTACAACATAAAGATATCTTCAGAGAGCATTCATATTTTAAGAGGCATGTGCAAACTGAAAACTTAAGGAGCACCTATGACTCTGATAAGTGTGGAAAGCCCTGTCCCACTCTGCATAAGAGGACACCCACGGGACAGGGGTGCACTGTCCGGCTCTGCACGAGAGAGCACCCACGAGACAGCGGCTGTCTCTGTTGAATCAGCTTGTAGGAGACTTTAATATGACCCCAAATGTTACTCATCAGAGAACAGGCTTGTGGGACAAATCTGTTGAGTGCACCAACTTCCTTAATCAGTCATATTTTAAGGCACATATGAGAATCTATAACGGAGAAAAATCCTGTGAATTGACTCAGTTTTCAAGAGATTTTACATGTTCCACAAGTGGAGCGCTGCCTATTCAAATGTGCACCACAAAAGCCTTTGAGTGTAAAATTTGTGGGAAAGCCTTTGGGTATTCTTCAAATCTTAATAGTCACATGTGAACCTACACTGGGGAGAAACGTTATGAATGTAAAAATAAGTTTAAAAAAATCCTTTACTACTTCTTCAAGTCTAACTTAACATTTCAGAATTCATACTGGAGGGAAACCCTATAAATATAAGGAATGTGGAAGAGCTTTTACTAATTGCTCAGGACTTTCTACACTTGTACAAACACATGCGGGACAGAAGTCTTACATATGTAAGTTATGTGGGAGATCCTTCATGATTTCTTCAAATATGACTGAGCATTTAAGAATTCATACTGGAGAAAAACTCTAAATAATAATGTGGAAAAGTCTTCCATGCATCTTCTTACCTTCAAAAGCACCTAAGAACACATACCAGAGAAAAACCTTATAAATGTGGTAAGTGTGGGAAAGTCTTCCACACTTCCTCCTACCTACAGAAACATGCAAGAACTCACAGTGCAGAGAATGTAGGGAACGCAGCAAAATCTACAAAAGGTGTTATCTATTGAATGAACATTTTAAAAACTCATATGGTGGAGAAACCCTTTGATTATACGGTATGTGGAAAGTCTTTTAGAAGTTCTGCATGCCGTAATAAGCACATTAATCTTCACACTGGAATCAAACCTTATAAATGTACGTACTGTAGGAAAGACTTCACTGTTTCTTCAAGTCTAACTGAACATATAAGAACACACACTGGAGAGAAGCCCTATAAATGTAAAGAATGTGGGAAAGCCTTTACTACATCCTCATGTCTGATTGTCCATAATAGGTCTCACACTGGAGAGAAATCCTATGAATGTAAGGAATGTGGGAAGACATACAAGAGGTGTTACCTACTGACTGAACATGTAAAGACTCACACGGGGGAAAAGTCTTTTGAATGTAAGGTATGTGGAAAACTCTTTGGAAATTTATTTTGCCTTAATAAGCATATTCGAATTCACACCAGGATAAAATCCTATAAATGTAAATACTGTAGAAAAGACTTCACTGTTTCTTCTAGCCTAGCTGAGAAGTCCTACAAATGTAAGGAATGTGGGAAAGCTTTCACAACATCCTCAAACCTCTACAATCATGCACAGATTCATGATCAAGAGGTTTCCACTTCCACTAAGTTTCAAGAATGTGGAAAAAAATACATTAAGTTTTATCGACTAACTGAACATTTAATAAATCAGTTTGAGCTGAAACCCTTTGGTTGGAAAGAATGCTGAAAGCCCTTCAAGAATTCTCCACATCTTAATCATCATAATGGAATTTACATTGGTGAGAAGTCTTATTAACCGTAAGAAGTGTGGGTTAGTCTTCAAACCAGCTTACTTAAAAGACATGAAAGCTCTCTTGTTCTCAAGATGCCCATGAATTTAAGAAACATGTGAGAGCTAATGGAATGTCATTAAAGTACACTAATATGTAAGCTCTCCCTGGAGCCATGTGATGTCACAAATATGAAAGCCCTATTTGATAAGGACTTGTTAAATACATAAGATTTTACAGTGGAAGCCGGGTGGTGGTGGTGCACGCCTTTAATCCCAGCACTTGGGAGGCAGAGGCAGGAGGATTTCTGAGTTCAAGGCCAGCCTGGTCTACAGCGTTAGTTCCAGGACAGCCAGGGCTACACAGAGAAACCCTGTCTCGGAAAAAAAAAAAAAAAGCCGGGCGGTGGTGGTGCACATCTTTAATCCCAGCACTTGGGAGGCAGAGGCAGGCAGATTTCTGAGTTCGAGGCCAGCCTGGTCTACAGAGTGAGTTCCAGGACAGCCAGGGCTACACAGAGAAACCCTGCCTCGAAAAACCAAAAAAAAAAAAAGATTTTACAGTGGAGAAACTGTTGTATGTAACATGGAAAAGTGGTCATTCTGCTAAATTCTTTACATTCACTGTGATCTCACAGTGGAGATGATGAAGGTAAGGAAGGTTGCAAACGCAATGTTTTCTACATATTGTTCAACATTTAATAAACATGGTGGTTTATTACCAAGAGAAAATGAGTGCTGAGTTACGAAAATCATGGCCACATCATAAAATATATCATGGCAGAGACAGGACCTTCTGGATTTTGTTGCTGTTTGAAGCAGCCCAAGTTGGACTCAATCTCTATCAGAGGATGGCCTTTAACCCCTCTTGATCCTCCTATATATACCTCCTGAGTGCTGTGATTACAAGCATGTACTACCACCCCCAGTTTTTATTCTGTACTAGAGAGTGAAAACAGGCCTTTGGGTATGCTAGGTTCTCTACCAGGCACATCCTCAGCCCCTTTTTGGGTAGTTCTTATATTTAGAACACTTGTGATTCTGCCCTAATCATTCCTGAAGTGGTGTCTATTTTGCTTATGTAGCAGCACCATTCCCACTAAGTTACTGTGCCTTCTAATTTGCTTGAGCAGATTGCTCCAAGCAAAAAAAAAAAAAAACAAAAAAAAAAAACACTTCCAGAATATTAACTAATAAATTTGTTATCCAGAGATTAAAGAAGGACTTCATATAGCTATCCTAAGCATGTGTTCTATCCTGGAGCTGTACCCACACCCTCAGATCCTATTTTAATAATATATACTCTCCAGTTGCCACTCTTTAAGCATGATCCACCTGCAGTAGATAATAGCAGCCAAGTTTAAGGTTTAATAGAGTCCTCCTCCCCCTCCCCCTCCTCCTCCTCCCCCTCCTCTTCCTCCTCCTCCTCCTCCCCCCCTCCTCTTCCTCCTCTTCCTCCTCCTCCTCTTCCTCCTCCTCCTCCTCCTCCCCCTCCTCTTCCTCCTCTTCCTCCTCCTCCTCCCCCTCCTCTTCCCCCTCCTCCTCCCCCTCCTCTTCCTCCTCCTCCTCCCCCTCCTCTTCCTCCTCTTCCCCCTCCTCCTCCCCCTCCTCCTCCCCTCCTCTTCCTCCTCCTCCCCCTCCTCTTCCTCCTACTCCTCATCCTCCTCATCCTCCTCTTCCTCCTCCTCCCCCTCCTCCTCCCCCTCCTCCTCCCCCTCCTCTTCCTCCTCCTCCCCCTCCTCCTCCTCCTCCTCCCCCTTCTCCCCCTCCTCCTCCCCCTCCTCCTCTTCCTCCTCCTCCTCCTCCTCCCCCTCCTCCTCCTCCTCCTCCACCTTCTCCTCCTCCTCCTCCCCCTTCTCCCCCTCCTCCTCCTCCTCCTCCCCCTCCTCCCCTTCCTCCTCCTCCCCCTCCTCCCCCTCCTCTTCCTCCTCCTCCCCCTTCTCCTCCTCCTCCTCCCCCTTCTCCCCCTCCTCCTCCTCCTCCTCCTCCTCCCCCTCCTCCCCCTCCTCTTCCTCCTACTCCTCATCCTCCTCTTCCTCCTCCTCCCCCCTCCTCCTCCCCCTCCTCTTCCTCCTCCTCCCCCTCCTCCTCCCCCTCCTCCCCCTCCTCTTCCTCCTACTCCTCATCCTCCTCCCCCTCCTCCCCCTCCTCTTCCTCCTCCTCCCCCTCCTCCTCCCCCTCCTCTTCCTCCTACTCCCCATCCTCCTCCCCCTCCTCCCCCTCCTCTTCCTCCTCCTCCCCCTCCTCCTCCCCCTCCTCTTCCTCCTCCTCGTCCTCCTCCCCCTCCTCTTCCTCCTCCTCCCCCCTCCTCTTCCTCCTCCTCCCCCCTCCTCTTCCTCCTCCTCCTCCTCTTCCTCCTACTCCTCCTCCTCCTCCCCCTCCTCCTCCTCCTCGACAGGGTCTCACTCACTAGCCTCCAACTCATAGGGATCTGCCTGCTGTGCCTCCTGAGTGCTGGGATATGTACCACCATGCCCAGCTGTGTCCAGCTCTTAACATTGTTCAAATATCTTTTGGGGGGCTGGGAATATAGTTCAGTAGTAGATTGCTTGCCTGGCATACATGCACCCCTAGGTTTCATCATAAGCCCCACACACACACACACAGAGTTATGCTTTCATAGTTGGTCTTTGCAGATAAAAAATGAGAGTACAAAAGGAGGAAAGTGAAGAAAGGATGAGTGAGTATCAGCAGTGGGAAATGCCTGTTTTACAACCATCGAGAAGACTTACACTGAGAATGGAAATTCCTGTACCATCATGAAGTGTAGAGACAGTGAATTGTCTTCTTTTCTGTTTAGATCTACTCCACAGACTGGCAACACTCAGATTGCATTGGTGAGTCAAGCAACAGTGAAACTGACAATAAGCCTTCTTTGGGATTTGTCCTTCTGTGTACTTCATACTGTGGAAACACCTTTGGAATTTAATCAAAATGAACATGGCTGACATAATGTTCCACTGTATTATAATCATGTCTAGCAATTCCTGGATGTGACTCATAAGTGAAGACACCAAGATCAGCACTAGCAGGTTTCTGTGTCAGTGATCAAATTTTGTGTATTTCTGATGATTGAACACCCAATGATTGAAACATTAGGGTTTGTCCTATAAGACCATTAGGGCTGTGCCACCCAATGACTCTTTCTGTGGTTCATATTCTAGCCATAGTACAGTCATCTCAAACAAACTCAACAATAAAAACATAATAACAATAATAACCTCAAGCAGAAGAGACCTGTGTACCTGCATGCTATGAATTTGTAGTGGAACGCTATGGAGTAGCTCTTCTGCAGGTATGAGCTAGCTGTGTGGGTACAGCTCCAGGATAGAACATATATAGTATATATAAAGTCCTCCTTTAATCTCCAGAAACAAATTTATTAGTTAATATTCTGGAAGTTTACCCCTTTTTTGGTGGGGAGCTTCCCATAAACATGATCTTCATGTAAGCCAGACTGATTCCAAACTTGTAATCCTCCTGCCTTACCTCATAAGTGCTGGGATTGCAAATATGTACGACACTATTCCTGGCTAATCTCATATTGATTCAACCTACTGATTGAACTAATAATTATTTTCCAAAAGGAACTAACCAGGTCATAGTTACGCCTAAACATAACTATCCCTTGTATAACTGCAAACACATTACAAATTCAGAATAGGTGGTACTGTTCCTTGAGCAACATTCTTTGTTTTTTGTTTTTGTTTTTGTTTGTTTGGTTGGTTGGTTTTGGTTTTTTGAGACAGGGTTTCTCTGTGTAGCCCTGGCTGTCCTGGAACTCTGTAGACCAGGCTGGCCTCAAACTCAGAAATCTGCCTGCCTCTGTCTCTCAAGTGCTGGGATTAAAGGCGTGCAGCACCACTGCCCGGCAAGCAACATTCTTTTAGTATCTCAACTTAAATATGATAAACATTGATGCTCTTAATATTTCATATCATGATGGAGAAAGAAGAAAATACAAATATCTGTACAAATGCTGACCATCTCCAGGATTCCCTTAATTTGTTTTTTCTTTATTGCTTCTGTTTTCATTTTCGGGTCATGAACAGTTTTATTCATTTCCTTTACCTCTTTGATTTTTCTTGGCTTCATGTCTTCCCATTGTCTGTGTTTTCTTGGATTTCTTTAAGGGTTTATGCATTTCCTCTTTCAGGGCCTCTGTCATCTTCATGAAGTTGGTTTTGAGGTCATTTTCTTGTGCTTCAGCTGTGTGGGAATCGGGTTGCTGTAGTCGGAGAGTTGCCCTCAATGTTGTGTTCTCACACTGGCGTCTAAGCTCTTTACAGTCTGCTTAGTCTTAAGTCTGCTTATAGGTCTAGAGGCAGCTATTGGTGGCCCTAAGGGACATAAATATTGACATCTTCTTTCTTGCCCTGCTTCCCTGGCATTACTTTCCTGGCACAACTGTAGCCATTTTGCTTCCGGCCTGCCAGCCATCCCATATTGCTGACACAAAAAGCACCTTGACTATAGACACAGAAAAATAATTTGGTTCAGAGAGAGGTCAAATTGATCACATATCCTGTTATGCTAAGAGGTTTGTTATCACATTTTGAGAAGGATTCTTTGTGAAATTCCCCAGTCATAGCCTTCACTCTGGGCCAAGCAAGATAGAGGTCAGCTCGAGCTGTTATGCCTAAACTACTAAAGAAACTTGGAAAATGACCAACCACCCTGCAGCTCCCCCGTATCTGCTTATGGACTCATTATGGGGTTTTTTTCCCCCTATATAAACTAACCCTGGACAATGTCCATGTTTGCCTCTTTCAGCTCCTGAGTCTGGAGCTGTGTCCCTGATTGATCAGTTTTGGGGTGTACATTCAATAAACCTGTCTGAAATTGGTGCTCGTGTGGTTTGTGGGTTGACTCCTGGACCCTAACAATAAGTATAGTCCTGCCTGGCTTTTCCCTCAGAGAAAGTAATTGTTGGTTTAGTAGAGAATGAAGGATTAATTTCCTCAGTCACAGATGAAAAAGGCAATATTTCAAGGGGGGGCCTGAGGGTAGAAAGCCTACTTCAGGTAAGATGAACTCTTGAGAATCTGAGGGTTTGAAGTTCTCGGCTTCAACAGGATCCTTCCACATATCTCCATACCAACTTACAGAATTCCATTCTTTACCAATTAATGTTCTTATTTTAACAGCTAACACCCTCTGAGGCTAGGACTTCAACTTTTGCTGTAATTCAGCCAACCTTATAATGAGGGCTTCAGTTTGATTTTCTGTAACTTGATCTCTGTGACTGCTAGAAAGAAGATCCTCTTCTAGGGCACACTTAGAAACCTTTAGACTCTATGAAAATCTGGGGGCAGTCGATTTTATCACTAAGTTCATTGTCCTTCACCATATTTTAAGATGCTAGAAGTTGATTAATTTTAACACAGAGCTCATCTCTATCCTTTGTCAATTTATCCAGAATGCTAAGAGCAATTGACCAGCTAATTTTCTGTATTTTTCCTCAAACTGTCAAAAGCTTCATAGACAGAGTCATCAAATCAATTGCTGTGAACAGTTGGTAAATCAGGATAATCAAATGTAATATAGTTCACATCATGAGCTTTCAATATTGTCAAACTGTTGGGGTTCAGGAATTGCTACACACAGCACTCAAGACTCCAGTCTCTGTTAAACAGGGTTGGCTTATTGAACACACATCTGAAGACTGACTGATCAGGGTCGTAACTCAGGCTTGGCAGATAAAAGCTACAACACCAAACATTTCTCAGGGCCAGCTTATAAAGGCTAAAACTGCAAAAATCATGAACTCATATGCAGGTGCTGGAAGTGCTGCCCAGTGGTTGGCCCTGACACAGGCTCTTTTAGACATAACAGTTCATATTGGCCTTTAATTTGATAGGTCTTAAGTGAAGCTTATGATTATGGATTTTCTTAAGATTAACAAACCCCATAACATACAGAACATAACAGGGTATGTGGTCAGCATGACCCTGTTCTGAGTCAAGTTATTTTTCTGCATCAACGACTGGTAGGGGAATTACAGCAACAAAATGGAATAGTTGGCAGGCATGGGACAAAATAGCTACAGCTATGCTAGAGGGGCAGGCCTCAGCACTAACTTCCCAGGAGAGGCTTCAGTAACTAGAGAGGCTTTGGTTACTGTAGGTGTCAGAATATTGAAAAACCTAATCCAGATACTTAAAAGAGTCATACTTCTGTTGCTTTAGAACAGCTTCTGGTACCAAAGTCTGTATTAGTCAGCATTCTCTAGAGTAAGAGCACATATAAAGCTTTCTCTATATACATATAAAAAGGGGATTAATTGGGATGATTTATAGGCTACAATCCAGCTAATCCAACGATCACTGGCTGTGAATGGAAAGTCCAAGAATCCAGTAGTTACTCAGTCCATGAGGCTGTGTCTCCGCTGGTCTTCAGTATCTGCTGGAATCCTGAAGAAGTAGCCTCTTATGCCAGTGAAGGAACTGACTTACTAGCAAGGCAAGCAGGCAGAGGGCAAATGCTTCCTTCTTCCACGTTCTTTTATAGGCTTCCAACAGAAGGTATGTCTTTCTCCTCAAAATCCAGATTAAAGGCATGCCTTTCCCCAGTTCAAAAGATCTGGATTAAAGGTGTCTTCCTATTTCAAAGATCTGGACTAGAAGTGGATCTTCTTGCTTCAAATTAAGCAAAAATCCCTTCTAGGTGTTCCCTCCATTTTTAGATTTTAGTTAATTCCAGATGTGGTCAAGTTGACAACCAACTGTGAACAGCTATCACACTGATCTCCCTTAAGTTAAAGTCTCTTAAAAAAGTAAAAGTCTCATTGGACTGTCACTGGCAGTAGCTTGGAGCTCTGTCTCCAGGACCACCCACAGCTGTGGACTTCTCCACCTCACCCCAGCAAAACGTTGAGAAAAAAATACGAATTTCAAGGCCCAGAGGCAGTAGATGAGTTGGCCTCTATAACCAGTGTGTGGGTTTGAGCAAGTCAAGCAGGACAGAAAGCAGTCAAATTGTCAAGTGCACAGCAAGAGCTCCATAGTGAGATCCTGTCTCAAAAAAAGGGGGGAGGGTGAAGCAGAGCAGTGACACAACTGCACAGAGCTTTCTGGGAAACTACAACTGCGGAGTTCCTGCAGGGAGATGGCTGGGGTGGGGGTGGGGCAAAGGCACCTGCCAAGACTGACACCCAAGTTAGATCTCAGAACCCACAGGCTGAGAGCACTGGCTCATGTAAGTGGTCCTCCAACCTCCACAGGCATTGTGGCCCATGTGACCACACAGACACACACAGACACACACACACACACACACACACACACACACACACACACTTTTTGTTTGGTTGGTTTTGGAGACAGGGTTTCTCAGTGCAGTCTGGCTGCCCTGGAACTCACTCTGTAGACTAGGCTGGCCTCAAACTCAGATTGGCTTGCCTCTGCCCCCGGGGAGCTGGTATTAAAGGTTATGTGCCACCACAGGCCAGTCAAAGACAAATTTAAAAAAGAAACAATGTTGAGTCCTACTCAGGACCTTCTGCACTAAGGAGCTACTACAGGACCTAGAGCTCTAGGAGCAACATTATCTACACATATTTTGTTATGGGGGGCTGGGGAGATAGCTCAGCAATTAAGACCACATATTGCTCTCCCAGAAGACCTAATCAACTTCCAGCACCCACATCAGTCATCTTATAAGCACCTTAAACTCCTGTTTGAGGGGATCCAATACCTTCTTCTAGCCCACTAGGGCTTCAAAGTGCTCACTCACACACACGCATACAGTCACACACACACACATACACACACACACACTTAAAAATAAATACTGGCCAAGCATGGTGTGGCATATACCTTTAATCCCAGCACAAGGGAGCACATGTTCAAGGCCAGCTTGGTCTATATCAGTGGTTCTCAATCTGTAAGTCTCAACTGTAGGTGACCACCTGGGTTTGATCCTAGGAAGCCACCATGGAAGGATAGAACAGATTTCTAAACGTTGACCTCTGACTGTCACATGCATGGCTGCACTTACATCCCACCTCTCTCCAACCAACCCCAGAAATGTACTGCTAACAACTGTGGAAGCTTCAGAGTCTAATATCAAGATGTAGGTGTGGGGTCTGCTGAGGACATCAAGGTTACATGTCTTTCCTATATCCCCACACGGTTGCACAGTGGGATGAGAGAGGGTCTTGGAAGCAAAGTTTAATTATATGTCGAGGAGGACTGCACCCATGTGCACATATTGAGACATGTTGCTTTGTCAGTTTCTGCTCTATTCCCTTTTGACTGACCAGGACTCTCACAGAAACAGGAGCTAGGCTAGCAGCCACCATGCCTAGCAATCTCCCTGTCTCCACCCACAGTACTGGGGCCAAGGCATAGTCCCACCTGGCTTTCTCTGAGGGTGCTAGGGGTTTGAACCAAGACCTAATGCTTGTGCAAATGCGCTTCCACACTTACCTAGGTCCCCAGCCCCTCTCAGAAGTGTGGTGGGGGAGGCACTAATCTGTCATGAGGGCCTTGCCCTTTTGGCCTATTCCTCCCAACACTTACATCTAATGTAATTACCTCTGGGTTTAGAGCTTCAACAGATAATCTTAGGAGGAATGTGTCCCCTAAAATTCCATGTGGTAGAAATAAAAAATACCATGTCCCATGTGAATTGGTCACCTGAGTGGCTCTGAAATCCCTTTGAAAGCTCACATGAAGGCTTTGTATTCTCAGACAAGAACCATCCCTTCTGATGGGTAAACTTGGAATAAGGAACTGAGCATTTCCAGCTCAGCAACCTGCACCACCACCCCTGGGGGCTCCACCCAACTCAGGTGGAGAGACCACAGATGTGCATTGCCCCTCAGTTCAGATCAAAGTGATAGACTCAGTCACACCTGCATGAGCAGACTGTTCCCATTCAAAACAGGAAGAGGCACCAGTTCACAGAGAGCCCCACCGCCTGGCCCTACCCCCATCTCTCTGACCCAACGGGCTTAATCTTTCTCCTTTGTTCACTTTGTTACAGAAATGTTTCTGGAAATGCCCAATTCATTTCTCGGGCTCTTTTTGTTGTTACATTCGTGGTGTGTGTGTGCACATGTGCACGAGTCTCCTAGTGCACAAAAATGCAGGCATCCATCCACTCATGCCACAGCACACGTGTGGAGGTCAGAGAACGATTTTCAGGTGTTGGTTCTGTTCATCATGGAGATGAGGCTCAGATCAGCCTTGGCAAAAAGCACCTTCACCCACTGAGCCATCTCACCAGCCCTTCATTTTGTTTTTTTAGTGCTAAGGACAGAACCTTATGCATTCAAGGTTTCGCCACTGATCCACATGATGGGGCCCCCATCTCAAGAGTCTTGGCCTTTCCCTTCATCCCCTAGCTGTCCTCACAGTTTGTCTCTTCACCTCTCAGACTTCTGAGGAGGCCTACCCTACCAAGTGTCTATATCCTATGTCATAACCCTGGCTTACCACCCGAGAGGCCCTGAAATGATACCAAGGACATGTTTTGAAAATGGAGTCTCACTCTACTGTAGTCCAGGCTGACTACAAACCTGAGACTCCTTAGCCTCCTGGATACTGACCAAGCCTATGCCATGTCTGGCTCACAAATGTGCTTGTTACCTCTTTAGTCCCCTGCCCTCTGCACCTGAAGCTGCAGGGTCTTCCCTTTGTTCACTGTGCAGAAAGGTGTCTGGGAGGGGCTGGGAGGTGGCTAAGGGGGGGGGGAGGGTAGAGCATTCACTTGGTGTGCTCAAAGCCCTGGGTTCCATCCTTTTCATCCCGTAAGTAAGGAGTGGTGGTGTTCAACTAAATTGTAGCACTTGGGAGGTAGAGGCAGGAAAATTAGGAGTTGAAAGTCATCCTCAGCTACCAATACATTTCAAGATCATTACATGACCTCCTGTCTAAAAAATAATGAATCGCTTGGCAAGCTGGCTCAGTGGGTACAGGCACTTGTCACCAAGCCTGATCACTTAAGTCTGATCCCCAGGACCCACAGGATAGGAAAGACCTGACTCCCAGCCGTCCTCTAGCCTCCACACATGTGCTTTACACACACACAAACACAAAATGAGTAAGTGTAACACAATGGATAAGTAAATAAAAATAATAAAAACTACCTGTGAGTAACAGGTGCTGGGGAGGAACAACCCTTGTTAAATAAATGCAACACACTTTGAAAAACATTATTTATATTTAATAGTAAAGTATTATATGCTGTAGAAAACTTGAAAAAGGCAGGATACAAAATACAGTAAATATGATTGAGAACCTTTTAGAAAACTAGGACAATCCAACACCATGCTCCCTGCCCCAACCTCCATGTCTCTCAACCATGTAGGTAGAAAACCAGGCCGACCACCGAGCCCTGAACCCCACGTACCCGCACCTGACCATTCCTGAAAATGAGCCCTCTCTAAGGGTCTCTGGGGTCTGTTAAGGCTTCCCGGGGCGCCAGTGAGGCTCAGCAGCACAGCAGTGCCTGTCTACCACACCTAAGGCCATGGGTTTGAGTCCCAGGTACTGGAAAAAAAAAAGGGGGGGGTGTTAAAGATTTAAAAATGAATCATGAGGTAGCTATGATGCCTATACCTAAATGTGTGAACTGGGCCTTCCAGAGGCTTGATGACAAGTCTGAGGTGACCCAGATTACAGATAGCCTCAGCTCAGGAAGACCCAGGGTCCTAGCTTCCTGTCCTTGAGACCTCTAGTTCCCTCGTGCCTGATTAATTTACATGTTTCAGTTTGCTTGGAAGGTCACTTTCAAAGCTAGGTTAGGTTCCAGAGATGGACAGGTGATGCCCTCACATCCACCAATCCATGGATTCTTTGGGACAAGCCCTGACAATAACTATGCAGTGGGGCAGGCCCTTGCACAAGATCTTCTCGGCTTCCTGGCCCTCCCAGCCCAGCCCTTGCACCTCAAGCACTCTGAGCTTAGGCATGGTGAGGCAGGAGGACACAATCTGAGCGGGTGTGGGCATTTCTGGGGTGATAAGGGGACCCTGGAAGCACAAACTCTCCAGGACAGGCATTCCCTCCAGGAAGACCAGGCCCTGGGCTGAGAGGCCCCCAACGGTCAGCCGAATCTTGCGCACATCTCGGAGGTGGCGGCTGATGGCCAGCAGGGTGCTGTCAGCTGACAAGGTGCAGCCCAGCACTTCCAGCCTTTGCAGGTAACTGAGCTCCTGCAGGCTGGCATCTAGCCCGGTCTCAGTGACCCGGTAAGTGCCGCCCAGCACTAGCGAGCGCAGGGCTCGGAAGCGGGTAAGGCCCTGCAGATGCTCATCGCGGAAGGCCGGCACTCGGTCCAGCACGATGCATTCCAGCAGCGGCAGCACCGTGGGGTCCTGCTCTTTCTGCAACCAGATCATCGAGATTTCGCAGCTGTGCAGCTCCAGGGTCCTCAATGTGCTAGGCAGGCTGGTGATAGGCACCATGCTCAGGTCAGCCACGTGCAGGCACAGGCGCTTCAGGTTGGGGCATTTCTGACCCAGGGCCCGCATCAAGGCGGGGGACAGCTGTGGGGCCTGAGAGCCAGAAAACAGGTAGCCGCCCATGCGCAAGGAGTGGAGCCGAGACGCCATGTACCGGCGCAGGAGGTGCCACATGACTTTCGGTCGCATCTGTAAGAGCCAGAGATTGGGGTGACTGGGTGAGGGGGGGTGGAGGGGGGCTCCCAGAAGATCCATCTTGCTGGTGACAGACATGCCTGGGATCTGGGATCTGGGATCTGGTGTGTCTCCCTAGGATTCTGCTCTCCTATGAGCTTCCTTCCCTAGAGCAAAGCAGTTGCTTTTGCTGGGTATCAAGACTCATGCCTTAATCCCAGCCAGCACACAGCAAAGGTTGAGGCAGGAGGATCCAGAGTTCTGGCCAGCCTGTCCAGTCCACCTGGAAAGCTCCAAGTTCAGTGGAAGACCTTGTCTCAAAAACAAACAAAGCGCCGGGCGGTGGTGGCGCACGCCTTTAATCCCAGCACTTGGGAGGCAGAGGCAGGAGGATTTCTGAGTTCGAGGCCAGCCTGGTCTACAAAGTGAGTTAGTTCCAGGAGAGCCAGGACTACACAGAGAAACCCTGTCTCGAAAAAAAAAAACAAACAAACAAACAAAGCAGTCCGGAATTGTGGTGCACACCTTTGGGTTGGGTAGGGAACAGCACAGAAACATGAGGCTCCCTCTAAATCCCAGGCCAGTCTGGTCTACACAGCAAATTTAGGTTACATAATGAAATCCTGTTTCAAACAAAAGAAAACAATTTACATGTACATATATGGGTACAAACGTGTTTGTGTGTGTGTGTGTGTGTGTGTGTGTGTGTCAGTGATAGAGACAGAGAGACAGAGATGTGGGGGGCTGAGGAACTGACGTGTGGTCTCTGCATGTTCTTATACGCATATGCATTTGCACTCATGCATACACACACATGTGTAGGTGCATGCACACAAAAATAAGCTATGCGATCAACAGTAGAGTGCATTTCATTGTATGTACATTTTACCCAAAAGAAAGGGGAAAAAAGCTGGGTAGAACATTCATTGTGATTCATTGCTTATGTTGGAATGGAATCTAGGACCTCCTATATATTAAGAACATGCCATGAACTCAGCTATACCTCAACTCAGTTCATAGCATACCCTTGTTTTTGATGACACTAGGGAATCAAAACATAGGGCCACAGATAGGCCACACACAGGTCAGGAGAACATTCTAGCACTGAGTCATAGTTCTGGGCCTTTTCTGTATTTGTATTTCAAGGCAGGGCCTAGCTAAATTGCCCAGGCTGGACCTGAATTTATGATCTCCGTCCCTCAACCTCTGTAGTAACAAGCATGTACTAGGCCCAGTCTTATGGTATAAAATTTTTTGACTTTTTGACAAAGAAAATAAATCTTTTTTAAAAATATTGTGTAGTTGCTAGAGAAATGGCTAGCTCTTTTGAGAGGTGTCTTAATTTATGACTGTCTCTATTCTATTACTTTCACTGGACCGAGTTAGTGCACACACCATTAATCCAGCACTTGAAGGCAGACACAGGCAGAACTCTTGAGTTCAAGACCCATCTGGTCTACAGACCGAGCTCCAGGACAGCCAAAGCTACACAGAGAAACCTTGTCTCAATAATAATAACATAAAAAAAATTTTCATGGAACTGTTACATTTAAACACATATTTGAGAAAGCCTCATTCTGTATTCTCAGTACTTGATCACTCTTATCTGGCTCCAGAGTAAATTCTTATCTACTCTGAGGTAAACTATATTTTTGCATTGACAGATGCTATCTCAAAACACCAAAAAATAGAGATTGGGGATGTGGCTGTGTTAGTGAAGCGCTTGCCTAGCAAACGCAAGGGTGGATTTGGTTCTCAGCACCACATGAACTATGTGATGGCTCACACCTGTAACCCCAGCACTCAAGAGGAAAAGGTAAGAGGAGCAGGACCTTCTGTCGTCTTGGCTCCACAGCTAGCTGGAAGCTATTTTGGGATACATGAGACCCATCTCAAAAACCAAAACAACAAAACCAGAAAAATGAAAACTTATAAGCTTGCATTTATTAAACGCTGGAGACCACACACTGGTCTAAACCACCTCCCTACGCTACTGGTTAAGTCCTACAATACACCAGACATGAAGGCACTTTGTTTTTCTTGGAGCTAGGGATGGAGGCCAGGGCTTCACCAGGGTCTCCCAAGAGCTCCCCGAGCACGATTTTTATCCCCATATCTTAGATGAGAAGCTGAGGTCTGAGTGTTGCAGAGGAGGTAAAGGCTGGTGCTAGGATAGACATGCAGAAAACTCCAAGACGAACTCACTTAAAAACCAAACCAGCAGGGCATGGTGGTGCACACCCTCAGTCCCAGCACTGGAGAAGCAGAGTTCTAGGTCAGCCAGGGCTACAGAGAAATTCGGCCTCGAGAAAACAAACAAACAAACAAACGAAAACCCAAACACTTCCTGGACCAGATAAGGTGGCCTGTGGCCTACAGCTGTAATTTCAGACCTCAGGCAGGGAGTGGTTAGTTGGAAACCAGTACAGAACTCAGTCAGAAGAGTTCCTTCCTAATATTCAAGAAACCTAAATTCCATTCCCAGTAGCACAGAAACCAGGCATGGGGGCCCACACTGGTAATCCCAATATTTAGAAGGTCGAGGTAGATACCAAGCTCAGCCTCAGCTTCATAGAAGCTGGAAGCCAGTTTGGGCTAGAGACCCTCTCTCAATACAACCCCCCCCCCAACAAAAATCCAGAAAAATAAAAGCCTCAAGGAACTATCGAAAATAAATAAAACCAACAGCAAACAAACACTAAAAAGCAAAATAAAACACCCCTCCCCTTCTATCCCAGGGCAGGAGGATGGCTCTCCCCGCACCGCTCCCGGGTCCCGCGTACCGTGTACAGCGTCAGGTCGACGTGTCGCCATAGCCACCGGTCATCCACTAGCCTCTTCCAGCGGTGACAGACCCTGAAGGAGTGGACCGGCCGTTAGAACGACCCCGGCCCGCTGGGACCGGATCCGCATCTCCTGCCGAGCCCATGCCCGGCTCTTTCCCCCGAGGAGCGGGGCCGCACCTGGAGATGCGGATCCGGTCCCGGACTGGGAGGTAAGAGAAGATCTCCAAGAGCACCAAGTCTGGGAGGTCAAACAGCGTCGCCATGGTCCGGCCGTCGCGCGCTTCCGTTTCCGGTGGCGGCGAGGCCGCGTTCCCTGGAGGGCGCTGAGGTGGCCGGACTGGCCAAACCGGCGCGACTTTCGGAGGCCCGCCGAGAATCCCTGCTTTCCTAAGGAAGTGCCTGAGGCCCCCGGACTGGCCTGGCGCGGCCTGGCGACCGTTTGGAGGCCTGACTAGATACTGACTAGGCCTGACGGGCTTGGCTGGCGGATGGAACTGGGAATCGGAAAACCTAGATGTGGCTTGGGCGAGGAGGGGGTACGAGGCGTGGCCAGGGCCAAGTGGGAAGCCGAACAGCAAACCCAGAAAGGGGGCGGGTGGGGGGGGGGAAAATGTCGCTTCGGGGGCGTGGCCATGAGGTGGAGCGAAGTTTAAGCAGCAAACGCAAAGGGGGTCAGGCGACGACCCAGAAGGCGTGACTCTGGCAGGGAAGGGGCTCAGGGCGTAGCCAGAGCCGGGAGACGTGGCGAGCGAGGCAGGTAGACGCCGTGCAGGCCCGGCCTAGGAAAGCAACATGCCTAGAAGGCGTGGCTCCGACGGGCGGGGAGTGGTCCTGGGGCGTGGCCAGGGGGCCAGGGAGCCTCGGGACCAGGGGGCCAGTCTGAGGAAAAGCAACAAACTTCCAAGATGGGACTCTGGGAGAGAGGGAAAGAGACAGGCGACCGGAGCAGCGGACGTAGCGAGCAAGGCCAAAGTACTAGTTTTGGAAAAAGCGCCGCCAAGTGGAGGGGTGTGGCCAGGGACAGAGGAGCAGATTGGAGGCTGTCCGCAACAATGGGAAGGCGTGGCTTCAGTAGGAAGACACCAGGGGGCGAGTCTGGAGCTAAGGGACTGGTGGCTTGAGCTGGAAAAGGTTTAGGGTTGTTGAGATCAGCCTGGGACCAGACCGTCTACCCAAGAGGCATGACTTCAGCAGGGAAAAGTTAACAGAGCAGCAAACCCAGAAACCATGAGTTGTGTGGGAAGGGGCTCAAGAACCAGGGGTCCTAGCTGAGCCTAAGACCAAACCTGTAAGACCTAGCTTAGGCTGAACAAGGTCTGATATAGGAGATGGAATCAAGTTTGGAATGGGTGGGCGGCAAAGGGAGAGATTGGGGGACTTAGGGCTGGAGGAATGATAAGAGCAAGGACGGGGGCCCTAAAGGCATCGCTGGAGACAGAAACAAGAGCTAAACCACGAGCTGGGTGTGCAGCTCAGGGGAGAGCCCTTGGCTGGTAGCATGCTTAGAGGCCCTAGGTTCGACCTCCAACACTAAAACAAACAAAACCCACCACTTTTCTGGTTTGTATGCCCGGAGACTATGGCCTGTGGCTCACTCTCCAATATGGGAGTCGAGTAAAGCCTGGAAACTCTTTTCGGGACGGAAACGAGGCATTAGGAAGAGATTGGAACAGATCTTAGCACTAAAGACGCGGAACAGGGCTTCATTCTAAACTGAAAGGATGGGGTGAGGGGCCAGCCGGACAGCCAAGCCAGGGAGGCGTGACCACAAGCCGCAATAGAAAGCAAGACTAATAAGAATAAGAAAGCCTACGCATAAGGATTAAATTTTGTATAAGTCGTATTAGGTAATCACAAGGCGCTGGGTAGACTTTTCTTTTTCTTGAGTCAATATATGCTTACCTTGCTAAGAGTCCTGTCTACTAAGGAGGAATCGCTCAATAGAGGCGAAACTGGTTGAATTTAAGAAGGGATTCCTCTCCCATCAGCTTTCGCGATTCTGTAATCTGGAACAAGGTGTTCCTTGAAGGTTAAAAACCAAAGCCAAAGATCTTTCCCCGTATGCTATTTCCAGCATCTTCGCCGGCAGGACAAGGACACGCGGAGTGGTACGCAACATGGCTTCCCGACCAGGATCCGACTTAGTTTTCATCAACTGCAGTCTGCACCCCTGGAGTCTCTAAAACGGTCACTACGGTCAGAGGGGAAAGGCAAGCACAGAGTTTGAGGCTGAACTTTGAATGAAAGCAGAAAGCCACAGGCCCTGCAGGACTCCTTTTCCGCACACCTGCAGCCGGATTCTGCAGGAGGCGCGTCTGGCTTGGGAATGGTTGATCACCCCGCCGCTGAGATCCTTTAGGTTTCTTCCACGATGAAGGAATTTCCAAACCCAGTTCCAACGTCGGCTGTAAATCCACTCTTAACCACTCTCATTCAGACTGCGCAACAGAATCGCAAATCTTTGCTAGCCCGGAACCCGGAAGCACCTAAGGTCGCTGATTCCGTTATATCACTTCCGCTTCCTGTTTCCAGCCTTAAATCGGGCCGGGGTTCAGCGTTCGAGCTACAAGTTGTGTCGTCGTTAGGTTCGAAGAAATTGGAGGTGAGAAGGCTAAACGGAGAGGCCCGAGATCACGGGAAGCTGCCGAGACTCGGGAGTCTTGGGGTTGCGGGAGGCAAAGCCGGGTGAGTCTGGGGCCAGGCCTGCCGCAGTTAAGGGGCGGAGTCGCGACTGTCTGCGGTCCCCGCAATTGAAACCGTAGACTGGGGCTGCTGGGATTTGCGTCTGTTGTTAGGGGAAATGTGACCAGAGAACTCAATCCAAGAAGGGGCTTTGGAAACCTGGGCGACCCCGAAAGTCCTGACTCTTGCTTTTCATCCCTCCCTCCACTCGGTGTAGCTCCAGCCACAATGATTGAGGTGGTTTGCAACGACCGTCTAGGAAAGAAAGTCCGCGTTAAGTGCAAGTATCCACCGAGGGGTGACTGGCAGTGGTCTCTGGGGCAGACGGTGGTGTTGAATGATTTCAGTTAATGACGCTAATGGGGAGGCCTGATAACGTCTTCTTCGGTCTACCTTTTCCTTTCATTTACCTTAACTCCTTCGTGCCCAGCACCGATGACACCATCGGCGACTTGAAGAAACTGATAGCGGCTCAAACTGGCACCCGCTGGAATAAGATCGTCCTTAAAAAGTGGTAAGTACGCGCTGGTCAGTATTAGGCTAGAAGGTTTCGGTTGGGGTGAGACCTCGGGCAACCCCGAAGAGGGCTCAGCTTGTTTTCAGGACAAAAGACACCCCACCCCTTATCAGCTTCTCTCTGAAAGCTATCTGTTCCGTAGGTACACGATTTTTAAGGACCACGTGTCTCTGGGAGATTGTATCCTTTTCCTGACGTTCGTGAAAGAATCCACGTATTTATCTCGAGTTCTGGTTCTATACTGAAACCTGCCCAGAAATTAAACAAGAGGGATATTTAACTTAGAATGTGCCCTATTGTGACTACTGAGAAAATGGAAACTGTGGAATTATTTTGTTGGTGAGGAGGGTGGTTGGTGAAATAGTTTAATTTGGCTCGGAAGGATTTTGACATTCAGGTTCAAAATAATTATTACTGAACGCCAACCTGAGTGTTGGACAGGAGGTAAAGGTGGAGTGTGGTGAGGACTATGTATATATCTATATAGATATATAGATATAGATTTTTTTTTAATTTGGGGAGGGGGGTCTGGATCTTTTGCCTGCAGTTATGTCTTTGCACCCATGCATGCCTGCTGCTGGCAGAGACCAGAAGCAAGCAAGCTTCAGATTCCCTGGAACCACCACATGAGTTCTGGGACTTAAAGCCAGGTCTCTGGAAGAGCTGCCCTGGGTGCTCTTCAACTGCTGAACTATCTCCAGCCTGAGTATGAGCATTTAAGAAAATGTATTGTTCTGTGTGTGTGATGGGGTGGAGGGCACTTGGGGATCTGACTCTGTATACCGGACTTTGGTGACAAACAACTTAAAGACCACTGAAGATTATTTATAGTTTGAGTTCTTAGATCAGAGTGTCCATTCCTTTATCCACGGTTGGGTATTGAGTCACAGGAATCAGCTGTGAGTAGATGGAAGGTAAAGTCGGCTCTCAGTGCAAGTTCCTTAACACTTGTCCTTCAGATGAAATCCACGATGGGATGAACCTAGAGCTTTATTACCAGTAGAGGGGAATTCCTTCCACCTCCTTGCCCCGCTCTGCCCTGCCTTCCTTTCTCACCCTCATTTGACACTGGCATACATGGTCATTTTTAACAGTTCACATGAATAAAAACTTTGCTGCTGTCATACTTGTGTGAGAGTTGTGTCCTGAGGGGAGAGCTGGTGTCTGGTAGTCAGGTGTACTGCTCCTTGAGGGGAGCTCCGGGTTGACTGGAAGCTGGGCCTGGTGATACACACCTGGCGTCCCAACACTTGGAACATTTTTTGTCTTGAAAGGCCCGTGTAGACCAGGTTACGAAATGTCTGTGTACCCCCAATGATCTTGACTCCTGCCTCCACAAGTGCTGAGATTGAAGAGGGCCTACACCACCTTGGCCTCAGTTTTGCTCTTAAGAAGTTGCCAGGAGCTGTGGATGCCCCATGTATTATTTTTCATCTGCCCTTTACAATGTGGCCCAAGTTTGGAAAAGGAAAGTAAGGCTGTCTTTGTTTCCTGTAGCCCTAGGTAAATGCCAGAGCATCAGTAATTTGTGAAGAATATTGTTTTGTTTTGGTGGGCTGGTAGGTAGACTGCCTGCCTTATAAGCATGAGGACCTGAGTTTGCCCCCTAGAGCCCACGTAAAAACGCTGGATGTGCAGGTGCACACTTAATCTCATCACTGGACAGGTAGAGACAGGAAGGTCACTGGCCGTACTATCTAATCAGTCTAGCTTAGTTGGTAACCTTTAGGCTGATGACTACATAAAAGGAGGTAGATTGTGTTCCAACTCAAGGTTGTCCTCTAACATCCATACTTAGGCACACACAGAAACAGAGACACACATACATTCTTGTAAGACAAATAAACCTACTTGGGTGGCCAAGTAGGAGGATCTTACCTTTGAGACCAAACTAAGCAAAGAGATCTTGCTTGAAAAGTAATGAAATACTACAATTGCTTTTATTGGCTGTTTTGTTACAGCAGTCAGAAAAATAACACAATGAGCAACATAGTGAGATCCTATTTTTTAAAACCCACTATATTAGGGGTTTCTAGAGAAACAACTGGTAGAGTGAATCTCTATATATAAACAGGATTTATTAAAGAGGCTTACAGGTTTTGGTCCAACGCTTCCAACAATGGTTGTCTCTCAGTTGCAAGTCCAAGATTCAGTCCATGAGGCTGGATACCAAAATCTCTCATGTGATCTAGGAATTGTCTGAAAGAAACATTACCTAAGCAATTCTCAGCCATTGTAAGATATTCCTGGGTTCTTGAAACTGAGGTCATGCAAAGGCTCTGAAGTTCCCATGGGAAGAACAACTCCATAAATTTCAGATAACAATCACTGAATATTAACAAAAGATTACTTCAAGGCCTTAGTAGTCAATCACTCCAAAGTAAATGCCAGGTATAATGACTCTTCTAAAATTCCCACAATGTCTTCCTATTTCAAGACTCAGATTAGCGTGGCACACGCCTTTAATCCCAGCACTTGGGAGGCAGAGGCAGGCGGATTTCTGAGTTCGAGGCCAGCCTGGTCTACAAAGTGAGTTCCAGGACAGCCAGGGCTACACAGAGAAACCCTGTCTCGAGAAACCAAAAAAAAAAAAAAAAGTCAGATTTAGGGTGGTCTTCCTACCTTAAATGATTAATGGAGAAAAAAATCCCTCACAGGTGTGTTCAGCTTGCTTTGATAACCAAGAGTGGCCATTACACCCACATGTAAATAAGTACATATTTGCATATATACTACTTGGATTTAAATTTTTAACATTTTTACTTATATGCATGTGTTTATGGGGAGGAGCAGACATCCATGTACCATAGTGCACATGTGAAAGTTAAAGGACAACTTACAAGAATCAATTCTCCCCTCCTTCTTTGAAGGTCCTAAGGTTGGAACTCAGGTCATCAGGCTTAGCAGCAACACTCTTACCCAATTAACTACCTCATTAGCCCTATAAGAATATATTGGCACAGTACTCTTGTGGGTTTTTCTTTCCAATGCCGAGCTCAAACCCAGAGCCTTGCACAGTCTAAGCTGGTTATACTGCCGAACTGGCTTAGATAGCTTTTATCTTAGTGAGCATGTTTGAGCTTATGTGTGCACTATGCCATGGCCTCTTTATGGAGGTCAGAGGACTGCCCTGGCTGTCAGTTGTAGCCTTGTTTGAGACATGATGTCTTTGTTTTTGCTGCTTGTACTTGAGGCTACCTGGTTTGGTAGCCATATTAATCAAAGTTCTAAAGGAATATTTTATATGAGATTTATTCAGGTGGCTTACAGACTTTGATTTGAGTAGTCCAACAATGGCCATCTCCTGGAGGGAAAGAAAGGTCAAGGATCTGGTGGTTGTTTGGTTCACTGGCTGTCTCAGTAGTCCCAACTGGTACTAGAGGCCCGGAGAAGATCTAGGGAGCCGCCAGTTTCCAGTCTATGTTGGAGTCCCACGAAGTAGGCACCATCACAAGCAGAAAGGATTGTCTCAGGAACAGGACAGACGAACTTGTGAGTGAGAGTGAAGGCAAGCAGGCAGAGAGCAACAGCTTCCTTCTCCCATGTGGGCTGCCACCAGAAGATGTGGCCCAGATTTAAGGGTGGGTTTCTGCCCTCAGATGACCTAGATTTAGGGTGGGTCTTTTAGTTCAAATAATCTAACCGAGAAAAATCCCTCACAGGTGCGTCCCACTGCTTTCTTATTAGTTAAATCCAGATGTGGTCAAGTTGACAGCCAAGATAAGCGGTCACAGGAGCTTTAGGGACTTCTGCTGTCACTGTCTCCCCTGCATGTGGACATTGAGTTGTTGATGCTTGTGTTGTTACTGCATCCAACTTTGTATGGGTTCTTCATATTTAGACTCCGGACTCCACAATTGTGTATCAAGCATGTTACCCACTGAGACATCTCTCTAAGCTGCAGTCTTTTTAAGAAAAGGCAGTAGGAAAGCTGGGTTTGTAAAGGTGTTTCTACCTGAGCCTCAAGACCTGAGTTCCAGCCCTGGGACCCAGTTGGAAGAGAACCAACTACATAGAGCTTGTAACAAGGTAAAGGTTTCTCCATCTTGTCTCAGGTACAGCTATCTTTGGTTTCTACCCCTTGCCCTGAGAATTCCCAGGGGAAAGCACCCAATCCTGTTCTACAAATTCAGGGTCAAAATGACCCCAGATAACTGCATGTTCTTAGCTCTTAGTAAGCTGCTTGCTTGTCCCTGAGACTGCTACCAGCATGTAGTTTTTCTGTGTTCCTTATCTTAAAAACACTCCTTGTAATATGCATGTGGGGCTGCTCTCTGGGAAGTGTTCCTTTCCAGGCACTTGCCACCTGGCTTAATACAGACTATCAACTTGAAGTTTCATCATGTCAAGTGGTCTCTGGACTTTTGTCCCATAACAGAACTGTCCTCTGACCTCCACATGCACCAAACCATGACTCAGGTTAATAATAAACATTATTTGGTTTTGAGGTGAATTTCGTTATTGTTGTTGGTTATGAAACAGGTTCTTTATATGTAGCCCTGACCTGTCTGAAACTTGAATGTAGATCTGGCAGGCAATGAACCCAAATAACCACCTGCCTCTACCTCCTGAGTTCTGCGATTAAAGGGAAGGTCACCATACTCTGCATAAAATAAACTACTATTTGTTTGTTTGTTTGTTGAGACAAGATTTCTCGGTGTATCTAACTCTATCTAAGCCCTAACTCTCCTGGAACTTCTTTTGTAGACCAGGCTGGCCTCAAACTCACAAATACATCTGTCTCTGCCTTCCCAGTACTGGAATTAAAATCATGTGCTACCACATCCAGCAAAATATACATGTTTAATGGAACCTTATGTGAATGCATTGAGTATTTCTGTCTAGGAAGAATGCAATGAAGCTTTTTATCAGTTCTATATACTTCTGTACTGGTTTGAAATAAGAAAGTAGCCTTATTAAATCTGCCATGTAATTTTTTTTTTTTTACTACTATAGTTTGAACTCTAGGTCTGGGCTATTCCCCCCTCCCTTTTTTTTAAGACTGGGACTTTCTGTGTTGCCCTAGGTGTCCTGGCACTCACTGTATAAACTAGGCTGGCTTCAAATTCACAAAGATGTTTGTGTATCAAATCATCAGGTTTGGTAGCGAATGTTCTTACCCACTGAGCGCTCTCCTTGGGCCCATGTTTTGCCACTGTAAGGCTATATCATTGAGGTTAAGCAGTCCACAGCACGTGGTAGAGCCTGGCTTTAAACCCAATCATATTTTGCTTCTAACCCCCTTTCACGAGTTCATGTCACTGAGTGCCATCTTTTGAAGTCACACAGGGGTCTACACTATTGGTGAACTCATATTGAATCCCCTCCCCCATTGGTGACTTTGAAAATCATTAATTATCCAGGGCCAGCAAGATGGGTAACTTGCCACCAAGCCTGACCTCTAGAATCCCATAGTGGAAGGAGAGATCAGATTGCCACAAATTGTCCCCTTGACTACACAGTTTTCATGGCAGTATCCCTTATAAATGTAACCGTTTTTTAAAGTAATTTTTTTTTTAAATTCTTCAGACAGGGTTTCTCTGTAACTCCGGCTGTCCTGGAACTCATTTTGTACACCAGGCTGGCATTGAGCTTGGAGATCTGATTGCCTCTGCCTCCCAAGTACTAGGATTAAAGACATTTGCCACCACCACTAGGCATAAAGTAACATTTTAAAATTCTTATGTATATGAATGTTTTGCCTACATGTATGTATGTGTATCATGTGCAGGCCTGATGAAAAGGTCTTGTGGAAGGGTAACTAATGCTCTTAACCACTGAGCCATCTCTCTAGCCCTCCACAGATCTTTTTTCTTTTGTTTGTTTGTTTGTTCGTTCGTTTGTTGAGACAAGGTTTTCTGTGTAGCCCTGGCTATACTGGAATTCACTTTGTAGAGCAGGTTGACCTTGAACTCAAAGAACTGCCTGCCTTGGCCTCCTGAGTACTGGAATTGAAGGTATACACTAGCACACCCTTTTCCTCAGACTACCAATTGACTAAAACCGATCGTTGGAGCCTCCCACCCTCTCCTACTCCTTTTCCTCATCCTAGTGGTAATGCCCTCACCCATCAGTCACCTGCCTAGAAGTCAGGAGGAGCCCAGGGAGAAGGAATAAATCGAAGTAAGTTCTAAAAACAAGACATGGAAAGTGGGTGAATAGACCAGTGAAACGGTTCGCTTTGCAAAAAACAAAAAGGACTGGTTTCACTTTGGACATCTGGAAGAAACAGGTGGGAAGAGGAGAATTCAAAAGCCAAATTTAGGTTCTGGATAGCCTCTCGTCACCAAGGCAACTGCATTGCTATGGCAACGGCAAAGTACAGCAAAAGTACGGTGTACCATAGTCCCAGCTGGCCACTTCCGCGTGGATGCTGGCGGACCTCCGAGAAAGGCTTAAGAAGGTCGGATTGGGTGCCACAGGAGCCAGTCAAATAAGCTCTATTTTGTGGTCTAAGCGCACCAAGAAGGGCGGAGAACCCTTTTGACACTTAAAAGAAGCCACTTTCCCTATTGGAGCATCCAATAGACGTAGCTTCCAGACGAGCCAATCAGCAGTGGTGTTGGGAAGGTGGGGTAGGAGGGGAGGGGGTGTGTAGGGGCGGTCCAGGAGATCGCGGGAGAGTCCAATAAAAAGCTCGCGTGCTCGCAGTGCCGTGCTGCCGTCCAATTGGCGTCTCTATTGGACGAGCCAATCAGCAGCGGCGCTGGTCTGGCGCGGGGTCAGAGCCGCGGAGGCGGAGCAGGCGCTGCGGCAGGAGGGAAGATGGCGGACGAGGAGAAGCTGCCGCCCGGCTGGGAGAAGCGTATGAGTCGCAGCTCAGGTACCACCTCGGGGTCGCCCAGGGGCCAGGGCGGGGCCTCGCGGAAGTTGGGCTCGAGCTCGCCGAGACAGGCGAGTCGTATCACCGTCCTGCTTCGGGCATGGAGATCTGTTCTCCCCCGCGGCATAACGGGCCGGGAAAGCCAGAAACTGAGGTAGGAGGTGGGGCAGGCACAGGCGCGCCCCGGTCCTTGCCCACCACTGGGCTCCGGTGCTCTGAGGTGACGAGGCTGCTCCTCAGTGCTCCCTTGAGAGGAAGAGATCCAGACTCGGTGCAGAGGGCGTGGGCCGCCCTGCTCTGGGTTCTCAGGCAGCAACCGAGACACGTGCCCGCTCATCCTCCCCTTCGGGACCCTGCGACCGTGATGGCTCCTAATCAGACCAGTTCGTCTCTGGGTCAAGCATGGTGCCAAGCTCTTTGAAAGACTTCAGGTTCTTTCACAAGTCCACGCCGGTGTGGGGTGTGGTCTCGCACTCTTCCTCTCTCCCTCCCTCCCTCTCAGTCCTTCCTTTCCTCCCTCCTTCTCTCTCTCTCCCCCCACCCTCCTCTCTTCTCTCCTCCCTCTCTCTCCCTCTTCCCCTATCCCCACCTCCACTTCCGTATCTGCTTCCCTCCCTCCCTCTGTTTTTCCTTGGATTATTCTCTCCCTCTCCTCCTCCTCCACCTCCTCTTCCTCCTCCTCCATCATCATTTTTCAAGAGAGGAATTGTTCCGGGAATGCTGTGGATTGCAGTGATTTATTTTATTTATTTATTTTGATCCCAAGCATCCCCTTCCCAGTGTCGGTGGCAACACCTAAAGTTTAGCCTACAACCATCTCAGGTAGAGTCAGAGTCCCTACAGCCTACAGAGCTCACTCAAAATTCTTAGTTATTAAGCATCAGGGTTCTGGACACTGCATGTGTTGGCACTCTGAATTAACCCAGCTAGGTTTAATGTCATTCACTTTCCCCTTTTTTATCAAGGGTGGATGTGGAAAGGTGTTAGACAGAGCCTCATAAAGACAGGTTACTCCTGAATTCTTGATCCCCTGCATCAGCTCCCCCAAGTACTGAGATTACAGGTATGCACCACTTTGCCCAATATATCTATCAAGGCAGTCTTTATTAATTATATTAGAAATGCTATACTTAGTGTATGTGCATGTGAAGATTAGACAATAACTTGCAAGAGTTTTTTCCTGCCACCATGAGTAGATCGCTAATTCACATCTTCAGGCTTGGCTGAGAGAGAGAGAGAGAGAGAATGAGAGAATGAGCTCAGACTAGTCTTGAACTTGCTCCTTACCCTAGGATGACCTTGAACCTCTGGTATTCTACTGGGATTACTTCACTCTGAAGTAGAGTCTTGCTGTGTAGCCCAAGCTGACTTCCAACTCATGATCCTTCTGCTCCAGCCTCTCAGCACTGGGACTAAAGTTATATGCCGTTATGCCTGGCTCCTATGTCCTTATTCTCTGTCTCCAGTTCTGCAGATGAGAAGCTGAGGTTCAGGGAGATGGCCCGCTATGAAGGTTTTAGTTGGATTTATTCCAAGAAGCTTAGCTCCTGTCCAGGCTCCTCCAGTCCTAGTGTGGGGTTGTGACCTCTGCCATAAACTTGTTTCTAACTGGGTGTGGTGGCACACAGCTGTGTTTCCAGCACTTACACAGAAGTAGGAAATCGAGTTCATGGTTATCCTGGGCTATATAAACTTTTTTTTTTTAAATACATGTAAGGGCATTAGGCTTGCATGTATATTCCATAAGCAAAATACCCACAGAGAAGCCTGAAGAGAGCTTTAGGCACCCTCAGACTAGAATTATAGACAGTTGTTAGCCGAAATTGAACCCCAGCCCAATAGAAGAGCAGCTGGTGAAACTCCCACCATAGTAAAACTCTGTTACACACACACCTCTACACCTGCCCCTATGCCTAGCTATGGACCAATTCCAGTTCTTGCCATTTGTTCTCAGTAGGACTATGAAAGCCCTTCTTTCATGAGTAACACTCAGCCCTTCTTTGATAATAGATCAGCTATGTGGCCCAGATAGACTGTCTGCCCTTGGAGTGACCTAGAATCTACTGGGTCCTTCCTTCAAGCTTCTGCCATACACCCTTCCTCTTCTTTTCTCTTTCACTTTTTTGAGGCAGTCTTGCAAACTTATCTTTACTGGCTTCAAACTGCAGACATCCATCCTCCTGCCCCAGCCTCCCTAGTGCTAGGCATACAGGTATGCTCCACTAAGCCAGACTTTTCCCTCGAGGTTTTGATTTGCCATCTCCTTTATGTCCTCACTGTTGCTCAGGTGACATCAGGTCCTGAGTAATGCTGCTTTCTTGCTCTCTGACTTAGGCCACCAGTGCAGGGGTTAAGAATAGAGCTTTGGGGTGTCAATCTCTGTTTATGCACAAGACACAATTGTTGCTGTGATAAGCAGAGGTGGGGGAGATGGTGCCTAGGGTTTCTTTGGAAGGGAGCAATGGGTAAAAACATTGTTACACTTTTCATCTTTTGGTGATACGTGATCCTGGAACTTGAACCTAGAACCTCACAAATGCTAAGCAAGCAGTGAACCAGTGAGCTAGATCCTTAGCCCATGCTATTTGTTTGTTATGTGTGCTTGGAATTGGGTCCCATGTAGCCAAGGCAATTCTCAAACTATAGCTGAGGATGCTTTTGAAAATCTGATTCTATTTATTTTGTAAGGTGACACTATGCCATGGTGTATATGTGGAGGTCAGAGGACATCTTGAGGCTGATGGGTTCTCTCCTTCCTCTTGGCAAGTTCCTGGAGATCAAACTCAGGTTGTCAGACTTGGCAAGTTCCTTTACCTGCTGAGCCATCTAGAAGGCCTGGAAGCTATTTTATCTGATTTACTGGTTTAGTGTCTGTCTGGTACCACCTAAAGCATTAGCACAGTTCTGACAGGTCCTGATGGGGACAACATCTTCCGAAGCCAATCCTCATCCTGGCTTTTGGGATGGAGTCCTCCTCGGCCCAACTCCAGCTGAAGTAGGTGCTGCTCTCCCCAGGCCGGGTATACTACTTCAATCACATCACCAATGCCAGCCAGTGGGAGCGGCCCAGCGGCGGCAGCAGTGTTGGAGGCGGCAGCAAGAATGGTCAGGGTGAGCCTGCCAAGGTGCGCTGCTCACACCTGCTGGTGAAGCACAGCCAGTCTCGGAGGCCCTCGTCCTGGCGGCAGGAAAAGATCACCAGGAGCAAGGAGGAGGCCCTGGAGCTCATCAATGGTAAGTAGGGAAGGGAGCAGGGGCTAGTTGGAGGTCCTCTCTCACCTGGGCCAGAGGGGCTATCTCAGTTTCTTTTCCTGTTCCTGTGACAAAATACAAGGGCCAGCAAGAGGGTTCAGCAGGCAAAGGCACTTGCTGCTAAAGCTGAGGGCCTAAGTACCATTCCAGGATACATGTGGTGGAGAGAGCCCGCTCCTGGGGGTTATCTGTCGCCCAGGCCGGCCTCGGCATGTGCGCTTTCCTGTCCCAATAAATAAGTAAAGTTTTTAAGTGAGATGTTTGTTTGTTTGAACTGCTAAGCAGTTTAATAGAGAAAGGTTTGTTTGGGCTCATGTCACAGTTCCAGGTCACAATTCACCACAGCAGGAAAGTCACAGTGAAGGAACCGGTCATATCACAGCATTGTCAGGGACTAAGAACAATGTACCTGTGCTAGTGCTCAGCTTGCCTTCTCTAGCTTTTAGAAGAGAGTCCCCCCAACAGCCCGTCATCCAGGTTATTTTAGATTCTGTCAAGTCGACAGTAAGCATTACTCATCACAGGGACCTTGTAGAAGTCCCACCAGACCCTCCACCCAGTCTGGTCAGCAGTTACTTCTAGAGAAATACTATACTATACTAGGGTTGTAGCTCAGTTGTTAGCATGTTCACCTAACTTACAGGGAGCCTTGGCTTTAGGCTCTAGTACCCTGTGAACCTGGCATGGTCATGCAAACCTGTAATCTCTGCATGGAGATAGAGACAGAGGATCAGAGGTTCTTCCCAACCGGGGCTGGGAAGACGGCTCAGTGGACAAAGGTACATGCCACTAAACTTGAGGGCCTGAATTCAGTTCCTGGGACCTACATAGTGGAAGAAGAGAACCTGCTCCCTCAAGCTGTATTCTGATCCCAGTGAAAACACTGTGGTTCATATGCACAAATAAGTGCATTTTTTTTTAAGTCCTAGGTCCTGCATACTGAGTTCCAGGCCAATTGACAAGCTTAACGTGAAAAGAAGTGCCTAATTGGGATGAGCCCGGCCCACGCAGGCCCTCACTCTTTCCTTTCTGCTTGCCATTTGGAGTGGCCAGGTCTAGAAGGTCAACACCCTTAGGTAGTAGCAGTATTTGCTGAGCTCTGTGATCTGGGAAATTCGGGGCCTCACTCAAGACTCAGCTTTCTCTTGTGTAAAATGAGTGTTAATACATACTTACCCCGAAGGCCATTGTAGCAATGCAGGAATAGGAGGCCGTCTTGGTCAGTGGGAGCCTTCCTGAATGATGGTATCATCAAGGAGAGGCCTGGGCACCTGTCGGTAGGTCTGGAGATAGACAAGGGACTGGTAAGCACAGAGCTGGCCCTGTAGAGTGTTGAGTCCGGGTTTTTTTTTTTTTAAAGATTTATTTTATGTATATGAGTATACCACTGCTCTCTTCAGACACACCAGAAGAGGGCATCAGACCCCATTACAGATGGTTGTGAGCCACCATCTGGTCGCTGGGATTTGAACTCAGGACCTTCAGAAGAGCAGTCAATGAATGCTCTTAACCGCTGAGCCATCTCTCCAGCCCGTTGGGTCCGTTTTTAACAACCTATTTTTGATAAATATGTGTATGGGTGTTTTTCCTGCATGTATGTATGTGTAGCATGTGTGTTTCAGGTGTCAGAGGAGGCTAGAAGGCATCAATCAGCTTCGCTAAAATTGGTGTTAGGTTTGTCAGCTACTGCGTGGGTACTGCAAACTAAACCCAGGTTTTTTGAAAATGTAGCCTGTGCTCTTAACTTCTAATCTACCTTTTCAGCCATATGTTCAAGTGTGGAAGTCAAAGGACAGTTGTTAGGGGTGGACTTTCACCCACTGTGTGAGTGAGTCCTGAGGATTGAACTCAGACCATCAACTTCAATCACCTGCTAAGCCATCTTGCTGTCCCTCTGTGTGTTTAAGATTATTTAATGTGTGTGAGTGCCTGCCTGTATACACCACATGAATGCCTGCCGCACATACAGGCCAGAAGAGGCCATCAGATCCCCAGGAACTAGAGTTATAGGCAGTTGTGAGCTGCCATATGTATGCTGTAAATGAAACCTGGGTCCTCAGGAAGAGCCAACCAGTGCTCTCAAGCACTGACCTAGCTCTCCAGCTTGTTTGGTTTTTATTGAGAACCCAGAGCTTATTGCAAAGGGATCAGGTGACAGTGATAGGAGCAGTATCTGCCCCTGCTGCTAGCCTTGGCCTGGAGGCACCATCACTTCCCCTCCTGCCTTGAGGAAATGACTGCCTATTTTGGAAGCAGCACCTCTGCACCCCCGCTGTAGCTCCTCTTCCAGCCCTGGCTCCTCCACAGCTGCTGGATGGCAGCCAGAAGAAAGCTGAAGCCCAGCTGGTATCATTGCCATGACCTTGTCTGAGACAGCCAAGCTGTGGACAGACCCTGGCTCCCTGTCCCATGTTGCTTTGTCCCTACTCATCGAGGTCCTGAGAATCTAGGGAGACCCAGAACCAGAGTGTGAGTAGCACCCTTCCCAGGCTTCAGAGATCAGCCACCCTCTGGCTGAGTGATGTCCATCAGCCTGGTGGCCTATGACTGTTTCTGGGCCCCTCCTGCTCGGCCTTGGCTCTTCCTCAACCAGTTCCTTCCCTTGTGGGTCACCTGTATCTGAGAGGGATTATCTAAACATTTTTAGGTTGAGGAACCACCCTATTGGTTCACTCCGTGCCTTAGTCTGAGGCAACACAATGCTACAAGTTTTGTAGTTTAGTTTCTTTCTCACAGTTCTGGAAAAATCTATGCCTCATGTTTACTCCTAGAGTCACTCTCAAACACCAGCCCACCAGCAAACCTGCACCTCCCTCACTCTCCTCTCTAGGTTCCTGGTGAGATTGCTTTTCTGGACTTGCAGATAGCTACTTCTGTTGTGTCCTTTGGTGACATTGGTTTGGTTTGGTTTTTTTGCCCTGGCTGTCCTGGAACTCTCTCTGTAGACCAGCCTGGCCTCAAACTCGGAGATCCATCTGCTTCTGCCTCCTGGTGCTGGGGTTAAAAGGTACCTTGGCTATCTTCACCTCCCTTTAAAGATAGAGCTTATGCAGTCCAGGCAGGCCTTATGATTCCCCATGTAGTCAAGGGTCACCTTGAACTTCTGATCTGCTCATCTCTGGCTTCTAAATGCTGGAATTATAGGTTTGCACTGCTATCCTTGATTTAGAGATTGAACCTGGGACCTGGTGCAGGAAGGAGAGCACTCTACCAATCGAGCTGAAGCCTTATTAACCTGGCTGTGCCCCTTCTTATGAATAGGTACTCATCATACCACCTCAGGACCCACCCTTGTAGACTCCTTATCTCCCAGGATAGTCATAGTGCATACTGGGACACATGCAGCATATATATATATATACATATATATATATATATATATATATATATATATACACACACACACACACACGCACACACATACACATATACATATATATGGGACACATGCAGCCCGTAGCAGAGGAGTGAGCATTTATAGCTGCCAAGGGTTTGTTTTCATCAGCCTTGACTATGGGAGTCACTCATTCATCCCTCAGAATAACCCTCTGAAGTGAGAGCTCCCATCTGCCCATTACATTTTTTTCTTTTACCCTTGTTTTTTTGTATGTGTACAAGTATGCCAGAGCAGGCATGTGGAGGTTAGAGGGCAACCTGCAGGAAGAGTTGGTTCTTCTGTTCCTGAGGACGGAGCTCAAATAGTTAGGGATGGCACAAGCACCTTTACTCACTGAACCAGCTCCCAACTGCCCCAGTTCATAGGCCAGTCATTTCATGAAGCTCCTAAAGCAGAATCACACTCCTCTCTTGGATATTGGATACTCGTAAGGCTGGGGAGCCACAGAGCAGGGTCAGATCCCAGCAACTGCAGTCTAAAGCTGGGCCTGCCACTCCTGAACCTCAAGGACTGCTGATCCCACACATGTCTGCAGAGATGGACATTCGACTATTAAGCTTGCTGCCTAGGGGACTCCTGGACACCTTTGTCTTAGTCACTTAGTCACTTTGTCCTACTCCATTGTCTTAGTCCACTGTTCCATTGCTGTGAAGAGACCATGATCAAGGCAACTCTTAAAAAGGAAGCATTTAATTGGGACTGGCTTACCATTTCAGAGGTTAGTCCATTATCACCATGGCAGGGAGCATGGTGGCACAAATGGCTCTGGAGAAGTAGCTGAGAGCTTTACATCCTGATCTACAGACAGACAAACAGGCAGAGAGTCTCTGGGCCTGGTGTGGCTGTTTAAAATCTCAGCCCATCCCTAGTGACACACTTCTTACAAGGCCATACCTACTAATCCTTTTCAAACAGTTCCATTCCTTGGTGACTAAGCATTCAAATATATGAGTCTGTGGGGCCATTTGTATTCAAACCACCACAACCCCAAAACAAATAGAGGCCCCTGTTCCAGTCTGGGAGCTCTGGAGCGGCTGCTCTAAGAGGCAGTCCTGGCTGGGGTGCTGTTGGCCAGGTTGGACAGGGACTCTCAGAGGAGTTGCTTCTTCCCCCACCTCCCATTGAGGCTGCGATTTGTCCTGGAGAAAGCCCAGGGAGTCTGGTCTCAGCCCTGAATACAGAGGTCCAGGGAACAGAAAGCAAGAAATGGCAGTGTCTGTCTGAAGAATAGTGACAGGTCTCTATCTCCTTCCTCATAGATAGTTTCTGCTTCATTTATTCATTAATTCCTTGGCCACCAGGAATTGCCTTATGCACAAGTCTAGATACAGACATGAGTAGGGAGCAGTGGTAAATGAGGGTCCCTGGCTAGATTTCTTTTTTGAGACAGTATCTCTGCCTCGGTGTTCTGAGTGCTGGGATTATAGGAATGTGTCATCCAGCTCAGAGCTTTCTTTCTTAACTGGCTATAGCTTGACAGTGTGTATGTAAGAAGCCCTCTGGCTATCCTATCTACATCTCCCTGTGGCCATGGCTACATTTAGGTTACACTGCCTCAGGGCTGGAGCTAGCCAAGATTCCTGGGTAAATCCTTTGATTCCCCACAGAAGAACACAACCATACAGTCAGGGAGATGAGAATCAGGAGTTTACCAGGTCAAGGTTATCAATATGATTTATTCTGTACAAGGGGACTCTTGATACCAAGGGTGGTTTCCAGACAAGTCACCAGGATGTACAGGTCGAACCACATGGCCCTGTGTATCTGACAGACTCTAGGCAGTGGTTGTGGTGACAGCCTCTTCTGACCAAGGCAAAAAGAGGGAAGTTGGGGAGCCCTTGGTAGACAGGTGTGCCCTGGCAGATTGTACACCAAACACCAAGGTAACTGCCATGTAGTACATTCATATAGGGGTGACTCCTGGGCTCCCATGTGTCAGGCATTGGTACCCTATAGGAGCCTGAGGCCCAGAGCCCTCGGGAAGTGGCTGGGTTCCTGGCCCTCAAGGTACTGGTTGTAGCAGTAGTACGTTACTTGTACAGGCACCAGTTGGGACCCTCAGTGATGTGCACACTGCGCGGCTCACGGCTGGTCAGAAACCTCTCCAGCTCAGGTGGAAAGTGTGTGGAAGTCCAACAGCAGCTGTGTCAGGCCATCCTTGGGTCTGCAGAGACCCCTGTGGAGCCTCATGTAGAGTGCATGACTGTGACCAACTCTCCAGAAGCTGAAGCAGAAAGGTTGAGGATTCAAGGATAGCCTGAGCTGCATAGGAGGCTGTCTCGGAAATAAAAGGACTAGCCTTTGCAGTCTAGCTGCTCAGGTCAGGGTGGCTGCCCTGGGAGTCCCTGTGTGCCATGGCTACAAGTTAGACAGAAGTTGGGGACAGGATGGGCTGTCTTGTGGCTGTGTCTAGGGCTTTCTCCCCCACCTCGGGTGCTCCCTAGACCCAGGTGCCTGGCATTCTCCCAGCCTAGCACATGTGCATAACACAGGCTCACATGCATCCACATGCATGGCACTGTGCTCCCAAGTTGGGAGTTATGCACACATGGTACTATGGTACTGTGTTCTCACTCCCCTGGGCCTAGGTCCTTTAAACTTTTTTGTTGTTTGTCTGACTTTGTTTTTGTTTTGGTGGGGGGGGGGATGGTAAGAGTGTATGAATGTCAGAGGACACAACTTGTAGAGGTTGATTCTTCTACTGTTGTAGGTCCCGGGGATTGAACCCAGATAGTCAGGCTGTGTGACAAGTGATTTTGTTGTTGTTGTTTCGAGGCTTTACTTCTGTCACTATTCACCTCTTTCCCAGCAGCCCTGACTTCCTGACTCTGCAGGAGAGTCACGGCCCAGTAGAGCTGCTTTAATGTCTCCTGGGCTCTGCTGATATAGTGTGGTGCCTTGCCTATGGGACCATTGTATGGTCACTCACACACAGCCCTTGCAGCCTCATCTCAAGGTCTTTTCAAAATATCCCAGTGAGTACTCTGCTGTGCCTCCCGTGTTGCACAGGTGGGGACTCCTGCTGCCCACAGCCGAAGATGTCACCAGCTCCAGTGCAAAGCTTGGCTGCATGCTAGCTACCTGCAGGTCTCCAGAGCCTTGACATTGCCCCAGGAATAGGGGTGGGCAGTCATTTGCTGTGAGGTTCCAGCTCTGTGTCCAGGCCTGAAAAGAGGTCACTGCGTGTGTGGGTGCTTACATTCTTGTGCACCTGTGGATGTCTAGCCTGGCCATTCAGGTCATATTATAGCCATAGGAGCATGGGGATGGGTGACAGGTTTGCACCCTGGGGACATGCATGTGGGAGGACTGTCTTCATGGGTGCACATAATAAGAGCACAGGATAAGGGTGTGATTGCTCGGGCATGAGGTTATGGGAGGTGTTGTGAGTGGGGTCAGCATAACCATGTAGGGAACAAGGTGCACAGGTCGGGCAGGTCTGTCCCAGCTTCTAGGAGTGTCCAGTTCTTCCTGCATCCTGTCTGGCCTCTATGTATCTGATGTGGGGCTCTCCCCTTGTGTCCCTACAGGCTATATCCAGAAGATTAAGTCAGGAGAAGAAGACTTTGAATCTCTGGCCTCACAGTTCAGTGATTGCAGCTCTGCCAAAGCTAGGGGAGACCTGGGTGCCTTCAGCAGAGGTGAGCAAGAGTAGACACCACCACACGCAGCATCTTCCCTACAGTGTTCTGGGTGGAAGGGCCCCAAGAAGGAAGGAAACTCTCCTGCACGGGCCTTCCGGTCCACCAGGTGGCAGCATAGCCCTCAGGCTTCCTGGCCTGTGTTTTTTATACTGCAAAAGGGATATAAAACCTCCTTAGTCTCTTTCCTCCCAGGATCACTGTCCCCCTCACAGGCCCATCAAGGTGACTGCTTTGTCATTGGCATCTTCTGGTAGAGCTATAGGAAGGGATCCCCGAGAACTCCAGCACCTGTGCCCCAGAATCATACTTCCCCACTTTGGCAGGTGAGGAAAATGGGCAAGGGAAGCAACCCGGAGCTCAGACCTGTCTGCCAAGGGCAGAGGAAATTAGCTCTCTTCTCTCCTTCATCTCTTTGGCATAGGCTGAAAGTGTGAGGTGTGGGCACTTGCCTAGGAGATGGGGGTAGCAAGCCTCTGCTGTCAGCCCTGGCTACCTCCCTGCAGACAGATAATGTTCATCTAGGAACCTGCAGAGTTCATCATGCAGTGCATCTAAATGTACAGCATAGCTCTGCCTGCTTTCCCTCCTGCTGTCCTTGGGCTTCCCAGAGCCTCCGTAATGGGCCTGTGGCCCTCAGCTGGGCCACAGCTCAGCACTGCACAGTGACAGGGCTATAAACCCAGTGATGAATATGCTTGAGACTGAATGTAGGCCGAAGCCCCATCTGCTGTGCAGCCTGCACCTGACCACTGTCTCTTCTGTTTCACAGGTCAGATGCAGAAACCATTTGAGGATGCATCGTTTGCTCTACGGACAGGGGAGATGAGTGGGCCAGTGTTCACGGATTCAGGCATCCATATCATCCTGCGCACAGAATGAGGGCAGGCAGCTGGCCAGCCTGCTGGGGCTGCCACACAGCCAGCCCATGGATGCCCCTCCTGCTGCTGTCACACAGTATTTATTGTTCCTGAAATGACTGGGGGGTGGGGGGCTCTGAGACGGGGACTCTGAGCACCCTGCTCCCTGTTTGCCCCCATTTGGGGCTTCCTAGCCAGTCTCCTTCTGGAGGAATTGACTTCAGAAGGGCAATGGGGGTAGGGAGGCCCCAGGCTCAGGGGATCAGAGGTGACCGGATCCCGCAGGCCCCGGAGGCAGGCAGGAGGGCCTTTTTTTCTTGTTAGTTATATGCTCCATTCCTCTGTTCAGTTGCAAAAAACAGACGCTCCATACCTGCGATGCAGCAACTCAGCCTCAGGGCGCGATGCAGCGCCCTATGCACCTTCCATTAAATCTGGAAGCACTGCTTGGTGGTCCTGTATCATTACCTTCCTGGTGAGGTGTGGGGCCCTTGTCTCAGGGATGGAACTTTTACCCACCACACCCAGGTGTCCAGACTGTTCTTCAGCTCTAAGAAGCCTTTTTTCCACAGCCGGGGGGGGGGGGGGTGCTGGCAAGAATTCTTTCCACTAACTAAACTTCCAAGGCAACAAGATGCCTCTGAGCCCCACCAGTCCAGACCCAATTGTATAAACACCCTGGGGACTGTTCAGGTATGCGCAGACCACCCCATCCCCCACCCCGCTTCTAGCTGTTAGGTCTGGAAAGATCCTGGGGGAACCTGGCTCAGCATCTGCCTTGGCACACCCCCAATGCCCACCCCTCCCCCAGCACACAGACAGACTGCTCATTGGTGAGAACAAATCATATCCAGCATCTGCCACCCACTTCTGACTGGTTATTCCTGGGTTCAGCCACCAGACCTAGCACTCTCCAGGTGCTGTTTCCATGGCAACAGAGGCCCCTCAGCTGGAGGAGAGGGGGGCTTTATCAGCTCCTAGAAGAACAGAGATCCTGGTGGAGGGGGTTGGGAAATGGTTATTGCTTTGAGTGGCAGTTGGGGAGAGGAGGGCTCTCCCACCTTGGCTAGGGGCCTTATGTCTCCTACAACTGCACCTGAGCCTATGGACTGAGGGCTCAGAATTCAATCAAGGTTTCTGCATTTACCTACAAGTGATTGGTGGGGGCACAGCCTGAGTGGTGGGGGCTGACTCTACCCAGCAAGGTTTGGGGATCAAAGCAATATTAGGCCTGGACCCCAAGAGAGCCCTCCCTCCCCACAGGCCTGAGTCTCATGAACAGTCACCTGAGCCTGCTTCCATCTGGCTGCTTTCTAGAGCAATCGCTCTTTGCCAGCCGCCTGCTGGAGCATTTGTCATTAGGAAGGTTTAATGAGTTTTTTTCCAAGCTCAGACAGGCACAGGCTGAGCTGAGTTAGCTATACCTCCAGCAAAATGTTCTCCAGTGGGCCAGTGGGGTCTCAAGGCAAACAGTCAGTTTTGCTGTCTTGCAACAGTTGGGAAGCAGTGGCAGCCCTCCAAGTATCACGGGGCCTTTGGGGGGAAGAAGAGGACCCCTATCTTAGCTTGCAACACCAAAAGCTCTGGAAGGTTCTCGCCAGGGCCACTGCCACATTTGACCCACTGCCTGCGAGAAGCAGGTATTATCATAGTGGTAATTTGTGCATCCCTGTGTGTGGCCATGTGACTTGGTATCTGTTCTGTATGACCCCCAACCCTCTGTCTAGGGTCTGTCCTTTTGAACCCTGCCAACCCCTTTCCTGTCTGTTGTGAAAACCTAAGACTGAACATTGCTGTTAGATAAATGAGCCCCAGGAGCCCACTCAGTGTCCCCAGCATATATTATTAACTACCTGTGGTTTCCCTCACCTGCTCCAAGTTCCCACCCAGACCTGCTACTGGGAACTGGCTATAAATCCTGGGCCTTTAGGCTGGCAACAGTGTAACAAACCCCCACACCCAAGGGATGGAAACCTCTTTGTGCAGACTCCACTGCTCATTCTTAATGGGCTCTTCTTAGACCAGACACAGGGGATTCTGGGTTATTGCTGCAGTAGGGAATGGCAGCTTCCTGATTATAGCCAAAGCTCATCTATGATTTAGGACAAGTTGGTTAATTCAGCACCACATAACTCAAGACAGACAAATGAATGGAAGTGATGGATGGGTGAGGAGGGTAGGACCAATTGCTCAGTCTTTGTAGTTGCAGTGTGTGCTGTCTATTTGTCTCTACATTAAGTGTATGTGCATGTGCACGTGTGTGCATGTATTCATTGACTGTATACATTAAGTGTGCACACGTGTAAGTGATACAGTGGGTGTGCTGTCAGATGCTCTGGCCCAAGTAAACACTCAGTGCCCACACGTGACAGACATGTTCACATCAGTCCTGTCCTTATGGAAACATGTCTGTAGGCACAAGTGTACTCTGAGCAAAGGCTAGAATTCCACAGTGCTATAGGGTGCAGCCTGGTTCTCCAAATCATGACCATGACCACCTTGAGAACAAGTCATGGGCAGGAGACATGAAAACTTCTTTTCCTTATTTGGGATTTTGAGACAAGGTCTTACCCGGGTAGCATCAAGCCTCCCCAGAACTGGTATGTCTAGTGGGTTCCTCCATGCCAAGCCTCTGCTGTCTTCAGTGGCATGAAGTCTGTCGTGCTAATCCGGGGCTTTATTCTTCTTTTCCCCAGTGTCATGCTTGTTCACTTACGAGGGAATTAATTGCTCTTCTCGAGGATGCCTTTAGAAATTGGTTTTAAATGAGTGCATTAGGCAGCTCCATTCATTATTCATGGGTTTCCTTCCCAATATGGCATCCAAATCTGAGTTCCCGGAGATGATTTAATCACAGAGGCCATTAATTAGAGATGGGGACAGCAGCCTCCTAGTGGCCTCAGCAGGGTGGGGTCGTGGCCAGTGGAGATCTGCACATGCTGTTCCTGCTGTGGGTTCAGTGGGCTGCTGTGGGGGATGGGAAACTGTGTATCACTCACTGCTCTACCGAGTTGCCCCTCATTTTTTGTAACACTTTGGCCTCAGCCTTTCTGATGCTGTGACTTTAATACAGTTCCTCATGTTGTGGTGACCCTCCAGCCATAAAACTATTTTTGTTGCTCCTTCATAACTGTAGTTTTGCTACTGTTATGAATCATAAATATTTTTGGAGATAGAAGTTTGTCAGAGGGGTCTCCATCTACAGGTTGAGAGCCACTATGCCTTATACCACAGGCCTGGCTGACGGAAGCGCCATCATGCTGTGGTTCAGTTGCCTAGCATGAATGAAGCTTTGGGGTGCATCTTCAGCGTCATTGAAAGCCAGGCATGGGAGACACTGGAGAGATGGCACGGACTGCTCTGCCAGAGGTCCTGAGTTCAATTCCCAGCAACCACATGGTGGCTCACAACCATCTGTAATGGGATCGGATGCCTTCTGGTGTGTCTGAGGACAGCAATAGTGTACTCACATAGAATAAATGGATGAATCTTTAAAAAAAGAAAAAACAAACAGGCATGGTAGTGGAAGTAAGATCAACAGGATCAAAAGCTCAAGGTCACCTTTGGCTATATAGAGCCCAGTCTGTGCTGTGTGGGCCCATTTCCTAACCAATTCTTTATCTTACCCCGCAATGCCACAGCTGGGAGCACCAGGCCTCTGACTGCCTAACCCTATCATGCCACCTTGTTTTGGTTGCTTTGGTTGGTGCTTGTTTGTTTAGCATAGTGAATAGATTTATTAAGGGAGACAAAAACAACTGCCAGGAGGAGTTACCTAAGGAGGAGGATCTGATGGATCCATTTCAGCCTGACCAGCTCCCAGGACCCCTGTCCCCACTACATGGAGTACATCTCTATCCCAGCCTCTTACAATGTGCAGTGGGTTTGCTCAAAACTTGGCTAGGTACACCTTTTAAGTTAGTTGAGTCTTGCAATTACAAAGCAGAGAAGAAATTGGGAACCCTAACCTTTCTCAAAAGCAGCCAAATTGTTAAAAAGCCATTAGAACCAGACAGCTTAGTGATGTGCCCGTGTGATCAGTGAGTGAGACAGCACTAGAGAATGCCCACCGAAGGCCACTTTTCATCCCCATAATAGAATTCTATGCTGTTCTGATCCAATTGCTTTTAAGCTAATTGCTTTTAATTGAAACACCTTTGGGTTGGGTAGACTCCTCTGGGAAGGGCTGTTACAGGACTCCACCTCAGGTCACACAGTAAGCACAGGGAATAGAGACTCCATGGAGCCAAGTCTTCTGCAATACCACTGGGTACAAAACAACCCAGGCACCAAATGTCAAAGGTCCGGTTTATTCTGGCAACCCGGAAAGAAAACGTGTAAATAATAAATTTAAAAAACAAAATCCATGCACTCAGATCCAGGGATAGGGTGGGAGTGAGGGATAAGGAATGTGGGAAACTGGGAAAGGAAGAAGAGGGAGAGTGGATAGATGGAGAGGAGAGAGGTTCGGGCAATAAGGAAGAGAGCATCCATAAAAAGGCAGAAAGACTCAGAAGTGGAGTATCAAAAGCAGACATCAATAAAATGGAGAAAATGCATGGGTAGAGATACAGAGAACAGAAAGCTGGGCTGGGAAAGTGGGGAGAAGGAATCTAGGAAGGCAAGGGCATGACCAAGAGAAGGCTAGGCGGAGGGGAGGGGATCATAGGTGGTGTGGGAAGGCTCCTCACAGCCCTTGCAGGGGCACCTAGGGGTCCCCAGCAGTGCTGATGACGTGGAAGAGGGTGACGTTGTACAGCACCTGGTGCCCGTTGTTCCAGGTATACAGGGCCCGCTCCCTGGGGTTGTAATCCAGCATGGAGATGTGCGAGTACTGGTTGTGGAAGGGCACATCCGTGTACTCATAGCTGGACGTGTTGGTGAAGTATGCAAAGTAGACCTTGGCTCCGGCCAGGTGAGAGTTGGTCACGTAGAGGACACCGCAGATCATGAAGGCTTCGCCGGCGCTGCGCTTAGGGTACCCGGTGTCCCAGGACCTCACGACCTCTAGGGTGTGAGGGTCCAGCCGGCTGACCACGATGTTGCCCGCATTCTGGTTGGTGGTATACACAGCCCACAGCCCGCTCTCGTCTACCATGAAGTCCATGTCCGAGAAGCCACCCCAGGAATAGGGGAAGGTGTTATTGTAGCCAGCCCCCGGGAGGCTTCTCTGCACCAGCACCGAGCGGGACCGGAAGTGGTACTTGACCACCACATTGCTCTGGTACTTGTTGTAGAACAGAGAGCCGTTGTATACCACATGACCTGTACCTGCCCATGGCTGTGGCAGCAGGTGCTGGATGAAGTTCTGGCCTTTGATGAAGTCTCCCAGAGTACGGAACTCCAGCACTCGGCGGCCTTTGTAATAGCCATCCATGTACCAGACCTATGAGAGCAGCAGCCAGTCACTGGAAGGACTGTAACCTGTGACCCTCCAAGACTGGCCAACCAGGCAAGATCAACCTTTGGTCATCATGGTCAGTCATTATCAGCATGTTGCTACTCAGTCATAGTCCTTCCTATGACCTTAGTGACCAGTTATAGTTTAGTGATTGTAAACATTAGTGGGCCTGGGGAGATGGCTCAAGGGGTAAAGTGCTTGCCATTCAAACATGAGGACCTGAGTTTGGATCCCAGCACCCATAAAAAGAGCTGGGCACAGTGGTGTACAGCTGTAACCACACTGCAGGGGAAGCCAGAGACAGATCTTTGGAGTTCATCAGCCAGTCAGCATAGCCATATTGATGAGCTGCAAGTTCTGTGAGAGATCTTGACTGGGAGTAAAGGACGGGGGGTTGAAAAGGCAGGAAGATGGCTCGATGGGAAAGTTCACCTACTTTGCAAGCACAAGGATTGTCTGAACCCAGAACCCATCTGAAAAGCTGGTCATGGCCAGCCATATGTGCCTATAACCCCAGTGCTCTTGAGAGCAGAGACAGGAGAATCAACTGGGGCATGCTGGCTGCCAGCCTCGCTCAGTTAGTGAGAGAGCCTATATCCAGGACTAAGGCTGGGAGTGATAGAACAGGGCACCTGATGTCCCCGGTCTCTGTGAGTACACACACCTGCACACAAACCTGTGCACATCAAACACACACTGAAAGGAAAAGGAAAGAGACACAGTGGAGAGCAATAGAGAAACATGTTTACCTCTGGCCTCCATGTGCAGGGGTACACACCTGCCTATGCACATACCTTTATGAACACATAACAAAATGACCCTAAATTAGTAGTGATGACTGGAAGGATAAGGGAACATTTTGCCTCCAGGAGACTTACTGGGATCACCGATTCACTGGACACTGGGTTGAGAATGTTCTCTGAACAGCTATTGGGTAACAAGAGGTTACTTTGAAATCACTATATTTTGGTTGGTTGGTTTGTTTTGTTTTTTGTTGTATGTTTTGGTTTTGGTTTTTGAGCAGAGTTAGCCCAGGCTGGCTTGGAACTCATTTTGTAGACCAAACTGGCCTTGAGCTCACAGAGATCCACCTGCATCTGCCTCCTAAGTGCTGGGATTAGAGGGGCTTGCCGCCTTGCCTGGCTCATTGTCAGTGGCTAACTCCTGTAAACACAAGATTGCCAGCCATGTCACTGACCCTCTCAGCAGTCACATTGTCAACACCATGCTAAAATGCACTCGTGAATGCCCTCATTGTGGAGCTGAGACTTAAGAACTTCAGTATGGAAGGATAACGAAATCACAAGAACAATATGAAGGCACCTGCCCCAGTGCCTCTGGCTAAGAGTGGACAGGACTGGTTAAATTCAAATCCAAGTCCAGCATCCTGACTGTGGTTGTGCTGTGACTAGCTGCTTGAAATTCCTGTCTTGACTTCTCTACAATGATGGACTTTAACCTGGAATTGTAAGTTAATCTAAGCCCCTTTCTTCTCTAAATTACTTTTTGTCAGAGTATTTTTATCAACCACAGAAATGAAATAGTCAGAGGCCAGAGGACATCAGATGTCCCACTGTATCGCCCTCCACCTTATTTCTTTGAGATAGGGTCTCTAATGTAACTGGCACTGGAGCCAGTAAGCCCCAGTGATCCCCCTGTCTCTGCTCCTCACAGCACTGGTGCACGTGGCCACACATGGGTACCTGGGGTTTGAACTCAGGTCCTCATGTTTGTGTAGCAAGCACTCTTGCCCCTATGCTGTTTCTCCCCCTAGCCCAATGCCATCTTAATTTCTGCAAATACTATATGATGTCTATATCATGACAAGATTGCCTAACTGTGCAGTTCTCAGAATGTGTCCCTGATGTCAAAAGACACATGCGTCCTGCAACCATATTCTCTAGACAGATGATATAGACTGACAAGGACAGAAGAATCTCAGTCCTTTGGTCACTAGGCAGTCATGGGAAAGTCCAAAGACCCAGAATGATAGACTGGTGTGAGACTGCCCAGAGGGTAAAAAGGTGCCTCTTTCCAGCCTGACAACCTCAGTTCAATCCCCAAGACCTACATGGTAGGAGGAGAGAATCAAACCAAGCAAGTTGTCCTCTGACCTACATACACATGCTATGATGCACATGTACACACATATCCATGTGCACACACACTAAATAATAATGTAATTATTTTTAAACAGTGAGAGGGCTGGACATGGTGGTAGTGCACACCCTTCATCCCAGCACTCAAGAAGCAGAGACAGGCAGATCTTAACTCCAGCTCTAGGGACATCCAGTGGCCTTTTCTCCTTCAAGTGCACTACCCACCTCCACATATACACCCATGAGTTAAAAATAATAAAAATGAAACCTAAATAAGAGTCACCGCTGTGGATTCCCCGGGCACCTGCAGGCAGTCACTGGAGTGGGATCACTCACCCTGCTGTCTGCGCTGGGGGCCATTGTGTCAGTCATCCAGGAGCCGAAGCGGGACCCCATGGCCCGAATGGTAATGGGGTTACTGACGCCTGTCAGCTTCCCACAGCCTGGGAGACAGGAACGGTGAGAGTGAGGATAGAATGCAGCAAAAGCTCCAGGGAGGCAGGACACTGATTGCACTGGGAAGGGCTGGGGACTGGGCATGGGCATCAGGGAGGAAACCTGGATGTGATCTCAGGATGTCAGCTTGGACATAAAGGGTTGAAAATGAGCCAAAGCTACTTTCAGCTTTGGGGCCTGAGGTGGCCTTGGGTTAGGGAGACCAAAGAGGGAGGGTTAGCAGTTAGATGCCAAACCATACCTAGCTTTGGAGCACACGGGCAGCATTGGGGTTGGGTGTGGAGATCGGGGGTGGGGGAAGCTTCAGGGTCAAGGCCTACCCAGCTTCTGCGCGCAGGCATGGAGTCGGGCTTCCAGGGCCATCACGCGCTGCTGCAAGTCCTCGTACCCGTAGGCACCCATTTCCTCCTGGATGGCAGCCAGGTTGCCAGAGAGGTTCCTCACCTCCTCCCGCAGGCGCACAATGGTCCGTGTGTCTGTTTTGTACTGCTCCAGCACTGAACCCAGGGGTAGCAGCTCTGTCATCCTGTCCTTCAGTTCCTGCTCAGCAGGAGAAAATGGCCACCGATCTGACCCCTGACTCCTGATTCATACCTTCACCCTATCATCTTGGATACAATGCTCATTCCTTGCCAACAGATGCCTTCAGGACCCCAGAGCCCAATCAACCCCTCATTTCTTCTCAGACACGGCCCCACCCTTGAACTCAGGTCCTCTGGCTTTCACAGCAAGCACTCTTACCGCAGCTCCTCCCCCAAACCCTCCAACCACTCTCTTGACCTCAGAGCTGAATTCAGAAGAACCCACCTGAAAGCTTTTGGCTGAGACTGACCCATCGGCTGCCCTGAGCCTTGCATCCAGGCTCCGCATGAGGGTCTCCATGCTGCGAACATACTGGAGATCCCGATATGTCCTTAGTTCAAGGACCTCCATGGATTGAGACACATTCTGGACCTAGAAGGAGAACCATTCAGGAGACAAGCTCCTCCTCCCAGCCACTGACAGAAACAGGTGGCCAGGCCCAGCACAGACCTCTGTCAACCCTACTCCCCCCTGATCTCACTAGCAGCCTTCCAATAGCAGGTTCCACAAAGTTCCATCCCTTCACGCCTGGCACCTCCTCCCCAACACTTGGCATCTATCCTCCTGATGCAGGAAGGCAGAAGGTGTTTTCCAAAATGAAGACTAGAACCAGGTGTGGTAGCACATACCCGTAATCCCAGCACTTGGAGGAATAGGTGGAGGATCAGACTTTTAAGGGCATCCTAAAAAGAAGGACCCAGGCTGGGTAGTGGTGGTGGTGCAAACCTTTAGTCCCAGCACTTAGGAGGCAGAGGCACATGGATCTTTTTGAGTTCAAGGCCAGCCTGGTCTATAAAGCAAGTTTCAGTACAGCCAAGACTACAAAGAAGTCCTGTTGTGAAAAACAAAAAAGAGCCAGGAGTGGTGGGTCACAGTTGTAATCCCAGAACTTGGGCTAAAGCAGGAGGATTGCTGTGAGTTCCAACTCAGTCAAGGCTACAGCATAAGTTCCAGGTCAGTCTGGGTCAGAGTGTAACCTTGCCTCTAACAAAAAACAAAACAAAACAAAAACAAAAACAAAACAAAACACCAAAAAGCAAAAACAATGGTGGGAGAATCCTGGGGCTTTAAAAGCTCAGCAATAGAGTGGTTGTCTGGGGTGCACAAAGCCCTGGATCCAACCCAGCATAAACTGGGCAGTTCACATTTGTATGCAAACCACTTGGGAAGTGGATCCAGGAGGATTTGAAGTTCAAAGTCCTCCTTAGATACACAGTGAGTTCAAGAGCAGCATAGGCTATAGAAGACCTGGAGGTACACATCACTAGTCATGCCATGAACTATTTTTTTCAGCCACTGTGAACAATCAAAGGGCACTACATGAAAGTCCACAGCTTCAGGGAAAAGCAGTTTCAGTAAGGGGAGTGAGCAGAGCAGGATTCTGAGAGTCAGGGGTGGGTGGGTGGCAGGTCCCCAGGTACTCCCTGCCGCCAAGTCTCAGCTTCCTCCTCTATTCAGTGAGGGGGTGATTGCAGGCATCACAGCTGACAAATGGGCAGTGACAGGGACTTTAGTCAGCAAAGAATCCGAAACATCCTGGAGACAGGTGAAGTGGAAGCAGCCAGGGTGGAAAGGGTTCTGCATGCAGGAGTGTGTGTGTGTGTGTGTGTGTGTGTGTGTGTGTGTGTGTGTATGTGTGAATACATGTCTGTGTGTATATATGTGTTTGTATGTACATCCATATCTATGTGTATGTGTGTGCGTACATATCTATGTAAGTGTATATATTTGTGTGTGCATATATATCTATGTGTGTATATGTATGTATGTGTGTACATATCTATGTTTGTATATGTATGTGTGTACATATCTATGTATATGTGTGCATGTGTGTACATATTAATGTATGTGTGTATATGTGTGTGCATACATGTCTAATTGTGTATATGTATGTGTGCACACACATCTATGTATGTGTATATGCATGTATGTGTACATATCTATGTATGTTTGTATGCGTGTATATGTGCATGCACATATCTGTGTGTGGGTATATGTATGTGTGTGCACACATATCTATGTATGGGTGTATATGTATATGTACACACACATCTAGGTATGTATGCGTGTATATGTATGTGTGTGTGTACACACATCTGCATAAGTATGTCTCAAGGCCAGAGATTGGTGTTGCTTGTTTTCCACGATAACCCTCCACCTTATTTTTTGAGTCAGGGTCACCAACCCTGAAGCTCATACTTCAACCAGACTGGTTCAAGTCCCCAGCTACTCCTGACTCCCCTTTAAAATGTTTTAAAATTACATTTGTTTGTTTGGTGTGTGGCAGTCATAGAACAACTGGTGGGAATTCATTCTCTCTTCTAACCATGTGGGACCTGGGGGTTGAACTCAGGCCGTAAGGCTTGGCGGCAACTCAGTACCTCTCCCTACCTCCCACTCAACAGGATCTTCCTGTGTGGCCCAGGCTGGACTCAAACTTGGGGCAGTCATTCTGCCTCAGCCTCCCAAGTCCTGGCATTATAGGTGTGCACTGCCACTCCCACTGCACAATTTGCACAAGCCTTGACAGAACGAAGAGCAGGTGAGACCCTTGCCTGAAAAGGGCGCCAAGCACCTTCTTAGCAGGGTCTCCCAAGGCTGCGTGGAGCATTGGTTGCAAGGTCAGAGTGCAGAAGGACAAACTCAGATGTTGCCCCTGACACTACTGCCTTCCCAGCTCTATCAATACGTGGCTTCTCTTTCTAGGAACAAATAATGGATGAAGGAATTCACCTGGGAGACAGAAGTGGACACATGCCTGTCATCCCAACACTGCGGAGACGGAGGCCTGAGGATCAGAAGTTCAAAACTCTAGCTATAGTGAATTTTAGGACAGCCTGGGCTACATGATACCATTTCAAAAGAGAAAAGTAAAGAAGCTGGATGTGATCGTGCACACTTTGAGTTCCAGCACTGGAGAGGCAGAGGCAGGTGGATCTCTGTGTCTGAAGCTAGTTTGGTTCATATAGCAAGTTCCAGGCCAGCCAGAGCTTCACAATGAGTCCCTGTCTCAAAATAAACAATAACAACAACAAGGAGAAGAAAGGTAAATTCAAAATATTTAATAGAACAGGGTATGGTTGCAAACGCCTTTAATCCCAGCAATGGAGAGGCATTGGCATGTGGATCTCTGAGTTCAAGGCCAGCCTGGTCTACAGAGAGGGTTCCAGGACAGCCAGGGCTACATAGAGAAACCCTGTCTCAACAAAACCAAAAAATAAAAAATATTTAATAAAAATGTAAATTAAAAAAAATTCCGAGATGGTATCTCAGTCATTGGCCACTTTAGAACAAGCTACCTGGCTGGATCTGTTGTGACTTAGATGGTGTCAGATAGAGGGGGAGGCAAAAGGGCACAACAGCCTCCCCCAGTGCCTGTCATGCCCCTACCTTCTCCATGAGCTGCCGAAGCTCTCTGCTCCGACCATCCCGGGCACAGGTGCTCTGTGCAGGGATCACAGCTGTGCAGATGCACTTGCCATCCGGCGCCTGGGCTGACGTATAGAGCTGCCAGCCCTCTTCCGGGCTCTGGAAGAGAGTCTGCAGAGGAAAGGGTGTAGTCAGAGAGTAGGAACCCAGAGGGAACTCTCTTCCATCTTACTGGAAAGGGCAGAAGCCCTTTGCTGGGGGGATGGTCTTGCATGCATGAGGACCTCAGTTCAAACTCACAGAAACCATGAAAAAAGATAGAGACAGAGACTGGCTGGTCCCTGGAGGTTCTCTGGCCTGACTAGACAACTGGATAACTTTGCAGGCCAACGAGAGGCTCTGTCTCAAACAGAAGGTGGGAAGTATCTGAAGAACATCACCAGCTGAGATCTTCCTCTGATCTCTGCACACATGTACAAATACATACCATCACACACATGCACACATACGAACAAGGGGGAAGCACTTACTAGCCACTATGAGAACCTGAGTTTGGTTCCCCACAACCCACATAAAGCAGACACCGGAGATGATGTCTGTAAACCTAACACTACATCAAGGTGGGAGGTGCAGACAGGAGAATCCTGGAAGCTCTTGGACCTTCTAGACTGGCTTACATAGGAAGGAACAAGACACTGTCTCAAACAAGGTGAACAATGGACACTGACACCCTAGATCATCTTTGGACTGCCACATGTATGCTGGATCTCGTGAAACCTAGGCTGGCCTTGAACTAACCATATGGCTGAAGGTAGCCTTGAACTTGTGATCTATCTACTCTAACGTCTTGTGTGTTGGGATTACAGGAGGGTAACACCACCCCTGATTATTAGGTGCTGTAGTGGCTATACCTGGTTGTCAACTTGACTATATCTGGAATGAACTAATCAAGAATTGGAAGACTCACCTATGATCCTAATCTGGAAGCTTAGAGATACAAGTTTCTGACCTAGATCTTGGCATGGAGATCTTGAAGCATAGTGGCTATGAATTCCCGAAGATTAAGACAAGGAGATCTCTGGGTTCAAGGTCATCTGGGATTAAAGGTGAGGTGGCACACGCCTTTAATCTGGGCCACACCCTCTGCTGGAGACCTACAGCCTTTAATCTGGGCCACACCCTCTGCTGGAGACCTATATAAGGACATTGGAAGAAGACTCTCTACTCTTCCTCATTTGCTTACTTCATGGGACTGAGCAACTGTTAGATCCTTGGACTTCTATCCACAGCTGCCTCGTGGGACTGAGCAGCTACTAGATCCTTGGACTTCCATCCATAGCTACTGCTGGCCATTGTTGGAAAGTTGGACTACAAACTGTAAGTCATCGACAAATTCCCTAACTGTATAGAGACTACCCATACATTCTGTGACTCTAGAGAACCCTGACTAATACAGGTGCTAGGAATGGAACCCAGGGCCTCCTGCATGATAGGCCAGCACTGTACCCACTGAGTTCCAGCCCCAGGAAGGGAAACTTTCAGCACTCTAAATATCAGTGTGCAAAGGGACCTAAGAATAGCTACTGAAAAATCCAAGACTTTGAGCTGGATGTAGTATTGCATGACTTATAACCCAGCACTTGGGGGCTGAGGCAGAAGGATTGCTTAAGTGCAGGAATTGTATGTTGGAGTGTGCTGTACAGATTGTGTATTCACACTAAGGTCAAATCAATACATGGACCTCCCAGTAGCACTTAAGGAAACCCTGTTTCAGAAGAAAGAATGTAGAGAGAGGGAAACATAATTTTTGCTCATTTGTTTGGTTTTTTGAGGCAGGGTTTCTTTGTGTAGCCCTGGAGGTACTGGAACTCACTCTGTAGACCAGGCTGGACTTGAACTAAGAGATCTGCCTGCCTCTGCCTCCAAGTGCTGGGATTAAAGTTGTACTCCACTACAGCCTGACCTAGCAACATCTTTAAAGAGCAAACACCAGGGTCAGACAAAATGGCTCAAGGGGTAAAGTCCTTGCTGTATAAGCATGAGTACCCCAGTTCAGATCCCAGCACACACACAAGGCCCTGGATAGTGGTGCAAGTTCTGGGGCCATTGTCACAGAAGGATCTCTGCAGTGTCTAGCCAGCCTAGCCTCCTTGGTAAACTCCAGGCTAGCGAGAGACCGTTGAATGGCTCCCAGTGAACTATGCCTGAGGCTGTCCTCCAGTCTCCACATGCCTGCTGTGTATACAACATCAACACACATTGTAAAAGTGGAGGAAACACATAAATATGTAAATAAGTGAAGATCAAATATTTTGAATTGTTGGACAGTATAGACAGAAGAAATATGAGGAAAAGAGGATGTGGGAGCAGGTGCCGTTCAGAGTGTGACTTCCAGTGAGTGCAGACTGGAAGGAGATAGAGGAGCACCATGTGTATGGAAAGGTGGTCCAGGCAGGAGGAACAGCAAGGGCTGGGGCAGGGTCATGGATTGGGTGACAGCAGCAGGGTGAGCTGGGTGCTAAGGGGAAGGAGGCAAGAGTGGGGAGGTGACAGTATGACAGTGAAGGAGCTGGTGAGCAGCAGTCAGGACTTTGGCTTCTGGTGTGGATGACAGGAGAGCCATGGAGGGTCATCAGCAGAAGAGAGATGCGCACTGACTTGGGTGCCCAGTCCCAGCTCTAAGGGACTGCTGGAGTCCAGACAAAGACAGTGAGTAGTGACCATGAGATGAAAAATGCGGAATTCTGGTCCTTTCTAGCATGCTTGTTTTTGTATTGACACAGGAGCACATGCTGGACTAAAACTTGTAGCAATGGATGACGGTGAAGTCCTGATCCTCCTGCCTCCACCTCCTGAGCACTGCTCTGACAGTCATGGACTGCTACACTCTGTTCATGCCGTGCCGAGGAGGGAACCCAGGTCCTTGTACATGCTGGGTAAGAACTCTAGCCACTAAGCCCAGCCCTACCTACAGTGCATCCCGTCACGAGTGTTTCTGGAGAGGCAAGCAGTGCACAATTTACTATTTGGACGGTTGTTACTGATCCCAAACAGGGACAATGCCCAGGAGCTGAGGCAGAGGTAAGCCAGGCTGAGTCAGGAGCGATGGCAGAGACTCCTGCTGCACGCTGCCATCTCCTCCCACTCAATAAATTCTTTTATTGAAATGTGAGCAAATGAGCTAACTACACAGTGAGCTCCACACCTCCACTAATTTATAAGAAAAATAATCCATTCACAGACGACAGCTGAGACCATGGTAATGAGTCAGGCTGTGCTTCCGTACACCCTGCCTAAGTGGGGACTCCCGTGTGACTTTCCTTGAATGAACTCCTGCTCAAACTTTTTGTTTCCTTTACTTACTTAGTGTGTGTGTGTGTGTGTGTGTGTGTGTGTGTGTGTGTGTACACTGTGTGCCTCAGAATGCACATGGAAGGAAGCCAGAAGTCAACTGGCAGAAATTGGTTCTCTGTTTCCACAGTGTGATTCCCTGGAATAGAACTCAGGTCATCAGGTTTAGTGCAAGTGTTTTTACCCTCTGAGCCATCGCACCTACTGACGGGGAGCCGGAGATGGCTCAGCAGTTAGGAGCCCTGGCTGCTCTTCCAAAGGACCCATGTTCAATTCCCAGCACCCACATGGCAGTTCACAACTGTCTGTAATTCCAGTTCCAGGGGGTCTGACATTCTCACATATGGAAGCAGAACACTACATAAAATAAAAAATATAATTTTTAAAAAAGGTTTAAAAAAAGAAAACAAATTAATTAGGCAGAACCAAGGCTCAAACAGCAGAGCCTCCCTGAGGGCTGATAGACAATCAATGGTTGCGGGGGGGAGGGGCTAATGAGACCACAACCATCTCTGAGGACAGATGGGCAGTTAAGGGTAGCTGGGGTTGGGGGACGAAGCTCAAGGCTCTGTAAGTGACCAACCCCCACAAAGCCCACTGGGACACAAAAAAAAGAAAAAGACTTGAAAATAGAAGGGCTGACTGGGAAGAGGGGAGGAGTCAACAGGGGGAGGGGACAAGGAAGGGGGAGGGGATGAATACAATTAAAGTTCATCCTTGCAATGAAAATGCCATTATTATGTATATTGTGCTAATAAAAACTTAAGAAAGATCCAGTGTACTATATGCCCCCACTTAGGGCCCCGGAAGTTGTCACAGTCCATTCTGTCCATGTACTCAGGAGAGATTCTCCTAAGGTCTCCTAGCACGCCCAGGTCCTTCCTAGTGAGCCATGCCTCTCCTGTTCAAGAACTCTTGTTTTGTCTTGTCTTGTCTTGGTTTGGTTTGTTTCATTTCATTTTGTTTTGTTTTGTTTTGTGTGTATGGGTGTTTTGCCTGAGCGTGTGTTTTCAGTCTCCTGGAGCTGCAGTTACAGACAGTTGTTAGGGGCCATGTGGGTGCTGGGAATCAAATCAAGGCTCTTTAGAAGAACAGCAGTCAATGCTCTTAATCCCTGAGCCAACTCTCCAGTCCTTAAGAGTCAGGGAACTCTTAAAGGTTTGGTTTGGTTTCCTTTGGTTTTGTTTTTTTCCAGACAGGGTTTCTCTGTGTAATAATAGCCTTGGCTATCCTGTAACTTGCCTTGTTCACCAGACTGACCTTGAACTCACAGAGATCCAACAGCCTCTCCAGTACTGGTATTGAAGGCATGTACCACTACAACCAGCTACCTGTAAAAGAACTCTTGATTTTGTTGTTGTTATTGTTTTTCATTTTGCTTAATTTTGTTTGTTTTTAGACAAGAGTTCATGTATCCCAGGCTGGCCTCAAACACACTATGTAGCCAAGGATGACCTGGTCTGATACTTCTGCCTACACCCTCAGAGTTCTGGGATGACAGGCAGGTACCACTGTGGCTGGTTTCTTTTAGAGAACTCCTGGCTTCTCCAGGAAGTCTTACCGAGCCAGGAGGCCTGGGGCTGCTCATCAACTCTGGGTACACGGGCTCATTTTCCGGCACCCCCACAAGTGCCTCCAATAAACAAAGTGGCTCCACTCCAGATTAGTTTCAAGGATGCCTGGGTACCTGGACCCTGCACTCTGTGAAGCTGAGCATGGCGATCTCTGTTTTGCCTCCATGTATATCTGTGCATTAAATGCATGCCTGGGAAGATTAGAGGAGGGCATAGGATTCCATGGAACTGATACAGTTATGAGCTGCCATGGTGGTGCTAGGAATTGAACCCAGATCCTCTGGTAGAGCAGCCATTGCTCTTAACTGCTGAGCCGTCTCTTACTTTTTTTTTTGAGGTAGAGTCTCACTAAGTTACTCAGGCTGGTCTTATACTCCTCCTGTGTCCAGGTAGCTGGTATTACAGGCTTAGTCCACCAGGCTCAGTCAGGAGCTCAGTCTAACACAGGAAAAATGGCCCACAAAAGGCTTCCCCTTGCTCCCTGAAGAAAGCACAATTGCTTAGCCTCCTTTCAGAGCAAATCCAATTCTTTCGAAACTGAACAATGAACAGGAGCCCAAATGTTCCTGCCCATATATCCTCCCACTGGCTCAGGTCCCCAAGCAATTAGGCTGGAGCTCCCCTCAAAGATTCTCATTATGCAAAAACAAAGCAGCCCCGTCCACATAATTAGCATCTCCGGCCTGGGTTTCCTGGCATGTCCTTTGAAGCAAACAAGACACTTCTCCCAACATATGAAATATTGAATTGTAAAAGAGAAGCAAGATCTAAGCACCAGGAAGAGACAGCTTCTGTGGCTTTCCTAAAATAATTGTCTGTATGGCACGCGCCCGGCTGCAGTGTTCTCTGCAGCTGTGTAATTAAATGGCCGCCAGGTCTCAGCACACTAAGATCCTGGGTTTTGCCCTGCAGGGTTAAGTTCAAATGTTCAGTCAAGTTCACATCTGTGGAATGGGAATGACCTAGAAGGCTTGATGTTGAACAGTTCAACTGCAGTTTCAAGATTGGGGTCTATGTAGCTTGGTACTAAAGTTCCTAATTCCTGGAGGGGCACAATGGTCTATCTCAGGAAAATGCATTAAATGACAGTGTGGAGCCAGCAAGATGGCCCAGCGGGTAAAGTGCTTGCCTCTAAGCCTGACAATCTGAGTTCAACTCCTGGTACCCACAGAGTAGGAGCAAACTGGCTCTAGAAAGTTGTCCTCTGACCCCACCCCTGCCACGCCATTTGGTGCCTTCACATCGACACACAAATAAATATATGTAAAAAAAAATTAAAGACAGGAAAATCTTGGGCACATGAGAAGAGCGAGGAGCTCCTCACCCAGTTGAAGCCTTTGTCTGGCAGAGTTGGGGGTCCCACACCATCACCAGTTTCAATCCTTCAATCTTCTAGGAATCTCACCAGAAACCCCTGTTTACAGGAAAGCACGAGTCCAAAACCCCTCGTGCAACCAGTGCCTTCTGGTTCTACCTTATCCAATATAATTCCACTCAAGGCACCTCCTGAGCCACCCTATAATCTCACCAAAAGGCAGAGAGGTTCTTTTCAAATACTTTATTTTAAAGGGGGGGGGGGGGATGCGCATGGATGCAGTTCCCTTAAGAGGCCAAAAGAGGGCGTTTGAGCCCCTGGAGCTTGAGTTACATGTACTCGTGAGCTACCTCTCATGGGTGCTGAGAACTGAACTCCAGTCCTCTGTAGAAGAGGGTCATCTCTCGAGCCTCCCAGGCAATCTCTTTTCCTGAGATCTGGTTCCCGTCTTAATACTCCAGCTAATGGGCTCTAAGAGGATAAGCTACGCTCTCAAGTACCTCTTCTTCAAATCACATTTTGTGAGCTGGAGCTTTCAAATACTTTCACGGAAGCTGCTGCCCCAATTAAGCACAGGGCTCCATAATAGACTCAAGGTTAATTAAGCCTGAGACACACCGGGCAATGATAGAGCTCCTTTCCAGAATCCCCCAGTGAGAAGCTGGGGGCGTGACTCAGTGGTAGAACCCCTGCCTAGAATCCCCCAGTGAGAAGCTGGGGGCACGGTGGTTCAGCACTGGCTTTAGTGGTCATGCCAGCCTTGAGTTTTATTCCCAGCTCTGCTAAAATGAAGAAAAGAAAAAAGCTTCCCGAGACAGAGGGATTGTGGCTGAGTCCCCTGGGGGCAGCCACCCCCTGAGCACTGGCTGAGGGAGGTTTAGCCAACTGGAGGAGAGCAAGGAGCTGCCTCTTAATAAAATGAGGATAGAATCGAATTTGAGACTGGGTAATTTAATCAGCAAGCTGAGGTGGCTTGGGGCTTATATATTTATTTGGACCTTTCTTCCTTCCAGAAAAGCATCTAAGTGGTTTACAAGGATATGTAAAACACCACACAATGGTTCCAATTAAATTTGAGAGTGGGATCAGACACTCTGGCAGGGCGGGCTGCCAACCCACAGCCAAGGTGGTCAGATGTCTGTTGTTGCACTTTCCCCAGACAATTTGAGACTGAGAGTCCAGCCCACACAAATCATAAGGATCATATGGCCAAGTACCAGGCCGCTACAGTGAGCTTTTTAAAAAGAATTCTTTTAATTACAATGTAGGGTATGTGTGCATGAACACACAGGTGCACACATGTGCCACGGCATGGGTGCATGTGTCAGTCAGGGGACAGCTTGCAGCTCTCTTCCACTGTTTGAGTTCTGGGGGTTGAACTCAGGCCATCCAAGGACCCTTACTGGCCCCTTGATGGCCCCTAAAAGGATTTTATTAGGCACTGCCTAAAACTAGACAGGTAGGAGTGTTTCTTTTTTTAGTTTCTAATTATATAATAATTGGTATAATAACTTAATATTATAAGATGCATCTACAAAAAGGAACATTATACAGCAATAACAACCAGGAACTCTGGGTCCTCGAGTGCTTATTTAGCATACATAGGCATTGGATTCCATCCTCATATCACACAAAAATATCACATGTACAAATGGAACTCAAAACTTCAGAAATTCTACAAAAGGGCTGTACAACCCAGCCCTACCTCTAAGTCAGACGTTCTTATCACTGGCTTTAAGTTTGGTGTGTGTGTGTGTGTGTGTGTGTGTGTGTGTGTGTCTGTGTGTCTGTGTCTGTGTGTGTGTGTCTGTGTCTGTGTGTCTGTGTCTGTGTGTGTGTTTGTCTGTGTCTGTGTGTGTGCAAATGCGCGCATGCAAAGAATGAATGTGGAGATCAGAGGACAACCTTGGGCTTCAGTGGTCAAGCCTCAAGAGTCACATGTTGTCTACTTTGGGTTTTTGTTGTTGTTGTTGTTTGTTGTGTTTGAGATAGGGTCTCTCTATGTAGCCCTGACTGTCCTGGAACTCACTATATAGACTAGGCTGGTCTTGATCTGTCTGCCTCTAAACACACACACACACAGACCACTCAGTGCTGGGATTAAAGGCATGTACCAACACACCCAGTCCTCCACCTTGTTTTTTGAGAAAGTATCTCTGTTTGACCTGAGCTGGCTGTCCAGGGAGCCCCAGGAACACTCCTATCTCTGCCTTGCCAGCACTGGAATTACAACCATGTATCACCACGCCAGATCTTTTAAAACTGTGTGTGTTCAGGAGGTGGGACTCAAGGTTCTATGCTTGCATGGTGGCAAGTTCTTCAACAGCTATCACCCAACCCAAGCTTAACCTCTTTCCCAAATTTCTTCCCCATTGATGGGGGAAAGCTATCGAGGTGGTTTAACAGTTCAGGTCTCTAACAGCCCCTCCACATTGTATCTCTAGGACCTACATGGTTGCTACTCACAACTGTCTGTAACTCTAGTTCCAGAGGATCTGACACCATCTTCTGGTCTCTACACCCTGCACACATGAGGTGTACAATCATATGTGCAGGCAAAACACCCACACAAATTATTTTTTAATTTAATGCATTTCATTTTATTTATTTATTTTGTGTATTGCATCTCTCTCTCTCTCTCTCTCTCTGTGTGTGTGTGTGTGTGTGTGTGTTGGGGGGTGGGAGTCAGAGGACAACTTTTTGGTTCTGTCCATCATAGGGGCCCAGGACTACATCTCAGGTAGTCAGACTTGGTAGCAAGAACCTTTACTTAGTGATCCATCTCTCCATGTAAACAATGAACAGGAATCCCTCTGTAAGGAAATGTAGATGGAACAGGGCGGTGGTGGTGCACACCTTTAATCCTAGCACTTGGGAGGCAGAGGCCAGCCTGGTCTACAGAGCAAATTCCAGGACAGCCAAGGTTACACAGAGAAACCCTGTCTCAAAAAGAAAGAAAGGAAGGAAGGAAGGAAGGAAATATAGATGGAACCCAGAGCCTACTCAAGCCAAGCAAGCGACTCACCACGCAGTCACACAGCCCAGCCCATCATTCTTGACAGGGCTCTCGTAACCCTTCTACCCTAACACTTTGTTTTGTTTCAGAAAAAGGTCTCATTGAGCCCAGACTGGCCTCTAACTCTATGTAGTTGAGGATGACCATGACCCAGTGCTGGGATTACAGTCTTGTGACACCCCACCCATGCTATACCACACTGAAAGTGGAACCCGGGTCTTCCTATGCTGAACACTCTCACTCAACCAACCAAGATCCAGCCCCAGCAATAAAGCTTGTTTAAATTCATTTTTTTTAATTTTGGCAAAGGCGTAAGAGGAGCATAAGCAGAAAGGAGATTGAGAAAAATGAACGTGTTAAAACCCAGCCCTGGCAGCATATGGTTGACCAAGAATTTGGCTTGTAGTGCCTCAGCACAAAACTCAAAAAGAGAAAGCTGGTCACTTCTGCTGTCCCCAGTGTCCTGGAAGCAAAGTACGCCAGATGCTCCCAAGAAGCAGCAACTATTTCTGGAACTGAGAACAGGCAGGGATTTCTCCCACGGCCTCCCAAAAAGGATTCTGTGATGTCACCCACGTCTTTCCGGGCAAAATCCAAAATCCTTACGGTTAGGAGCTGCCCCTCCCCCTCTCCCTTCCCCCCCCCTTTCTGCCCCTCCCCCCTCTCTTGTGCTGGCTTCTCTTTCTCATCCCTTTATTTCCATCCTTTCTCTCCTCTCCCCTCCTCATTTTCTTTCTCTTCTCTCTTCCCTCCTTCTCTCCTTTCTTTCTTCAGACAAATTCTTGGTCTGCAGCCCAGGCTGGCTCAAACTCAGGAGGAGCCTTCCTGCCTCCGCCTTCAGCGTGCTGGGACTCCAGGTGAAGGATCGCTGATCGCTCGCTCGCACACCTGGCCCCTGGATGTTTTTCAGTCCTATTCCATCGGAGTAGAGCCTAGTCCACAAGGTCCTGCCTGGATCTGTGTTCTCAATTGACAATTTGAATGCTGTGTAACCCAGGCAAGTTGGTTAACTTATCTGAGCCTCACCCTCCTCATCTGTAAAACTGACATGTTAACTGTTCCTACCTCGAAAGGATTCCTGGGGGATGCAACAGTTTACAAAGATAGCCAATAGCATATGCATTTAGAATTAAAATAGCCCTAGGCAGATGGGGTTAGAGAAGTTGGCCACAATCACCATTAGGCTGTACAGTTTTCTTGATGGTGCTGGTGATGGAGCCCAGGGTCTCATACATTCTAGACAGGCACTCCTTCCTCCACGAAGCAGCACACCAGCCTTGAAGCTATTATTAAGGTTGCTACCTTCTTAATACCCAAAGGTCAATTAAGTAGTGTGTGTGTGTGTGTGTGTGTGTGTGTGTGTGTGTGTGTCTCTGTGTGTGTGTCTCTGTGTGAGCGTGTGTGTGTGTGTGTGTGTGTGTGAGAGAGAGAGAGAGAGAGAGAGAGAGGGAGAGAGAGAGAGAGAGAGGTGTCTATGCCAGAAGGCAGCCTCAGGTATCGTTCTTCAGGAGTCATCCACTCCCTTACAAATACTTTTATCCGGGTGGTGGTGGCACACGCCTTTAATCCCAGCACTTGGGAGGCAGAGGCAGGAGGATTTCTGAGTTCGAGGCCAGCCTGGTCTACAGAGTGAGTTCCAGGACAGCCAGGGCTACACAGAGAAACCCTGTCTCGAAAAACCAAAAAAAAAAAAAAAAAAACAAATACTTTTATCACTTTGTGCGCCAGTGTGCCGATGTGGGAAGACAGCTTTGTGGAGTCCTCTCCTTACATCTGTATGTGAGATCTGGGGATGAATCAGGTCACCAGGCTTGCACAGAAAACACCTATACCCACTGAACCATCTTGCCAGTCCCCTCTTATGTTCAGACAGAGTCTCTCCTTAGCCTGAAGCTCAGTTCAGCCAGCCTGGCTGTCAGTGAGGCTCAGGAATCCTCCTGTCTCTACCTCCCCAGTCCTGGGTTTACAAGCATGGACCACCAGGCTCAGGAGTTTTAAAGTAGAGTCTTCATGCTTGCAGGGCAATCACTTTCCCAACTCAATCATCTTCCAGACCTGCATTTGTCTATACCAAGTCCAATTTTATTATCATGGCTATTGTATGAGCATTTGTATGCATATGTAATCACAAGCAAGCCATGTGCATGTGGAGGCCATACGACAGTCTTCAGGAGTGGGTTCGCCTTCTACCATGTGGGTTCTGGGACTCAAACTCAGGTCTTCAGGTTTGCATGGCAGGTGCTTTCCCCATGCCTCCTTGCCAGCCCCCTAGATGTTTGTTTGTTTGTCACTGTACTGACATGCCTGACTCCTTTGGAAGAAGAGAGGTTTAGTTAGCCCTCCTCTCTAGAGATACAAGGGCATAGTGCTGGTATTGAGGTGGCCCTAGTGACACCACGTGATGGATGCTGCTCACATCAGAAGCCTCAAAGTTCTGCATGGGCAGCGCTAATTATCAGTTTGACAGGATCTAGAAGCTCCTGGGCATGCCTATGTTGGGTTATTTTGATGATATTAATTGATATGGAAAGACCTAACATAGTTGTGGGTGGGACCATTCTCAGGTGTGCTGACTTGGGTTATTTTGTTTTGTTGTTGTTGTTAACTTGACACAACCAAGAGTGACCTGGGAAGAGGGAACCTCAACTGAGAAAATGCCTCCATCAGATTGGCCTGTGGGCAAGCCTAGGGTCATTTCCTTGATCAATGGTTGGTATGGATGGGCCCACCCACTTGAGCAATGCCACCCCTGGTATACATAAGAAAGCAGGTTGAACCTGCTTTGGTTGCAAATGACTTTGATCCCAGCACCAATTTTTTATTGTCTCACTGTGTAGCCTTGTCTGGCCTGGAACTTACTCTGTAGACCAGGCTGGCCTCGAACTCACAGAGATCCACCTGCCTCCAGCTCCGGAATACCGGAATCAAAAGCACATGCTATCATCCCAACTGGGCTCTACCTCCTAAAGAACACACTCACAAGGGCTGCGTTGTACCTCAGTTAGAGAGGGTTAGCTCTATCCTCAGGGAGAGATAGAGGGAAGGGAGGAGAGAGGGGGAGAGGGGAAGGGGAGGAGGGAGGGGAGGAGAGGAGAGGGCGAGCGACCTCAACATCACACTGACTTGGGACCTGTGGTACTGGGCAGGGAGCACAGGATACTGAAGCCCCAGCAGTAGCTATGCGTCTGATGGGTGCTCTGAGGACATAGCATGTGCTAACAGGTTCAATCCTCATTACAAGGCTGAGAGGTGCCACTTTTCCCTAGGGCAGAGAAAAAGCCAAGACTCTCGGCCACAGTGGCACAGCCTGTTAGTAGTGGAGCCAGGGTTCAAACATGATCTCCCTTCAGGCTAACACGGTCACAGCAAACATGACCTCAATGCCTTTTCCCTGTCCTTTCCCTCTAAACCTGGGTCGCCATGACCATTCAAGCATCAGGGAGTGATTAAGACAGACCTCTGATCAAGACAGGAAGTGGAATAAGGGTGAGGATTTCTGTCTGTCTTTCAGATGTTTATGGAATGGCTGAATGTTGGTGGGCTGGTAGGTTAGAGACCAAATGTCTTCACATATTCATATTGAATAGCCCCCTGCCTTCCCTCCCTCACCTTCTCCCCTTCCCCTCCCCCAGGAGGGCTGTCTGAGCTAGGCTGACATGGGCTCCTGGCAGGCTCGGAAGCAGTGCTGGAAGAGAGGCTGTGATAAATGCTTCAGGGACACGCCTGGCTGCTGCATCTGAACCGAGTCAGCAGCCAACCCTTTGGAGAGCTTAAGATAATAGCCAGTCGCCTTTTTCAGACCTGGAGGTGCCGAGCAAATCCCAACTGAGGGATAAGCTTGTCAGCCTTTAAAAAAGATATCAGCTCCACCTGGCCGGCCTGAAGGACAGGGAACCGGCTGAGCCTCTGTGCCTCTGCCTGGGAGAGCTGGGGGCAGAGCGGGGAGACTGAGGCTGCCCACTCCCTCCCCACTCACACATTTGTCATTCACTCACTTCTCATTCATTCTCCATTCAAAATCCATCCATCCATGATTCACCCATCCATCCATGTGTATATTCATTCATTCATTCATTCACCCATCCTTTTATTATCTATTCACCCATTGATCTATCGATCTATCTTTCTGTTCCTTTGTTCATGCATTCGATAATTTTATGGTTGGAGGGGTCACTGCAACATGAAGAACTGTATTAAATGGTTGCAGCATTAGGGAAATTGAGAACACTGTTGTAAGGGGAGGTGAAATAGACCATCCAGCAGGGACGTTCCTTAAGACAGGAACCCAACCACTCAAAGTAGCTTCAGGAAGTCTCTGAATATGACCAGATTCACTAGGTCCTTCCCTGTCTAAGAGTACATAAGCAGTAAAGACTGTTGGGAGAGAATCTCAGACATAACAAGCTGCAGAAGAAAACCTTAAGACAACAAATCCAGTTGCCTGGAAGAAGTAGAAAGCAGTCCAGCTGCCCGGAAGAGGTTTAGACCAGAGTCCCTTGGAAAGGACACTGTCCAGCCAGTGGAGCAGCCTGCAGGCTGAGCAGTGAGCTCCAGGTTCCCAGCTTTAAGTGCTGTAACCCATGCTGCAGTGGGTTTTGATGATGCAGCTGCCTTTGAGTGGTTTCTGACCCTGTAATGCCCACTAAAGCACATTGGTTTTCCAAGCTGGACTTTGGTGTTATTTGTACCTTGGTTTCTCCTCAGTCTCTATCTGAAGTGACTAGATGTTTGTTCTCACACAACAGACACTCATGCCGGCTCATGGAATAAGCTAGTGCCCACAAGAATGGGTCACTATAAAAACAGCCTAAAACTAAGTACTTAAATAATAAAATAAATACAAAGGGCGAGCCTTACCAGGCATGTTGGCTCACACCTGCAATCTCAGCACTTGGGAGGCCAAGACAGGACGACTGTAAGTACAGGGCCAGCCTGGGGCTACATATAGAAACCCTGACTAACAACAACTAACAGGTGAATAACAGAAGTAAGCCTGCCTACTATATAGCCCTGGCTTTCTGTCACATCATGTGCCACTGCTGTAGCTATTCCCAGCACTGTGATGACATCCATCATGAGCCCCTTACCAGAGGATAAACTCATAGGGACACCCAACCTTGGACTCTCAGCCTCTAAACATTTCTTCTTTGTACATAATCCAGTCTCTGGAATTTTGTTACAGTCAAAGAAAATAGACTAATCCAGCCCTCTTCCCCATGCTTAAATGTTCCCGCAGTATTTAGGGTACATGCACACATTCACACACATATATACAGTGTTCTGTGACAGTGTTGTGTGACAGCCCTATGCTAGAAATCCTTTAGCAATGGCAGCCGTGGTAATAATTAATAATAAATAACAGCGGACGTTTATTTCACTCCTCTGAACGGTGCCCTGTGCTAAATGCTTGGCAGCTAGTTTCTCACAAGATTAAGTGAGATTAAGCCATAATGAATGTTCAAGTCCTGGCTCTGCTCCCTCTCTCTTGCTTGGTGGATTTCCAAGCATATCACTTGGCCTGTGTGCTCTGTAAAATGGCAATAAAACCAGTCTGCCTCGCAGCCCACACACACCTCACATACACACCACGTACATACACACACATACATGCACACAGACACAAACAAATAAAATGAAAAAAAAAACCAGGACAGAGAATGAACAGAGAAGATCCTTGGCATTGTCGGTGACCTCTGACCTCCACACATGCGCCACCTCACTAGTGTCTGAACCCAGGGGGGTGGCTGCCTTGCACCATATCTGAACTAATGTGGGTGTCACAGATGTGCTTCAGGCATGTCATCAATTACTATCCACCATGAGCCAATCACGGTGCTAAGCATGTGGTCCACGCGGCCCCAGGCTCTTATCACACACAAAACCCGACAGCTTCCAAAATGCTTGTGAGCGCCCTGCTGATTCTTTTCTAATAAACGTCTTCTTTGAAGTAAGTTTAGGTTTACAGGAAAATTCCACAAGACAGCCCAGGGAGCACCCGCCTGGTCCCTGCTCCCTCTCTTGCATCGTTAATGTCTTATATAATCCCAGTACATTGATCACAACTGAGCCCCCGTCCCTACTAACTGAATTCAGACTTGTCCAGTTTCTCCAGTTTTCCCACTCAAGTCCTTTTTTGGGTCCAGAAACCAATCCAAGATCCCACACTGCACTGACTCACCTCGTCTCCTTACTCTTCTCTGCTCTGGGACACTGTCTCCACTCTTTCCTATGACCTTGACAGCCTTGAGGGACTACTCAGTGATTCTGTAAAACGTCCATTAGTTTTTTGGTTTTGGAAGCCGGAGATTGCCCAGTTTTCTATATGAAGCCTGATTCTCAGATCCTCCTTTTTATACTTAGGAGGAACTTCACTGGGGTGTAGCTCAGCAGTAGAGCCCCCCCTCTCACCCCCCTACACCCCCACCCCATCTGGAATTCCTCAGTGAGGGTTGGGGGCGTGGCTCAGCTGTAGAGCCCCTGCCTAGAATCCCTCACCACCACCATCACCACCACCACCACCACCACCACCCCCAGGACTGGGACGTGGCTCAGTGATCCTTGCCTAGATTCCCCAGTGAGAGGCATGGCTCAGGGATAGAACACTTCTGAGCATACACAAGGCCATGGGTCACACAGCACCACCACCAACCCCAAGAGAGGACCAAGATCCATGATGTCCCTACACCCTTCTCATCTGTTTGCAGGTTCCCCCCAGATGCCGCTGTCTTCTGCAGCAGCTGCAGCTGAATTACTGAATGAACAAATCCTGGCACCACAGTCATTTAGCTCTCAGCCCACAGTTTGGCTTGTTCTGTCTGCCTCCCCGCCAGAGGCCAGATCTAGCGAAGTTCAGAGAGACATAAAAACGCCTGTCTTCTCAGAAAGATTCCTTTTTGATCCTTTTTGTGTTGACATCAAGGACTCATTTCTTTAATACTTAGCAGCTTTTGAACCAAGGACGGGAGCAGCGAGCTGCATTTGCATCAGACAGCTGGTTTTCCAGGAGAGCTAGAGGAGCCTTTCTGGTGGCTTTTCCTTCTTCCTTCTCCCAACCTGTTACTGCTGTCTCTGCCTCTTCCTCCCTGGTTTTCCCTGGGCCTCTGGCAGTGGTGGGGCAGTTAGACTGAGGGCTCTGGAATTATCTAGACTCTGAGATCTTCCTTGCCGTAGCCCAGAGACTAATGAAAAGTACCCATGGCCCAGGTTGCTGCAGCCTATTTAAAATAAGTGTTTAAGGGGGCTGGAGAGATGGCTCAGTGGTTAAGAGCACTGACTGCTCTTCCGAAGGTCCTGCGTTCAAATCCCAGCAACCACATGGTGGCTCATAACCATCCGTAATGAGATCTGACGCCCTCTTCTGGGGTGTCTGAAGACAGCTACAGTATCCTTGCATATAATAATAAATAGATCTTTTAAAAAAATAAAAAAATAAGTGTTTAAAATTGTTTTAAAGACTTTTTGTAATTTTTAAGTGTGTGTGTGTGTGTGTGTGTGTGTGTGTGCGCGCGTGCGCATGTATAACTTAGGTCTTCTACAAGAACAGTATGGACTCAATCTCTAAGACATCTCTCCAGCCATTTATTTATTTATTTATTTATTTATTTATTTATTTATTTATGGGGGGTATCATGATGAATGTTTAGAGGTCAGTAGATAACTTTTGGAGGCGGTTTTGGCTTTCTGACATGTGGGTCCCAGGAATGGAACTCCAATCCTCATGCTTAGAGGCAAGCGAGTTTACCCAAATGAGTGGTTTCAGGTCGCATCATTGTGCATCCAAATTTGCAATGGGGACCAAGAAGCCCGCAGAGCAGGTGCCTTTTGCTAGTTGGCACCGGGAACTCGCTCCCTTAGCCGCTCAGCGCAGGTCCAGTTCCTTTCTCAGCCCTGGAAGGCCCAGCTCCAGGCAGGGGGTGGAAGACAAATAGTGATTTCTCAGTCTGCACGGCCCCTGCTGCTGGAAGCCCGACTCCGTTTTAATCTCTCACCTGAAGTTTGTCAGAAGTAAAAATGAGCCTGGATGAGCTTTTTAGACACTTCCCTCAACTTACAGGAATTCAATTTCTGGCCAGGGTATAAATCTGCAGCCCTTGGTACTCGCGGTGGGGGCTGGGCCTGAGCTGCGGCAGGGGCTGGAGTTCGGAAATCAATCCCGCTGTGCGGAGAGGTCGGCGCGGGAGAAATTTATCTTCCGTGCTGGCGGAGGCGTTTGTACGGACAGCCAGGGACACCCTGGCACAAAATGAAACGTTTGCTGCAAGGAGGCTCCCGGGCAGGCTGGAGACAGACGGTAGAGGCTGCACACAGGCTGGGACAGGAGGGCACGGGAGCTACCCGCTGCCCAAGGAGCCTAGGCCAGCAGCTGCCCGCTCTTGGGCCGGCCCCCACGGCTACTGCTGCGGAAGTCCAGGATACCTGCTGGTTTGCCACCCCTTCTTCCCTGCTCTCCCGCCATCTTTTTCTCTTCTTCTCTTTTCTTCTCTTCTCTTCTTTCGTTCTTTCTGTGCTGTTGATCAAACACAGGGCTTGAGCTCGCTAAACCAGAGCTCTGCCTCTGAGTCCCAGCCCCTTACTGGGGGATTCTACGCAGGGGGTCTACCGCTGAGTCACATCTATCTCTAGGGGGGCTACTTCATTTAGGTGTCTAGAGCATTCTTCACTTGGTTGTACCTCTGGACATACGTTCCAAGGATTCAAACGAATGTCTAAATGTATTTGATCCAAGTTTCCTGTGTTCAAATCTTAGTTCTGTTATGTGCTATTGGACTTGTAGTAACAGCCACTCTGGACCTCCGTCGCTCAGCTGTAACAGGAGGCTCAGAATAGTGCCAAACTCATGGTCTCGGAATAAGCTGTTTAAGTATTTAAATGCTTTACGTGATGACAAGTCAGGGCGCTGCTTTCATCCCCGAACATGGGAGGCCGAGGTGGGGTGGTCCAGAGTCCAAGCACAGCCTGGGCTCTATAGAAACACACGGAGCAAACAGAAGCTATTCCCTGCTGTGTGGCACACAGGGAATGCCAGAGAGCTGCATTCGGAATAAAATAAATGGATAGGATAGTGTGGTGACGCGCCTTTAGTCCCAGCACCCAGTAGGTGAAGGCGAGAGGGGTCTCTCTGAGTTGGAGGCCAGCCTGGTCTACAAAGTGAGCTCCAGGCAGCCAGGGCTACACAGTGAGACCCTGTCTCAACGTAAACAAACACATAAATAAATACTAGTGAGTGGGTGTGACCTGGAGTCAAAAAAAAGGGGGTCACACAGTCTGAACTTACCTTTGTTCCAATTACACTTTATGTATGTATGTATGTATGTATGTATGTATGTATGTGTGGTGTGTATGCACATGTCATGGCAAGCTTGTAGAGTTCAGAGGATAACTTTCTGTGGTCAGTTCTGTCCTTTCACTCTATGGGTTCCAGGGGTCAGACTCAGGTGGACCGGCTTGGCAGTGCCTCTACAGAGCCATCTCACAGGCGCTGCCTTGGCTCTGCAGTACCAAAAGTGAGCAAGCTCTTTACAGGCTCTGAGCCTTGGGTTCCTCATTTCCCAAACAGGCAAACTGGTGACAGTACAGTTGATGGTTTGCGGATGCAGGGAGCTAATGTATTCTGAGTGCTTAAAGTCGCAGTTCAGAGAGAGCTCTTGAGATGCCCGAGGCTGTTTTCTTCATAAAGGGGGCTAGGACTGCAACTCCCCAGCTCCCCAAATTCACACACAAGTCAAAAAGAGACAAGTGAGGAGGCAATTATAAAAGGGTGTGACGAGGGCTGTGTGAGGAAAGCTGACTGAGCAGGGCTGACGGAGGACAGAAGCCGCAGTAACTGAACAGAGCAAGTGGATGAGGAGGGGCCATGGGGGTGGGACGGAGGGAACCGCACCAAAGGCCCCCAGTGGGCACAGGGCACCTGCTCCTCCCAGGAGCATTCACTAAGCATCTACTATGCACTGGGTACTGCCCCAGGCTCTAGAAATGCAGCCATGAATGAGGTCCTTGCCTTCCTAAAGGCTCTACCCTAGTAGAGCATTTCAAAAGCTGTCAATGAGAGGCTGAGGATAAACCTAGGGGTGAGAGGGGGGTGGGGTCTGGGAGGCGAGCTAGAATGTTCTTCATTTTTTCTTCCAAATCCAATTTTTTTTCCTCTGCTCCATTCTCTCTGTGTAGGAGGCTTGTGTAGGCATTACTTTTATTACTGTAACAGAATGCCTGAGGCTGGTTAATTTATAAAGCAAAGATGTTTATTTAACTTTACAGTTGGGGAAGATGAAAACGCAAAAATCATGTGGGTAGTTAGGTCAGCCACAGATCCTCACCACCACACTAGCCCTGAACTCATTATGTAGCCCAGGCTGCTTTTGAACTCATGGCAATCCTCCTATTTCAGCCTCCCAAGCACTGGGGTTACAGGCACACACCACTCTACCCAGTCCTTTATCAATTATTTTTGAGCTGCTGTTGGTTGACTGGCTTCGGAGCATGCATCAACTCCCTTCTGAAGGCTTTCTCCATACACAGCCACACTCTGAGACACTAGAGTTAAGCCAACATGTGCATTGGGGAGGGGCACACAGTTTATCCCGAGATTGGACTGAGCCAAGGCAGCCAGAGAAACTCCTGTGGAATTCTATGCATCCTTCAGACTTTCCCAGGTTTTCCAAAGAAATTCATGTCCGAGGCAGAAAGCTACGGCCCAGCATCTGCCTAGCATGCGTTAGGGCCTTAGGTTCCATCCCTTGGATCCAAAGAGAACTGCACAGAGACAGAACGCACTTGCAGGAGAGTGGGCGGCAACGGCCACCTGGGTCACCGAGCCCTTTGTTAATAAGAATGGGCCACTTGAAGGGAAAATCGATCCTGGCAGAGCTGGGGAGCAGCTGTTCCCAAGCAGGGAGGCCCTTTGCCCCTCTGCGCCTCTGCGGATGACAGTCAGCAGGGGCCTGTCATTGTCTCACCAGGCGGCTGAGCTCAGAAGGGCCTTCAATCAGCAGGCATTGTGGCCAGCTGCACCTGTGGCCAGCCGCTTAAGGAGCTCTGGCAGGCACCTCCAGCCTCAGCGTTCTGAAGACCAGCCCTGCAAGTGCTAATTGCATTATTACCTGCGTGCATGCCAAAAACACTGCATGCGAGGCTCCTGCACTTAACCTCGCCCAGCACGTGGCAAAGAACTTGCCTTGCGTGGTGCTGCTTTCTAGCCCTGTTAATTTGGGCAAGTGACTTGAACCTCATGGTGCCTCAGTTTCCGTGTTTGTAAGACAGAGCTATGGTATGTCTCAGTCTCCACTGCTGGAGGAATGCTAGGGTGTGCCTTAGAGGGAAGTTTCAGTGGCAGAGGCTGCTGTGTCCTCCCAGACTGGAGAAGGAACAGCAATGCTAGATGACCCCAAGGAAGGACTTGAAGATGAGGAGACAGATGGCTGACAAGGAGCTATGGGAGCAGTGAAGACTGGCAGCTGTCAGGTGTCACCAGAGGCTGGAGTCCTGGCTTGGCAGTCAATACTCAGTGCTCTTGCAGAAGACCTGAGCTCAGTTCCCAGCACCCACATTCATAGCTACACAACTGCCTATAACTGCAGCTCCGGGGACACAGCACCCTCTTCTAGCCTCTGATGGCACCGCACTGTACATTCTCGCACACAGACACGCACCCACACACAGAAAATAAAAACATTTTAAAACAACATAAAAAGAGCTGCAACCCCAAGCTTTGGCAGGGAAAGTATGGTGTGCTGGGTGGTTTCATGTCAACTTGGTACAAGCTAAGTTGTCATCTCTGAGGAGGGCCCCTCAATTAAGAAAATTCTTCTGATTCTGGAGAGATGGCTCAGAGATTAAGAGCACTGGCCGCTCTTCTAGAGGTCTGAGTTCAATTCCTAGCATGGTGGCTTATAACCAGCTATAATGAGATCTTGTGCCCCTTCTGGTGTGCAGGCATACATCAGGCCGAACACTGTATACATAATACATAAATAAATATTTTTTAAAAGAAGAAAGAGAAAGATTGATTCTTCCATAAGATGGGCTATAGGCAAGCCTGTAGGGCATTTACTCAATTATTGATTGATGTGGGAGGGCCCAGCCCATTGTGGGTGGGGTCATCCTTGGGCTGGAGGTCCAGAAAGCCAGTAAGCAGCATCCCTCTACAGCTTCTACATCAGCTCCTGTCTCCAGGATCCTGCCCTGTTTGAGTTCCTGTCCTGACTTCCTGTGATGATGAACTGTGGTGTGGAATAGTCTGAATTAATCCTTCCCTCCCCACTTGCTATGATCATAGTGTTTCATCGAAGCAATGGTAACCCTAAGGCAGAGATGGTGTGGCCAGAGTGCAAAATTTGGAGTCCCTATGCAAGATACTTAGAAGTGGAAGATGGGAAATGGGGAGAGGGAAGGGTCACCATATTTCCCCTCTGTTCCCCTTTCTCCAGCCTGCAAGCACCCTCTGCAGCTTTCTGTTTGCCAGAAGCAAGCAGAAAGCCAGGGAGCAAGGGCACTTGGGAAATGTAGTTTTCACAGGTCTATCCCACAGGGCAGTACAGGAAAAGGTCTGGCATGGTCTCCAGATACATAACCAGCACTCAGGACCAGATTCCTGCTCTCCACAGTCATCTGAACCAAACTAATCATGGTGGAACATTCACTCCTGTTCACAGTCCCAGGTCATCTCTAAAATGAAGTAAACAGGATAATGTTCTATTTTGTCATTTAGTTTATTTGCTATTTATTTATTTAGTTGTTGTTGTTTTGAGACACGGTCTTTCCGTGCATCCATGGCTATCTTGGAACTCTCTCTGTAGATCAGACTGGCCTCAAACTCAGAGATCTGCCTGCCTCTGCCCTCCCAGTGCTGGGATTAAAGATGTGAGCCACACTACCTACAGTTCTTTTTAATGCATTTTCTTTTTACTTATAGGTGTGTGTGTGTGTGAATGTGTGTCTGTGTGTGTGTGTGTCTGTGTGTGTCTGTGTGTGTGTCTGTGTCTGTGTGTGTCTGTGTCTGTGTGAGTGTGTGTGTCTGTGTGAGTGTGTGTGAGTGTGATTGTGTGTGTGTCTGTGTGTCTGTGTGTGTGTCTGTGTCTGTGTGAGTATGCGTATGTGTGTATGTGTGTGTCTGTGTAAGTGTGATTGTGTGTGTGTCTGTGTGTATGTCACATGAGTGTAGGTGCCTATGGAGGCCAGAAGAGGGCATGAGGTACATTAGAACCAGAGTCATAGGCAGTCGTGGGTGCTGGAAACCAAACTTGGGTCCTTGGCAGGAGCAGCAAGCACTCTTAGCTGCTGACCCTTCTTTCCAGGCCCAAGTCCTCTTGTCCATAGTGAAGGATGAAGTAGAAAAGTCACCACCTCTGAGAAGCCCTCCATAATTGCTCCCTGAAAGCAAATCTTTAAAAAAAAAAGTGTTCTTTGTTTGTTGTGTGAGTGTATGCATACACTGTCTATGGGTGTGGTCACACATGCCTCAACTTGCCTGTGGAGATCAGAGGACATGTTTACAGTGCTGCTTCTCTTCTTCTACCATCCCAGCAGCCCCAGACCTTCTTATCTCCTTTTTGTTGACCCTTGTCATGATGAAACCTTATTATCACACTAGTTGGTGAGTGAGATAGATGAACCATGCTCTAGATGTGGCTTCTCCCTATAAACGTTTCTGGTTCCCAGTGTGGCAGTCTGAGAGGGTGATGGGTCCTTTAAGAGATAGGACTAGGAAGAGGTCATTAAGACCTGTTCCCCAGCCCCCTCACCAGAGAGTATGGTCATTCTGGGTGGGGACCCCTCCTGTTTATTCTCTCCAGAAGGTTCTAACAGTGAGCTTAGAAGTGGGAGTGTGGCTCAGTGGTACAGCCCCTCTACCTTAGAATCCTCCAGTGAGGGGCTGGGAGCAGAGCTGATACCAAACACAGGCCCTTGAACTTCTTCACTGTGTGCTGAACCTTTCTGCTTTATAAAGTCATCCAACCTCAGGCATTTCATTATAGCCATGAGAAAGTAGCACAACTAATCAGGAGGGAAGTGGCCAAGGACAAGAACATCCGTCTCCATCATCTCCACTTTCTCCATGTCTAAACTGTCCCTTACAACCTGGTAGATGACAAATAAATATCTGTACAGTATTTCCAGAAGAAGGGAACCCGAGTCGATGCTGCTTGCTTCCATGTTAAGTGCCAGAGCTAGGGTTAAGAGCACAGGACTGGGGAACTATTGGTCTCTACTTTGTTGCCCTCCTCCATCTGGCCCTAAACCATTCTAGTTCCACGAATCCCTCCATGCTTAGAGAAAAAGTCACCGCTTCCAGGAAAACCCTCTCATTTCCAAGGACAGGGTCCAAGTGAGGGTCACTGTGTGTGTTCACTGATACATACGCCAGGCTAGCTGGCTGTAATCTTCCAGGGATTCTCCTGTCCCCATCCTCACCTCTACGAGAGCATTGGCATTACAGATCCTTGCTATCATGGCTGTCTTTATGTGGTTCCTGGGATTTGAACCAGAACCTCACGACTGCACAGCCAATCTCCCCAGCCCTCACTTCCCACTTCTCCATCCTTTACCCTTTCTCCTTACTTTCTTTTATTCTTTCTCACCCCCCATCCCTCCTCCCCTTCCTTGCATCCTCTCTCACATGGTGGACACAGCTGGCCAGCTGCAGAAGCACAAAGGAATTGAGCGCATGCCTGTTTCTCTTCTAAGGCTTTCACTGGCCCTTTCCTCCTCTCCCTCCATCTGTCTGTCCTGCTCTGTCAGTCATTCCTTTTTCCCCTCTCCTCTTAGAGTGGACACACAAACTACCCCATGCTTTTTGAGATAGGATCTCACTATGTATGTAGCTTGACCTGTCCTCAAACTCTCAGCCATATGCCAGAATCAGCTGACTTGAGTTCAGATCTTGGCTCCTCCACTTTCTGGCTGTGTGACCTTGGGCAAGTGATTTAACCTCTCTGAGCCACTCTTTTCCCATTTGCAGAGCAAGAACAGTGGCAATGCTTCCCATTAGTGTCAAGAGAACTGAGTGTGCTCTCTGCTTGTTCGGGTCAGCGTCTTCCTCAAGGATCCATGTTGAAATTCCTAGGCACGTCAGGGAGGCGAGGGCTGAGTCTCCAGCAGTGAGCTAATGAATCCGAAAGGGCCCACAGCTGTGTCATGGGATGTTCAATGCCAAGTTGGCCTAATTTTCAGCCCCGGGGAACTGAGAACAGGGACTACTGTCAGACAACCATGCTGAAGTTGCACAAATGTTTAGTGGTCCCGTAGCCCTCATTGGTAATGCTCAGGGAGTATAGGAGCTGTTCTTGAGGTTCGGCCCGAACCCCATGCTGATGAGATATGCTTACCTCATATGTATATATGAGATATACAGCTGTGACCTCCATATCCCTGGCCTTGGTTGAGAAGCATCACAGCCTGGAGAAGACTGGAAGACACCCTCAGCGCCACAGGTGGCAGGTGACTGATGGCTAGTGTGAGCACCCACCCATGATCATCTAGAGGGAGGGCTCTGTAATGCAGTTTGTATTTAAAGTGTTCCCCACACACGAGAGGGAAGATAGAGGTCTTCCTCAATTGCTTCATATACATATACACATACCTCTGTGTGTGTGTGTGTGTGTGTGTGTGTGTGTGTGTGTGTGTGTGTGCACGAGCGCGCACTTTGAGGCAGGGTTTCTCACTGAACCTGGAGCTCAGTGGCTGAGGGAGGCTGGCTCCTCTTGTCTCTGGGTCCCCAGCACTCGTCCTAGGAGTGCACTATGACGTCTGGCTTTTTTATGTGGGTTCTGGGAGATTAGACTCACAGCCCAGACTTCCACGGAAAGCACGTTCCCAAGTCAGCCCTTCCACGAAGCTAAGACTAACCTTGAACATCTGCTCCTCTTGAGATTACAGGTATGTCCCACCATGACTTTCATTTGTTAGTTAGTTTGTTTGTTTGGTTGGTTGGTTTTTGTAGTGCTGAAGATGACTCTCAGAAAGTTGAGCAAACTAGACCAGAGCTCTACCATTGAACCACACCTCCAGCACCTCACTGGGGGATTCTAGGCAGGGGCTAAATAACTGAGCCATGTCTCAGGCCTCTACTGTGCAGATTTCAAAAAATAATAAATAGGTTGTGGGGTGGCTGGGCCATAGAATGTTTACTTAACAGGCATGAGGTTCTGGTTTCAATCCCTTGTTTTATACACACACACACACACACACACACACACACACACACACACACTCCAAACATGACTTGCAAAAGATAAGATTCTCAGCATGTCCCTTATTCAGATGGGAAAACTGAGGCCCAGAAAAGGGACTCTGGGTTTAGGTCATGGGTCAAGAAGGGACTCATGAGCTGGGGTGTGACCTTTCTACTGTTCGTGCCAATGTGTGAGTGGCTGCCTTTGCTCAAGTGTGAACAGAGAAGATAGCGTAGACAGGTTCTGGTCCACGATGAACAGCTGGGTGTTTCTATGAGTATGTGCAAGGGAGGCAGCCCCTGGCGGGTGTGAACGCATGTCTCTTTATTCACTCGGGTGTGAACATGTGTGTGCCTTGAGCAGAAGGCTGATCAATTGTGTGTCTCAGGGTCAAGAAGAGGGATCAAGATAAGGGCTTTTGTTATGCAAGCAGGAGGACCTGAGTTCTAATCCTGAGCATCCATGTAAAAATTGAGCAGGGGTTCCTGTTACCCCAGCACTGTGGGAGGGGGAGGGGGAGTGGGGCGGGATGCTGCGCCAACCTGGCTCAGGTTTTAGTGAAAAACCTTGTCTCCGAGGAGTAAAATAGAGAGTGATGGGGTAGGACCCCAGTGTTCTCTGGCTTCTGTGTGTACATGGATGTGTGCACTCCTACACACACACACGTGTATACATCACGCATACATGCATACAGAACTGTGTATTCACAGTGAAGCTCTGTGTGTTTGCGCACACACGTGTTCATAGTGGGACAGCTCTGGGAGACTCCACTAGATCTGGTACTGAACTCGAAGCCCTCAGTGGGTGAGGGAGGTATCCCACCAGTCACGGCCTGTTATTTATAGATAGATCCAGCTTCATAAATTTCAAATGTTTTTTTTTTTATCTCCCTCACTGCCAGGCCCTTATAAATATTCATGAGTTTCCTGCCTTGGAATATCTGAGTAGTTGGGAGGAAGGGGGGGCTGGCCGATAGAGGGCAAGGAGAGGGTCCCTGGTGGCATCAGGCGGCAGGCCGTGGGGAGGACGGGTCCCCTTGGATTTGTTCTCTCGCTTCCAGGCTTTCCTTCCAAGCCACAGCTGGTGAGATGGAGAAGGCTGGCCGCCAGGATGGAGCTCTTCCAGCGTCTGCTTTTATTCTTCCCTGGTGACTGTGGAAAAATGCTGCCCACTCTAGGGCAGAGAAGGTGTCCACCCGGTTTTCTCAGCTCCAGCTGAAGCTCTAGGTGGGAACCTTAGTACCTAGGATCCCTAGCTGCAAACCAGCAGGGATCCCACAAAGAAGGCATATATGACTCCCAGCTCATGACATCCCATTGTTGGGAAGAAAGGGGTGATAAGACTGGGAAGGGGGCCAGCAACAGGGCTCAAAAGGGAAAATGGTGCTTGTGACCAAGCCCTACCAGCAGAGTTCAATTCTTCGGATCTACAGGGTGGAAGAAGAGAAGTGGCTCCCCCAAGTTGTTCTCTGACTTCCTTACATGGGCCTGGTCAAGCACACACACACACACACACACACACACACACACATACTCACACACACACTCACATTCACACATTCACACACACATCCATACACTCACACACATTCACACTTGCACACATCCACACACATGCACATTCACACTCAGATCCACACACACACACAGGTACACACTCACACACTTATTCACACACACTCACACACCAAACACACTTGCTCACACACAAACTCACATAGTCACACACTCACAAACAACACACACATTCACACACATGCATTCACATACTCATACAAACAATGCACACCCCCACACTCACATATACATATACACATTCACACTCACTCTCACACACGTACACAGACACACACTCACTCTGACACATACTCAACACACTCACACTCACACACAATACACACTCACATGTACTCACACACACATACACACATAACACACATTCAACACTCACACATTCACACACAATACATACTCAGACACTCTCACAACTAACTCACACACTCATAACACACTTACACACATACACAATACATACTCACACTCACAAATCTCTCACGCACACTCACAAACACACTGACACAATAAAAGAAAATCAATGAGAGGAGGAAAGATTGTTCCGCTTCATGGCTTTAGAGCTTTCAGCCCATTGCTTTGAGTCTGAGATAAGACCAAACACGGAAATGGGTGCCACAGAAAAGCTGCTCACTTCATAGCAGCAGAAAGCAGAGAAAGAGAAGGCACGGGACACAGGAGATCCACTTCTAAACAAGACCCCACTGGCCTACTTCCTTCATGCAGGCCCCACCTACTAACAGCCCAGTCAGCTATGGGGATGAGATTAGCACCTTCACCATCCAATGGTCGCTCAGTAGCCCCACCTGCTGGGGAACAAGCCTTTAACACACAAATCTTTGGAGGTTGTTTTACGTTGTATATGCAAATTATGTAGCCTAGTCTGGCCTTGAGCTCCATATCCTCTTGCCTCTGTGTGTGTGTGTGTGTGTGTGTGTGTGTGTGTGATTGCATGCTGTAGTATAAATGTGGTTCCAAGCCAGACTGTCATACCAGCACTCACGTGGAGGCGGAAGGATATGGAGCTCAAGGCTAGCCTAGGCTACACAGAGTTTGAGGATAGACTGAATGATGTGAGGCCCTGTCTCAAAAACACAAAACAAACAAACAACAACAAGAACAGTTTAGAAATCAAGACACTCAACAGTTCATAAGAAATGGGTCAACAACTAGGGAGAGAACACACGGGCCCCATTGATTTCCCAAATAAACACAGTTTCTGCCTTTTCTGGTTTGGAGGTGGGCTAGCCTTGTGTTTTAGCTATGCTTAATTGTCAGCTTGAAACAGCCTCAAGTCCCCAGATGGATCTCAACCTGCTTGTGGAAATGTCTGTGGGAACTATCTGGATTGATGGTTGATGTAAGAGGGTTTCCACCCCAGTCAGGTACGGTGGAAGACACCTCTAATCCCAGCACTCAGGAGGCAGGTGGATCTCTGTGAGTTCCAGGCCAGCCTGGTTGACACAGCGAGTTCTAGAATAACCAAGGCTACAAAAAACAAAACAAAACAACAACAACAAAAACCTCGAAAGAAAGAAAGAAACAAAGAAAGGAAGAAAGAAGGAGAGAGAGAGAGAGAGAGAAACAAAGAGTCCTGCCTGCCTACTGTGGGTGGTGCCATCCCTGGGCCTGGGCCTGGGGCCAAACCTTCAAGATAGCCAGGTAGCAGCATTCCACTGGTTTCTGCTTCAAGTTCCTGCTTGAATCCCCACCCTAACTTCTCTCAATGATGAACTGTGACCTGGAAATATGAATCAATAAACCCTTCTTATCCAAGTTCATTTGACTAGTGTGTATTATCACAACAATAGAAGAGCAACTAGAACATCTGGTCTACCTCAGCACTCAGTTCCAATCTGTTGTAGGCAAACCTCGGTTTCAAACATGGTCTATCTCAAGACTCAGGCCAGGCCTGGTCCATGCCAGTACTTAGTTTCACCCTGTTTTATTTCAGGATCTGGGTGGGGCTCCTTTCTCTGGAGTCCCCAACACTGCTGTGATCTGTTGAAATTAGTTTGTTTCTAGTCTAAGTTGCATCGATCTGGGGTCTAGCCTTAGATGCATGCTTAGCCTTTATGTACACATGGTTTGTGCTTGACTAGAATCTGGCAGTCAACTCTGGATCATCTAAAGACCTCAGAATTGTTGTCTTGCAGGTTGTTGTCTGATCAAAGCTTGGCCTATCTCACGACATGGATCCAGGTGACTCCATGGTCACAGTGCCCTAGTTTCTCAGCATGCTGTCATGTATGGAGTCCACCCCCCATACACACACACACACACACACACACACACACACACATGCCCAGGGCCCAGGGCCTCTCAGATGAACATCCCCCACAAATGAAGGTAAGGCCATTTCATTTTCCAACATGGTTATCTAAAGATATTCTTTCCTTAAAAATTATGAGCTCCCCCTTACTGAGTAGTACCCTAGATCCTCCTGTCTCTACTTCTATGCTGTGATGGTAACTATGTACCTCTGCACCTAAATTTTATTCCCCCAAGACTTCTCCCCATTTTATGTTTATTACTCTTAAATATCTTTTTTTGAAAGGTTTATTTATTTTATGTATTTGGGACATTGTCGCTGTCTTCAGACAAACCAGGAGAGGGCATCAGATCCCATTACTGATGGTTGTGAGCCACCATGTGGTTGCTAGGATTTGAACTCAAGACCTCTGGAAGAGCAGTCAGTGCTCTTAACCACTGAGTATCTGTCCAGTCCACTTTTAAATATCTTCATTATTATTATGGTGTGTATGATGTCTGCCTATATGTGTGCAAGTTCATGTGTGCGCATGTACGCATGAGTGCCACAACCTGTGTGAGAAAGCCAGAGAACACTTTTGAGAGTTAGTTCTTTCCTTTTACCATATGGATCCCAGCGATCAAACTGAGCTCGCAAGCACCTCTCTCCACTGAGCCATTCTGTTGGCCCTGCATGAGGCTTCCCTAACAGAGCCTGTGATTCCAGGCACTCAGTCACAGAGCACAAGAGTGAGTGGCTGTCACCATCTCCATCTCGGCACCACTCCCCAAGGGGATGCTCTGACCTGTGGGCCATCCTGTGCAGGAGACCTTGGGAACGAGGCACTCCTAGATCCCCAGGGCTCCAGTCTCTGCTAACTGGTAGGGGACAAACAACCCATTGTGGTTTCACTGTGAAGTCGTTCCGCCGCTCACACATTTGAACCCTTAGTCCCAGGTGGTGGTGCTGTTTGGGAAGGTTGAGGAGATGGAGCGTCAATGGAGTAAGTGGGTCACTGGGAATAGGCCTTGAGATTTTTCAATGTGTACACACATGTGCATGTGGATACACGTGTGTACATGAATACGTAGAAGCCAGAGGTCAACGTTGTTTCTCAGGAGCCATCAACCTTGATTAGGGAAGACAGCATCTCTCACTAGCCTGGAACTCACCAAACAGGGTAAGCTAGCCCAGTTTAGCTAGCGAGCTGCAGGGACCCTTCTGGCTTTCCCAGCACTGGACCTACAAGTACAAGTCACCCATGCCTGACATTTGACATGGACTGAGGGTTAGAACTTTGGCCCTCACACATGCATACCAAGTTCTGTACTGAGTGAGCTATCTCTGCAACCCAGACTTCGGGATTTTATAATCAATGTCTGCTTTCTTACTTCAGGGATTCAGTGTGACCAGCCACTCCAGTCTCCTAAGGTCACACCTACCCCACCATGCCCTATCCCCCCAAACCTGAACTCCAAATAAGCCTTTTGGATGACTGTCAACTTGACACAGTTTCGAATCTTCTGGGAGACAAGCCTCTGAGCATGTCTGTGTGGGATTATTTTGACGGCACTATGGTGGCAAGGCCCTGCCTGCTGTGTGGGGCCATTTCTAGGCTTCAATTCTGGAGTGTGAGAGAGGAGAGGGAGGTGAGCGGAGGCGTGTGATCGCTCTCTGCCTCCTAGCTCTGGGCGCGCAGTGACCAGCTGCTTCCAACCCCGTTATAAAGGACTATATGCAGTAACTGAGTCAGAAGAAACCCCTTCTCCCTTAAGTCACCTTTCTTAGCACATCTCATCACATAACAGAAGAGAAAATAAGCACAAATTTCCAAGAAATTGCTTCTTATTGAGCATGTCGTCCCAGCAAGAAGAAAACTAGCCAATATATGCCCCAATGCACCAGGGTAAGGAGATGAACTTGGGGTGCAGAGTCAAGATGGTTAAAGCTGCAGGCCCAGGGGGAAAGTTCTTGCTGTGTAAACATGAGGAGCTGAAGTCAAATTTCCAACACCCATGTAAAAGCCAGACATGGAGACATGCACTTGTAACCTTAATGATGGATGGAGAGGCAGAGACAGGATGACCCTGGGACTCCCTAGCTGGTCAGTTTAGTCAAAAGATGAGCTCTAAGTTCAATGAGAGACTCTGTCTCAAAAAATAAGGTAGATCTGTCCATGGTGGTGCACAACTTAACCCAGGGCTCAGAAGGTAGAAACAGGTATATCCAAGACCAGCCTGGTCTGCATGGAAAGTTCTAGGCTAGCAAGAGCTACATAACAAAACCTTGTCACGATGATGATGATGATGATGATGATGTGGTGACATCATGATGATGATGAGATAATGATGAGATGATGATGCAATATGATGATGATGATGACGACGACGATGACATCATGATGATGATACGGAGATTGGTAGAAAAAGGCTTCTGCAATTGACTGGATTCTACATGTGTGCCCCACATACCCTAGCACACACATGTAAGCTGCAGGGATATGGAGCTGAAGATCCACAGGGATTGGAAGCTGCAGAAACCCAGATCTATAAATAGGCAACAAGAAAGGCGTGGAGATGAGGGACCTGCAAAGGACAGTAGGGAACAGGTTGGGAGGAGCTGCATGGCCTCCTGAGTTACCTCTCCAGCCACACCTTGGATATACCGTGACTCATTCCAGACATGTCTGCAACAGTGGACACATCCATGAGCAGTCAAGGACACATGTGCGGAGCAGTGTGACTCCAGGATAAGCTGTGTTTGTATTAGTGGATCTGTATGAGGATAACTGAAACTGCATGCAGTTCTCTGTGGCTGTGAGCCCTCCTTTTGTTCATGAGCCTCCTATTCTCAAACAGATGCTCCTTAACATATTATGCAGCCAGATAAACACATGTAAATAGAAAATGCATTGAGGGAGGGGTTGAGACTGGGCTTGTGTAGCTGTAACTGGTCTCAAACTCACTATGTAACTGAGGTTGACCTTGAACTCCTGATCCTTCTACTGGGGTCATGCTGGGGTCACAGGCATGTACCACCACAGTCAGTTTACCCAGTGCTGGGGATGGAGGCCAGGGCTTGCTGCTTGCTAGGCAAGTGCTCTGCCAAGGGAGCCTCATCACCAGCCCCAGCCTCTGGAACTTGCTATGTAGCTGAGGTTGGCCTTGAATTCTCCATCTTCCTCCCACCATCCCCTGATGCTGAGGTTACAAGGCTGTGGTGTGCCACCAAACTCAGCTCTCCATGCTCATGACCAGAGTGATAACAAAGCTGACCAAGCAAACTTGGAGAGAAGGGGTTTATTTGACTTGTATTTCCACGATTGAGAGATGGTTCCCATACGCTCACAGTGGGAAATGACAACTGTAGACACAATGTCACTTGACTCCTTGGGTCTCCAGCTAGCACATTAGCAGTGTGATCACTAGTGGAATAGCCAGAGAACAAGTACTCAAACACCAGCTCCCCTGACCACATGCCTCAGCAGGAGCTGATCAGTAGACCTGGATAACTTCGAGAACAATTCATCAGGGGCTCAGCTGTTTAAGTGCTCAAGACCAAGCATTAGGACTGGAGTTTGGATCCCCAGAACCCACCTAAATGCTGCATGGGTGTGGCAGCCCACCTGAGATTCCAGCCTTGGAAGCCAGAGCCGTGATCCTCAAAGTAGGCTGGCTAGTGAGACCGGCCATTATCAGTGAGATCTGGGTTTGATTAAGAGACCCTGCCTCAATGGATATAGTGGAAGAGTGATAGAGGATGATTCCTAACATGAACTCCAAACCTGTTCACCCTTCTGTACCCATGTGCACCCCAACATATACAATCTGCACATGTACACATGTACATACATGCACACACAAATGAATTGCTATGGTCCTCTACATGTTGACTCCAGACTGAGTTCTGGGCCCCATTTGTTATAATGATAGCTGAATGACATCTTCGGTCCTCATCAAAGCTTGTGTCATCAGGTCTGTCTTAACTAAAGACATAGTCACTTCTTTCATCCAATCTCAGGAGCCCTAATCCAGAGCTGGGTGTTATTCTAAAGGCTCTATATAGCTAGAAATTAACACCAAGAAGGGATATACACTCTCTGTTCTTGGAAGTGTGTGTGCAGTGCAAAGACATAGGCAGGCAGACATTGTGTTAGGAAGTTACCTAAAGGGTGGTGGTAGCACGTTCCTTTAACCTCAGCACACAGGAGGCAGAGGCAGGCGGATCTCTGTGAGTCGAGGCCAGCATGGTCTACAGAGTGAGTTCCAGGCCAGCCAGGGCTACACTGAGAAGCCCTGTCTCAAAAAACAACAACAAGTTACCTAAAGCTGCCTGGTGGATAAATCAGTGGGTAAATGCACTTTCTGCCAAGCCTGATTGTTGTGAGAAATATTAAAAAATGAACCCGCCAACTCTCTGCAGTGCTGGCCCACTGGGATCTCGCCAGACCATCTCTCTGGTGGGGTACTCTGAGTTCCTCTCACTGCCCTTCAATGCCCACACACCCCACGGTCAGCCATTTCAACACCTAATTACCCGGTAGAATCATAACTCTTAAAGCTTAATTAACCAATCAGATTTATGTTTCAATAATATCACAATTTACAAGATGCCAATACAATAACTTCAGAGCCAATTGATAATGATAAAAGCTTTATCCCAATATCTCTAACCTTGTGAAATCATAGCTATTTGTGGCTGGAAAATGCCACACAAGTACAGTCAGCAGCCTTCTTCCTTCCTTTGAGATGCCTCTCTCTCAACTCTTAGCTCCACCTCCCTTTTCCCTGTCCAATCACAGGCCTCTCACTGCCCTAATGTGATTGGACAGGGAAAATCCTGCAACACCTGATGCCCTGAGTTGAATCCCTTGGACCTACAGGGTAAAAGAGGAGAGCCCAACTCCTGGAAGTTGTCCTTTGTCCTACACACACACACACACACACACACACACACACAGACACACACACACACAGGAGGGGACATATGCAAATACAACACACACACACAGATGGGGGGACATATGCATACACAACACACACACACACACAGGGAGACATATGCATATACAACACACACATAGAGGGGGGAACATATGCATATTATACAACACACACACAGGATGGGGAATATGCATATACAGCACACACACAGGGGGCATATGCATATACAACACACACAGGGGGGGGAACATATGCATATACAACACACACACAGGGGGCGGGGACATATGCATATACAACACACACAGAGGGGCGGGGACATATGCATATACAACACACACAGAGGGGCGGGGACATATGCATATACAACACACACAGAGGGGCGGGGACATATGCATATACAACACACACAGAGGGGCGGGGACATATGCATATACAACACACAGAAGAGAAAGGAAAAGCAACTGCAGCTCAATCCTGTTGGCCCACAGTGAGGGGAGGGCAGGGTGTGTGGTGTAGGATTTATGCGTTTAGTTACCATTCCTTGCTGGACCGTCTAGAAGCTATAGATGGTACCATATCTCTGCCTGCCCAGTTATACCCTTGGTGAAAGACACTTTACCTGCAAGCACAGAGATATGCAGCTAGCTGGTGGTGTGGCTCAGTGATCACAAGTGGCCCTGGGTTCTATCCTCAGCACCACCTAAAATGGGATGGTGGGAAGCACAGGCTATCATCCAGCTACTCCAGAGGCAGAGGCTGGAATTCAAGCCCCTCTTTGGTTGCAGGCAGAGGCAGACCCACCAGGGTTACACGGGACCCTGTCTCAGAACAACACAAGGACTCCACAGAGCATGACCATCATGGCAAGCTGCATCCAGACCCAGCTGTATGACACACCTTACACACTCTCAGCACATGGACACGTCTGGCAATGCAGACATTCCCCGAATGATTGTCACACTCTGAACACTTCAACGTGTCCTAGAGCCTCACGCACGCCAGGTGACATTGTGTTTCACTTCCGTGTTCTCTGGGGATGGGTGGGTCGGGCTTCCTCCCACGGCCACCTTGCCTTTCTGGTTTGTGTTTCTGTTTTTATTTTTTAGACAGGGTCTCATTGCATAGCCCCAGCTGACCTGGAACTCACTGAAATCCTTCCTGCCTCTGCCTCCTAGGTGCAAGGATTAAAGGCCTGAGCCTGCATGTCTTTCTGAATGGATTGATGAGGTAGCCGGGAACAGGCTGTGATAAAGCAGACATCCAGGCAGTCAGAGCTGGACTCTCTGCCAAGCACTCACTGGCTGGTTCCTCCTGGGAGGCTGCGAGGACTGCAGGGTTGGGGAGAGGGCAGGCCAAGTGGCTCACTTAATTAATTAGTCCTAATTGAGATATCTCTGCAAATACCCCTGTACTGAAGGTCATGGTTCATCGGTTTCTTGGGAGATCGTGCTGTCTATGTGTCTGAGAGCTGGAGTACGGCAAAAATAAGAAGAGGGAGCTGCCTCCCATCTTGGCCTTGCTTCTGGTAAGGACAGTGGTGTCCAGGGCCAGGCGGGGGAGGCTCAGAGATATGCAGAAATCCAGGTGGAGAGAGATGTCAGTAGGAAGGTGGGGACTGGTAGAGATCGAGATGGAGACAGAGTCCTCTTTGAATCACAGGGAGAGACACAGGCAGGGAAACTGCACAAGAGGGAGAACCAGAAGTAGGGACAGATGGACTGGCAGGATGGGCAGACAAATGTCCCCCTGCCTTTTCCTGCCTCCTTGTCTGGCCTTCTCATCTCCTGGGCACACGCCACCCCACCTGCTACCCGCCCTCCCTCCCTCCCTCCCTCCTGCAGCAGCAGCAGCAGTGACAAGCAAGCTGATTCCTCTTTGGCCCCGTCACCCTCCTCCCCTCTCCCTCCTCCCATCATTCCCTGCAATCATCTCACTTGTTCAAAATGAGCCTCAGAGGCTGGAGCCAGACAGCTGTTCCATCCCGGAGCGGAGCCGGTGCTGGGCAGCCTCGGGGACGGTGGGAGGCAAGGGTGAGGGGCACAGGGTGGAGGGGAGATTTGGAGCTCAGCTTTCATCAGGCTGAGCTACCACTGCCACAGTCCTGGGGGGAGGTGGGGCGGGCATTCAGACATCCTGAACCACCAGCAGGCTCAGGTCTGACTTCCTCGGCACACATGAAATCCTTCCCAGCACTGCATCCGTGGGTTCTAATCTCATCTCCACATCCTCCGCTGCTATCAAGATCCTACGGTCTCAGGGCGACACAGTTACAGCCACTAGCGAGACACAGAGGGGCTAGGAACGTAGACACAGGTGGATCTCTGGGCTCACTGGTCAGCCAGACCAGCCAAATCAGTGAGTTCAAGGTAAAAGATGGGAGACTTTGTCTCAAAAATCCAAGGCTGAGCCTTCAAGATGGCTCAGGGAACAGTGCATGCCACCAAGCCTAAAAACCTGAGTTTGATCCCTGTGACCCTCACGGTAGGAGGAGAAAACCCAATCCTACAAAGTCTCCTCTGACTTTCACATGTGCATTGCAGCATGAGTCCACCCCACACTTCAAATAAAAATACATACATACATGCACACATAAACATCATTTAAAACAAACAGCCCTGTGGAGGGCACCTTTAATCAAAGCACTCAGGAGGCAGAGGCAGGTGGATCTCTATGAGTTCAAGGCCAGCCTGGTCTACAGAGTGAGTTCCAGGGCAGCCACGGCTACACAGAGAAACCTGTCTGGGAGAACAAACAAACAAACAAACGTTTGACAGCTGAGGTTGACCTCAGGTCTATTACACACACACACACACACACACACACACACACACACACACATATGAAAGTGACCAATAATATCCAGAGATATAAATAAGAGACAGAAGCCAAAGAGACACATGAAGATAAGGCAGAGACACAGCAGGACACACCGAATTCGGAGACACAGGTGAAAGATGACAGACACAAACACACCCGGATAGAGTCACACACAGTCATTCAACAAACATTCACAAAGAACATACATTAGGTATTGAACACAAGATGAAGACAAGGAGAAAGAAAAACAGTCGATGAACCAGAATAGATGGCAAGGGCAGATAGTCCTAGATACTATTTGGGAGGCTGAGGCAGGAGCATTGCTTAAGCTGAAGCATCCAGGGCCAGGATAAGCAACACACAGACCCCTGGGGGTAAAGGGAGGGAAAGAGGAAAACAGAGAGATCAAGGAGAGAGCAACAGTTGTGTAGAAAGGTTAAAAGAAGGCAAGCGAGATGGTTAGGCAAGGAAGAGCTTGCTGCTCAGGCCTGGTGGCCTCAATCTCCAGAAGCCACGGAAAATAACAGATGTGGAGGTGGGCAGAATCTGCCTCTTCCACAGTAGGGCGCGGGGTGGAGTGGGACTCCATCGCTCCTGGGCTAGCTCTCTGGACTACGAAGTGCAGGGGGCACGAGGCAGACTGAGGTGGACCAGGTGGGGAGTTGTTGCAATGTGAAGAGCTCTTGTTGCTCTTTCTGGGATTTTGTGTCTTTGTGTTTCTGAGACAGGGTCTCACTGTGTAGCCCAGGCTGGCCTGGAACTTGCACTGTAGCCCAGGCTGGCCATAAACTTACAGATGGCTTTGCCTCGCCTCCCAGTGTGGGAACTAAAGGGTGCACCACCAAGCCTGGCTGCACTGTCACTCTTGCGGAGGACCAGGTATCGGTTCCCATTACTCACGCGGCAGCTCACAACCATCTGAAATTCAGTTCCAGGGCATCTGCCCCTTCTGGCCTCCATGGGCACTGCACATGGGTGGTATACAAACATTCAGGGGAAGTACCCATACACTTAAAAACCATAAATAAATAAAAATATTCAAAAATATTTAAAACTTAAAAATGTTTTTAAAGATTTATTTATTTACTTTATGTATATGAGTACACTGTAGCTGTACAGATGGTTGTGAGTCATCATGTGGTTGCTGGGAATTGAACTCAGGACCTCTGTTTGCTCTGGCCCCAAGATTTATTTATTATTATATGTGAGGACACTGTAGCTGTCTTCAGACACACCAGAAAAGGGTGTCAGACCTCATTACGGATGGTTGTGAGCCACCATGTGGTTGCTGGGATTTGAACTCAGGACCTTCGGAAGAGCAGTCAGTGCTCTTAACCATGTGTTTTTTTAAAAAGGAGGAGATGGTGGGGAAGAACTGGGAAGAGAGGGGGGAGGGGAAACTTTGGGCGGGATTTAAAATATTTATTTATTTATTTATTTATTTATTTAAAGAGGCAGTAATGGGCAGAGACAGTGGCCTCCTGAACTGTACATTCATGAACTGTACATGAGTGTGCATGATACATGTGTGTCCTTCCCACTTCCCACCCCATACCACTTTCTTTTCTTTTTCTATTTTATTTTGTTTTGTGTTTTTGAGATGAGGTTTCATTATGTAGCCCTGGGAGGCTTGGAATTCATCCAAGGTAGCTTGTAACTCACAGAGATCCTCCTGCCTCTGTCTCCCAAATCCTGGGATTAAAGATGTGTTCCTGACCCTGGAGAGGTATACACGAAGAAAACCAAAGAGAAAACAGAAGAGACCACAGGCAGACCCTCTCCCTCCCACACACAGACTCCCACAGCAAGCCCTCGGAAACTGCCCTGACCTTCTCACAGGCCTATCCCAGCCTGGTAGGTACGTGCTTGCTTCCTTATTCTAGAGACTACAAAACAGAAAACCACACTACCTGACCCTACTGCAGCTACCTGTCTCCTTCCCCTCCTTCCTCCTCTCCTCCATCTTTTCCATCTCCCTCCCTCCCTCCCTCCCTCCCTCCCTCCCTCCCTCCCTCCCTCCTCCCTCCCTCCCTCCCTCCCTCTTCCCTCCCTCCCTCCCTCCCTTCTGTTTGTTGAGACAGGGTCTCACGTAGTCCAGACTGGTCTCCAATTTCCTGTGTCTGAGGGTGGCCTTAAACTCCTGATTCTCCTTCCTACCCCTTCTAATTGCTGGAAATACAGATGTGTGCTGTCTCTGCAGCTCTAGGTGAGTTTTTAAACTATTGAATCTGTTGAAACTCAATGCGAACAGCCTTGTCTTCCTTTCTTGCACCAGGATCCCATCCGAAGGTAATCAAGACAGACCTCACTGAGCTCTTAGGGATGTCCACACAGATCCCAGAGCCTCTGCTTACAGTTCTCTCAGTGCACATCAAGAAGCAGGTGGCCCCTCACTTCTAAGCCTTCCTTCTTAATACTCCTTCACTCAGATAATTTCTTCCAGATTTCAAATCTCAGTTCATGGGCTGGAGATATGGTTCAAGGTGCTTGCTGTACAGCATGAGACCATGAGTTCAAATCCCCAGAACACACACAAACCTGGACACGGTAGTGTTCATTTTATAATTCCAGTGCTTCTATGGTGCAATGGGAGGTGGAGATGGAAGAATCCCCAGAAGCCCTTGGGGCAGCTGTTCTAGAATATTCAGTAGCACACAATAAGGAGACCTGCCCTCAAACAAAATGGAATGCAAGGACCAATACTGGAGGTGTCTTTTTGCATGTGTGTTGTGGCATGAGTAGACACACACACACACACACACAACTCACTTTGGGAGCTGAAGGTGGAACTCCATGGTATAGCGTCTGCCAGGCATGCTGGAGGCCAGCAAAGCAAGAACAAAAAAAACTTAATTTAGGCATTGCTACCTCCAGAAAACCCAGTCACACCAGGGCTGGTTTCATTATCTCTCCTCTGTCACTACAACATTCCAGAAATAGTTCTGTCACCATGCATGCCATGTCATGTCACAAGAGCTGCAGATCTGAGCGTGGAGGCCCTGGAGAATGTGCAAGCCTTCCCTCCTTTTTTCCTCCCTTCCTTCCCTCCCTCCTCACCTCCTTCCTTCTCCTCTTGAGTCAGGGTCTCACTGTGTAGCCTGGTTGGGCTTAACTTGTGCTCCATCACCGACTTCCCAAGGGCTGGAGTTATAGAGATGCATCATCATTTGTGGACACACACCCTCTTTTTTAAACACTGTTGGGAATGGAACCCAGAGCCTCCAGCATTCGATTTCTGTGCTCTGCTGCTGAGCTACCCCGACAGCCCTTCGCTGGGGGATTCCAGGCAGGGGTTTTACCACTGAGCCACGCTCCAGTTCCTCACTGGATATGGTGGCTTGAATAACAAGGCCTCCAATAGCCTCAGATGTTTGAATAATCGGTCTCCAGTTGCTGGAACTGTTTGGGAAGGATCAGGAGGACTTGTTCTCTCTGCCGGCACCTTGTGGATCAGACGTGAGCTCTTGGCTATTACTCCAGCACCAGACCTGACGATCACTGTGTCTCTCATCATGGTGATCATAGACTAACTCTGAAATTCTAAGCAAGCCCCAGTTAAATGCTTTCTCTTATAAGTTGCCTTGATCACGGTGTCTCTTCACAGCAATAGAACCATAACTAAGACATGGGGATTCTCGTCGGGGGCTCTATCACTGAGACACACCCCCAGTGGGGATCTAAGCCGGGGCTCTACCACTGAGCCATGCTCGTGGCTCTTACATCTTCTCTCTGGTATTCAGAACCCTTTCTATCTCAGAGCAGATGGGTCTCATCACCCATTCTCTCTCACATCTTGGTATCTGAGCAGAAGCAAGCCACGCTTAAAGCAGATCAGCTCCACCCTCTCCCTGTCTCTCCATCTCTTTGGCATTTACACTGGTTCAGTTCCCATCATTACCCGACTTGGACGGTGTAGTCCCTCTGTCATGCTTTCCTGAGCCCCAACCTTGTGTACCCAGAAGTCTCAGGAGGAAACCACTAAGCCTGAGTAAAGTCTCCTCCCTCCCCTGCTCAGAACCCTCCACATCCTCTCATTTGGTCACCCGTGTAACTTCCTATCAAGTGTTTATTGAACACTTACTATGGACTGCTAGGCTAGTGCTGGGATTTCATAGTCAACAAAAACTCCTTTAGATGCCAAATGAAGGTTTAGCAGCTAAAGCGCTTGCCACCAAGCCTGACCACTTGAGTTTAATCCCCAGGACCCACATGGTAGGAGGAGAGACACAACTCTGACAAGTTCATCTGACTCTATAGACAAATTGTGGCACATATACCCTATTAGATGCACACACATACAATCATACACCACACATACAGTGTTTAAGGGTGTGATGTGGCTCCTGTTACACCCCACTCTTGCTTCCTCTTACTCTCCATGACACCCACTTTGTTCCAGTCACACTGGATCTCTCAGTGTCTTTCCAGCATTTCAAGCAGATTCTTGCCTTAGGACCTTTATTCTTGCTATTCCCTCCACCCTTAATGCTTTTCTTCTGAATATCTTGCCTAAATCCCTTCAGATTTCTCACAGATGTCAACTAATCAGAGAGGCCCCTCAAGCCAAAAATAATGTGTGCTTGCCATGGTGCTTGTGTGGAGGTCAAAGGACAACTTTCAGGGATTGGTTCCTTCCTTCTACTATGAGGTCCTGGGGTTGAACTCAGGTCATCAAGCTTGGTGACAAACACAGCCATGCACTGAGCCATGTAATGTCACTAGTCCTGTTCTATGTTTCTTGATATAACACTTCCAATCTCGTACCACAGGGTTATCAATATATCTGTTACCACTCTGTTTAGAATGTCAATCTGGCATAGGAAAAGTTCAAGGGCCTGAGTGTGTGTGTGTGTGTGTGTGTGTGTGTGTGTGTGTGTGTGTGTGTGTGCGCGCGCACGTGTGCACACATGCACACATGCACACTGTGGTATTGAGAATGGAACCAGGGGTCTTGTGCATGTTAAGTAAGTGATATACTATTGAGCCATAGTCTCAGCCCAAAAATGAGTGAATGAGTGAAGACTTTCTGCCCCCCTCCCTAGGTCAGAAATCCTTCAAACTATAGTACCCGGATCTCTTGCAACTTCATTCCTCCCTATTTAACTCCATCTTCATCCCCTTCCTTGTTTCCTTCCCTCTTTCCTTGCTTCCTTTTAGACAGGTTCTCATAAAACTCAGGCTAGTCTTAAACTTGCTATATACTGATGATGACCTTGAACTTCTGATCCTCCTACCTCTACCTCTGAGTACTGGGATTCCAGTCATGTGCCATCATTCAGTGTGGGAGATGGAACCCGGGTCTCTGTAGAGGCAAGGCGAGCAGTCTCCTGACTGAGCCCCAGCCCCAACTGCAGTCCTTAGTCTAAGAACTCTCATTGGGTTGAGAGGAGGGCTTGACAGAGCGATCAGTAGACAGCTCTGGACACCCCTCCGCTTCCCCCGTCATGAACCCTGTGATTCCTTTGACCACATGGACTGTGATCAATAGCAATCTATGCCATGTGGGGCAAAGCTCTAGGAGCTGTGCCCCTCCTCTGGGCCCTGCTTCTGCGATGGTATGGCTGGAGAGCATCCGTCATTTTGAGTCCCAGGTGACCACTGGGACAGACCTTTTCCACCAGAGCCAGCACAAGATGGAGACATCTCAGAAGCAAGAAATGAATCTAATCTGAGCTCAGTGGCTGAGCTATGGGGTGCTGGTTACCATGGCATTGCAGGACATCTCTAGGCTGGTTTTAGGGACTTAGTCCTCCTGTGAAACTGTCAAGAAAATCCATAGATGCTGGACATCTTCAGGACCCAAAGAGCTCCTGCTGAGACCCTCCTTTTTCTTCTTGGGGGCAAAAGGTCCTCCTCGAATGCAGTCCTTCCACTGATATCCCCTCTGTCCTTCAGCTCTTCAGAGAGGGAAATGGGGCCAGTGAAATGACTCAGGGTAAATAACACTTGCTGTCAAGCCAACACATGGCAGGACAGAACTGACTTCTGCAAGCTGTCCTGTGATCACACACACACACACACACACACACACACACACACACACACGCTGTTCACATAGACAACAAATACATTAAAACATAATAAGACAATAAAAATAAAATACAACAGGCTGGGCGTGGTGGCATATGCCTTCAATCCCTGCACCAGGGAGGCAGAGGCAGGCATATCTACAGAGAGTTCCAGGATAGCCAGGGCTACACACAGAAACTCTGTTTAGAAAAACCAATAAATAAATAAATCAAAACAATGTGGTTGGTGCCTGAGAAATAACATCTGAGGATGACTGCTGGCTTAAACACACACGCACATGCGCATGCGCACGCGCGCGCTCACACACACACACACACACACACACACACACACACACACTCGGAGATCAGACTAGAGCAGAACATACAAGATGCAGGTAGTTCACTCTAGGCCCTCCATGACAGCAGCCGCGATGTCAGCTTTTAGCCTGAGTCTGGATTTACGGCCCCTAGGTGAGGAGCCATTCGGCTCAAGGCTCCTGTCTCCCGGGAATGGTTTATGGCTGGAAGCCAGCCAAAGGATGTGTGCGTGGGGCGGGGGGGCTTCCCCCATCTCCTTCACAGAGATGGTTTATGAACACAAGACTATGTTGCCTCTGTGTATTGGGAGGTTGGGGAGGGATAGGACCCACAAAAAAGCCCGTCCCGCATCTGGGCTCACTATCGCGCCATTGAACCACAGCACCCATAGCTTAGGAATTCCCACTATGTATGCGTTTACCCTCTTAGCCTCCCCCACGCTGGGTTCTGCTCCTTTCCCACAACCCACTATTGAGCACCTACTGTGTGTTTTAGGGTTTTTCCCCCAACCCTTGGGGTGGAAAGTTGAGAGGATGGATGAACAGAATAAAAGATAGATGGGTGGATGTGGGAGGGGAAGACAAGGTGTGATGGAGAGAAGGCAATATGGCTGTAATGATGGATGGATGAGGGGTGGGGATCAGGCCTCCATTACCCACAACAGTTCAATGGGGGTAAGAACAATCATTCCTGGGCTGGCAAGATGGCTCAGCCCTGATGACCTGAGTTCTCTTTCCAGAATCTACATGGAGGAAGAAGAGAACTGATTTTGTCCTCTGACCTCTCCATGTGCTCTGAACAAATACTTACCCTATGAACAAATACAAACCAAATAAATAAATGCTTGCTTTGGGGTTGTTTGGTTGGTTGGTTATTCAAGATAGGGTTTCTCTGTGTAACCCTGGCTATCCTAGAACTTGCTCTGTAGACTAGGCTGGCCTCAAACTCAGAGATCCACCTGCCTCTGCCTCTGAAGTGTTGGAATTATAGTTATAAGCCACTGCCTGGCTTAATACATGCAATTTTAAAAGGAATTATTATTCTCATTCTATAGACAAATTGATTTAAAAACTTGAAAAATGTATTTAATCTTGGTGTGTCTTTGTATGTGAGTGTGATAATGTATTTGTATTATAATCATGTATGTGCAGGAGCGTCGGTGTTATGGTGCACAGGTGGAGCTCAGTACTTTAACTTGTTTGAAACAGGGTCTTTTGTTCACTACCGTACATGCCAGATTAGCTGGCCCCTGAGCCTCCAGGGATTCTCCGGTCTCCATCTCTCCATGCTGGTATTACTCACATGCACTACTTTGTTCAACATTACTGGGTTCAGGAGTTTAACTTAACTCGCCACATTTGCAAGGCAAATGCTGTACCTATTCAGCCATCTCTTCAGCCCCAGAAAAATGAAAAAAAATCCTCATTCTAAACTCACTATATGCTTGCCTATAATAGATACCCACTGTGCACCCAGCCATTAGTTTCCATTTGAAGGTAGAATCCAAGATGTAATTGCAGATTCAGCTACATGGCAAATATTTATTATGATTCTGCTACATCAGGCCACAGGGTGCAGCAATGAGCAAAGTGCTTCCTTGTAGATGTTGTTGGTTGTCTTTGTGGTGCTAGGATTGAACACAAGGCTGAGCACCAGGCAAGCACTCTAGTCCTGAGCTCCAACACTAGCCTCGCATGGATCTTCCAGTCTAATAAGACTCTGAATTCTCCTTACCTAATAAGGACATTGGTGCTTAGAAAGAGTCAATGATTTCTCCCAAGGTCACGTGGTCCATTAAGTTGCGGGGCCAGAATTAAAACACATATCCAAATCTAAATCCTACCACTGACAGAGCATATATTCTGAAAGGCTAAGGCAGGGAGGTTTGTTTCAGTGTAGACATGCTTGTATAGAAGAGGCAATTGGTAATTTTTTTTTAAATAAATTCAATTAAGTTAATAAAGGGATGAATTACTGATGTTGGAAGTACAGATTTGTGGATAGTAGATTAACAGATGGTTGGATGATGGATAATGGATGGAAAGAGGGATTGGAGGATGCATGTGTGTGTGTGTGTGAGAGAGAGAGAGAGAGAGAGAGAGAGAGAGAGAGAGAGAGAGAGAGAGGCAGATGGATGGATGAAGGGGATGGAAAGATGCAAAGATGAGTGAATGAACACATGGATGAAAGAAAAGAAGGGTGGATAGATGGAAGGACAGAGAATGGATGCAAGGTTGGATGGACTGAAAAAAATGACAGATGGCTGTCTGGGTGGATGGAAGGAAAGATGGCAGGCTGGGTACCTGATGAATGAATAGAAGGAAAGATAGATGGAAGGGTGGATGAATAGAAAGTTGGATGGAAAGATAGGAGAGCAGATGATTGGCTAGAAGGATGGATGGGTGAATGAGTACTGGTGGATAGAGGGCTGGATGAATGAGTGAATGAATGGATGGATGGATGGATGGATGGATGGATGGATGGATGGACATATGGAGGAGTGGATAGGTGGATGGATGGATGCAAGGACAAAGAATAGATGTGTGGATGGATGGATGGATGGATGGACAAATAATGGATGGATGGACGGATGGATGGATGGACACGCAAAGAATGAATGGATGGATGAACAGATGAAAGGACAAAGAATGGACAGGTGGATGGATGGATGGATGGATGGATGGATGCAAGGACAAAGAATGGATGTGTGGATGGATGGATGGATGGACAGGCAAAGAATGGATGGATGGATGAACAGATGGAAGGACAAAGAATGGACAGGTGGATGGATGGATGGATGGATGAACAGATGGATGGACAAAGAGTAGATGGGTGGATGGACATATGGGGAATCTAAAGAGGTCTCTGTTGCCTGCAGTTCTGTGACACAGGACTTATTACTGGCTTTCTCAGTGGCAGTAGCTTGGGATGCTGCTGCCACCAGCTAAAGTTGAAGAACAAATTGGAGGAATCCAGATTCTATACAGACCTAAATAACCTTTTTATTTTCTCTCCTTTCCTTTCCGTAGGTGTATGGATGTTTTGCCTACATGTATGGTTGTTCACCACATGCGTACCTAGTGCCCTCAAGGGTCAGAAGCAGCTATTGGTGGCCCTGGAATCGGAATTAGAGACAATCGTGAGCTGCCAAATGGGTGCTGGTAACTGAACTTGGGTCCTCTACAAGAGTGGCTGGTGCTCTTCATGCTAAACCAACCTTGCAGGCTCCAACTCTCCCTCTTTGACAAAGAGACTTGTGAGACTTTGAGAGTAGACTTATGGCTACTCCCCTGCTTCATCCTTCCAATTGCTGGGATTGCAGTAGTTGGGAGTCTCCCAACTCTGAGAACCTTGCTGAGCACCCTCATGCCACACGACCTCCCAGGCACCGCCTGAACAGCTCTAGCAGCTCACGCTGCAGAGCACGTTGGCAAGTCACGGGAAGACTGCAGGCTGGGGCAGGGATGAGAGAACTGGGGGGCTCCAGTAGCTAGGCACAAGGGAATTCTACACCAAGGTACCATTATCTACAAAGGAGCCAGGTCTGTCTAGGTTCACAAACACACACGCCCCATGCATGTTTCTATGCTTATAGAAACATACAAGTCATGAAAAGCAACACACAGGTATACTAGCTAAGCATACATAAACATATGCATATATAAACATAAGCATAAAAAAGTCAATGTATGAACATACAAAATCATAACTCAAGGCAGGGTTAAGTCATTTGCCACCAAGCCTGGAGACCCAGACACTGGAAGAAGAGAATTGACTCCTGCAAGTTGCCCTCTGACCTTCACACATGCACACATACACATACATGTGCAAAAACATACACAAAAATCATAACTCAGACATTCTGACATACCCTGCACATGTCCCCCAGATATATCAAAGGCTCTTGTGCACACAGACACTTTCACACAGTGGCACACAGGCACTCACACAGACTTCCACTCGGAAAGAAAAGGTGAATTTGGCTTCTGATTTCAATGACACTATCAATGTCCTCCCTGTGATAGCAACACTCAGAAGACTCTGTCACACCTGTACATTCAAACTCGTATCACATAATGAACCCACACCCATAGTCAGGGATAAACAACTGCAGACACACAGTCAGACACATGTCCACCCAAAAACAATCACACAGGGACACATCCACACTGGGGAACTGGGGAGAATATTCCTGCACCCTTATGTCAGAGACACACTAAAGTTTCTCTTCACTGCCCACTCCAAACCTCTAAACCACAGGCTCAGACAGACACAACAAGACATACCTAAACAATCACAGTTGATGTCACAGACACACAGAAAGACACCATGTTTCAAAGAACTGCAAGTCTGAGGCGCTGGACTGAAAGCTTGCCTGGCCCCAGGGCTGGGCCATGCCCTGGACTCAGTGAGCTGCTGGCCCCGCCCCTTCACACCCCACACCTCCCAAAGCTGTAGCTTTTGGGAGCAAAGTCCTTTTTCGGCCAGGAGGAGAGGGGTTATTATGGATGCATAAGGGGCTGTAACAATACGAAATTGTAACAATACGAGATTGTAACAATACGAAAGGGAAGAAGAGAGGGAGTCAGATGGGTGGAATTGAGGGGAGTCCCACAAACAGACTGAAGATCAGAGGGGCTCCCCATAGAGATGGGAACAGGGCATGAGGGAAGTTTTCAATAGAAGAGCATCTTCCCCTGTCAACAGGACAGAGCCACCATGATTAAAAAGATTAAGTGTGTTCCTCTCCCTCCCAGGGAACTACCAGCAAGGGAGGGAAGCAGGGGGATGATAAAACCAAAGGGAGGCTAAGGAGCTTCTGCCCAGGTTTGAGCCCCCCTCCCAATCTCAAAAGGTGAGGAGTTAGGGAGATCAATATTCAGTACTCCAGGAGACAAATCATGGGAAGAGAGACGTTGGTACCAGGTGCAGGGGAAAGAGAGAGCCAGACAAAAAAAGAAAAAGAAAAAAGAAACACTAAGTCAGAAAAGGAAGACAAAATTAGAAGGGAGGAGGGAGAGACTCAGGGAAGGGAAGGAGAGAGAGAGAGAGAGAGAGAGAGAGAGAGAGAGAGAGAGAGAGAGAGAGAGAGAGAGAGAAACACTACTCAGTGACACTTAGACACAGTCAGAGTCTCACAGACTGAAGATGTATGGAGGCTTCGAGATGTCCCCTAATCACTCCAACATAGAAGAACACCCTCTTGGCTCCCCCAAACCGCCCAGCTCCGCCCCACTCTGCCGGGATCTGGTTCAATTCCGCAGCCCTGCCGCCTCCGCCTGGGGCTGGAGCCAGCTTGGTACCCCGGTGGCACTAGCAGGTCCCCTCGGAGAGGACTCTAGCCCAGCAAATGCAATCATCAAACCCAGAGCTATGCCGGGCGCAGGGCTCCCTTGTGCCTCGGGGTCCAGCCCGAGACCCCCAAGAGACCACGTCCCCTCGAGATGACATTCCCGCCTGTACCCGATATTCTGTCACTTTGGGTCTGTTAGAGTCCCTTTCCCAGGAGCTGCCGCGGGGTCTGCGGGCACCACGCCCCCCCTCCAAGTCGGAGCGCCCCCCAGCCCGCTGGCCACTCACGATTTTCTCCGAGGAGCCCGCGCGGGACACGGTGCTGTTGAGTCCCACGAGCGAGGGTAGCGTCTGCGACATCCAGTTAGTGACCATGGCCATGGTGCTCAGCACCGCCCCGATCTTGAGCAGCGGCACCGACATCGCGCCCCTCGCCTCATGCCCCGCGCCACCACCCCAAAAAAGCAGGTGTTCCGTCCCTTTTGCTCGGCACTCAAGCTGTCGCTTATCCACCCCAGTGGGGTGGAGGGGTGGGGGGTCCCGAAGGCGATATGACAGGGTCCAAGGGGGCGGTGGCCGGTGGGATGGGGTGACACTGGGGACGCGCGCGGCTGCGGCTCCGCGCGCCTCGCGGGCTCAGCTTTATAAGGCGCCGGCTCGGCCACCCCCTCCCGCGCCACCGCCGGGCACTTCCAGCCGCCGTGACGTCACGGCTCCGGCCCTAGAGCCAGCGGGGCTGGGGGGAGAATGGGGGTGCACCCACCCCGACCCCCACTTCCCCGCAGAGCCTCTGGCGGACCTTCCCCCACCTGCAAAAGTGGGGACATCCCCTGCCAGCGACACCCTCGCCACCACCACCATCACCACCACCCCCTCCGCCGCCGCCGCCGCCGCGGCATCCCCGGCCCCGCCCCCCAGTCACATCCTCCATCCTCGCTCGAGTCCCCTCGGTACCCTAGTGGTGATCCCCGGGCTCCCCAGCAAGCAACATCCCCTCTCCAAAACCCCTATGTTTCAGGCCGAAAAAAAAAATCCAGCCCATACCTTCCACCCAAAATTGACAGGGGGTGGAAGTCGGGTGTCTCCACCCACCTGCTCGGTCGGGTGAAGAGCACAGTCCCGAGCCCGCAACGCACAGAGAGCAGTGCGGGACGGGCTTCGGTGCTCTCCCGAGCTCCGGGACTCTTGTCTCCTGGCTTTCCTGGTCCCCAGATCATTCTGAAGGGGATCCCTCTGTGGATTCGGGACCAGGGAAGCCCAGGGTGGCCGGTACAGACTCTGGAGTGCGGGTGACTTGGGGAGTGGGAGGGTTTCCCTTGTGCGCCGGAGGGCGGCGGTGCCACTCGGGACTGTCTCGAACCCAGACAGTTCTTTTTGCAGACAAGTCCCAACGCTCGATTTGACTCACAACTTGAACTTGGGGTGGGAGGCGGGGAACTTATACTCGGGTGTCCTCCAGCCCCGCAGGGACCTGCACTGGGTTGGTCCCCTGGTGAGGGAGGTTGGAAAGCGCAGCGGGCGGCCTGGCCCGGCGAGGAGCGGCCACGCGGTCGCCTCTCTTCGGTTTCACACTCACGCCCCCTCCTGGCGTCCCCGCATCACCTCCCGCCGCGGCAGCCGCCGCCGTCGCCCTCGGCCGGCGGCCGCCGCCGTCTGGAGGCGGCGATGACTCAGGCCTTTACCGCGCCGGCCGCTTGCGGAGCCGGAAGCGCCCAACCTCGGGGTGCTGGGGGGTCCTGAACTGTCTCGACTCCACTGCGAAGCAGGTTCTGCCCCTACCCGACCTCCGGCAATAGCTATTCCGGTCTGTCTCAGTTTCCTCATCTGTAAAGTGGTTCTGGGGACCTGATGGTTCAGGTATGTGTATGAAGCTGGAGGTAGCCTGCTGCGAAACTACAGGCCAAAAGCTCAAGAACACTGCATCCTGGAGACAGACAGGCCTTGAGGAAGGGCTGGAGATGTAGCTCAGTGGCAGAGGCTTGCCTAACTCGTCTGAAGCCCCGGGCTCCATCCCCACCAACATCAAAAAAGGCGGGGTGGGGAGGGCGGGGGGCGGGGCTCAGTGGGTAAAAGTGCTTACCACAAGAGCCTGGCAATCTGAGGTGGATCGCTAAGATCCACGAGAAGAAGAAAGGCGATAACGACTCCCCTAAAGTGTCCTCTGACCTCCATTTGAAGTCTGAGGCCATGCCGCCACCCATCCCGCCACGTTAGCACTTTAAATAAGTGTAAAAAGGAATTCGAGTGACATAGGAAACAAAGGAAGGAGAGTATAAATAGGTATCAGAAGGGAATGGGTAGAGACTAAAGAAGAGTAGATTGTGCAAGACCTGTGTGTGCGCGTGAAGAGGCCAGAGGTATACCTGGAGTCTCTTCCTCCGTGCCCCTCTCTGCCTTGTTTCATTAGTTAATTGGTTTTATTTAGCCTTATTAGTAAGTTAGTTTTGAGACACAGTCTCACTGTGTAGCTCTGGCTCAGACTAAAGGCATGGGTTGCCACACCAGCCTGCACCTTCATTTTTGACAAGGTTTCTCACTGAACTTGGGACTCCCTGATTTGGCTAAGCTGGCCAGATGGGCCCCAGGAGCCTGTCTCCGCCTCCCCAGAAATGGAGTGCAGGCATTCCACATCTGACTTCTGATTTAGATATCGGGGATCTGAACTCATACTTGGATGGCATGTATCCTATTGAGTCGTGTCTCCAGGAATGCCTTTAAACACGGTGACACACCAGATGGGGAAGGAAGGAGTCATTTCAGTACCAGGAGATTTTCAAACTGTGGGGAAACACCAGTGCAGAGGACCTGGGGCAAACACTTGGGCTGGAACCCGAGGTATTTGGTCAAGAAAGGAGGACCCTACTGTGGTTTAAAATCAGATCTATTTGACATCAGACTCTAAGATCACTGGGCTGTGGTGGGCCCCACAGTGACAGGCTTTCTCACCTCCTCACCTTGGGTGCTAGGAAACGGGTCTAGCTCACAAGCCAGGCTTCTGTAAGGACTGTGAGCACTTACAAGGCACCCCTCTCCCTCCTCCATGCCTCCCAAATTCTTCTCACTAAAGATGGCAGTAGCCTTCTTGGGCTGGCAAGATTGCCCAGTAGATAAAGATAAAAGCCTGATCAACAGGGCACATATGATGGAAGGAGAGAACCCACTCCCTCCAATTAGCACCTAATCTCCACATGCTTGCCATAGCGTGCTTGCGCACGTGTGTGTGTGTGTGTGTGTGTGCGCACACACACACACACACACACACACACACAAATGTAGTTGAATAACTTTCTGGTCTCCATACTCATTCCCTTCTTGAAACACCTTATCATTTCCTAGTTCTGTCCCTGCCTCTCTGCCTTCTCCATTCTAAATATCTAGATCTTTCCGCCTGCCCTTCTCTCAGTCTATGCACATTTAGTTGTCGCATCCCCTTTCCTACCCCAGGACCTTTGCATTTGCCGTTCCTGGAAGCTGACAAACATTTTACCACAGACATCCAGGCCACCTGCTTGCATCCTTCACTTAAGGCTCTGTCCTGGTGGCAGTAAGTAACATGCCCTGTCCTCCAGAAAACTTTATTTCCTAGAACTCTTTGCCCACTGGCTTCTTGTTAAGCCTAAACTTTGGGAAAAAAAACAGAGACAGAGGACAAGTGGGGCTACCGCTTCCCTTTCTGCTTGGGGTGGGACTGGGGCTATTTGTTCTTCTTTTTTAATTTTTCTAGCTATACTTACTTACTTATTTACTTACTTACTTATGCTTCTGGTGGGGCATAGAAGTCAGAGAACAACTTGTGGGAGTTCCTTCTCTCTTCTACAATGTGGGTCCTAGACGTGTGCAAAAGCCAGAAGAGAGCATCAGCTATCCTTTCTGACTCTTCCCTGATTCAACCCTGAGTGACTGGGGCATGCATATGTTTGTGTGTGATTGCATGAGGGGGAAGGTATATGACGTGGGGGATGCACCTTCCCATATCAACATCAAGGGTCTTCTTCCATCACTCTCGACTTTATTGAGTCAGAGTCTCCCAATTAAACCAAGAACTTGCCAATCTACTACTCTAGTCGCCAGACAGCTTATTGCCTTTGACTCTCAGATGTTTGGGTCACCTACTCAGCATTAAAACGAACCCTGGGCATCTCAAGTCTTCACACTTGAGTGGCAAGCCGTGTCCCCAGGTCTGAATGTCATTTTTTTTTTGTCTATTTTTAGTTGTGTTTGTTTGTTTTCTGTGCTGGGGATGGAAGACGGGGCCTCATACACGCTGTGTTTCAGATTCATAACCCTCACTCCAATATGGCCTGAATATTACCCAAAGAAACTTCCCTGACCATTTCCTGAAGTTAGAGCCCTTAGCACCATCTGCCTTTACCTTGTTTAAGTGTTTATTCATCAGCTGTTTTTCTTCAGTGCTGGGGATTACGTCCAAAGTCTCATGCATACTAGGCAAACGCTATTGGGCTACATCTCTAGCTCCCACTTCCTTTTGTTTAGACAGGGTCTATTGTAGCCCAGGCTGGCCTGTGTAGCCAAGGGTGAGCTTGAACTCCTGATTCTCCTGCTTCTACCTCCTGAAGTCAGAAGGACAGGAATGTGTCACTAGTAAGAAATTGATTTTCATTAGTCGACTCAGTGTGTCTCTGAACAAGGCTTATTTGTGGTCCAATCTCCACCCAGAGTTCACATCACTTCTATCTGTTTCTCAGACACCCGACCTCAGTATTTCATGGGACAAACAACTCATATATACACTACAATTGTCCCCATTAGAAAGTGTCAGAGGGGGCTGGAGAGCAGCTCTGCAAAGCACTGTTTTTCAGATGACCTAGGTTCAGTTCCAGCACCGCATATCAGCTCTCAACTGCCTAGAACTCCAGTACCAGGGCATCCAATGCCATCTTCTGGATCCCTGGGGTTCCTGTACTTATGTAGTATAGTTCTGTACAATCAGGCACACACATAAAAAAGTAGCTGAGGGGCTGGAGAGATGGCTTAGTGGCTTAGAGCACTGACTGCTCTTCCAGAGGTCCTGAGTTCAATTCCCAGCAACCACGTGCTGGCTCACAACCATCTGTAATGGGATACATGTGTCTGAAGACAGCTAAAATGTACCTCATATGTGTAAAATAAATAAATCTTTAGAAAAAAGATTATCTGAGAGGCTGGGGAAAGGCCAGTTCATAATGTGTTTGCCACATGCTCGGGTCCTGAGTTCAAACTCCCAGAGCACATGTAAAAACCTCGTGTTGACCCATGTCTGTAATCTTTGTCCTGGGGATGGGGAAAAGAGACAGGAAGACCCCTGGTGTTCACCCTCCAGGCAGCCCAGCTGGATCAGTGAGTTTTAGGTTTAGAGAAAGACTGTCTGGCTCTTGCCTTCTTGCCCTCACTCTGACCTCTTGTCTCACTCCTCCTCTCTCCCCATTCCCCTCCCTCCTCGTTCTCCTCTACTCCTCTACTCTCTCTCTGCCTTTCTCTGCCTCTACTACTCTCTCAACTCCCCTCCCCGTGCCCTGAATAAACTCTATTCTGTGCTAAAAAAAAAAAGAAAGACTGTCTGAAATAATAATAATAATAATAATAAATAGAGAAGTGTTTGAGGAAGACACTCAAATCAGCCTGAGCCCTCCACATACATGTATACCCATGTGCATGCTCGCACACTCGCACGCACGCACATACACACACATGCACGCACGCAGAGGAGTATCAGGGCTGGGCTGTCTGTCTCTGTTAGTAAAATGCTTCCCTGCATGCATAAAGCCCTGATCCCATCCCCATCACTGCATAAACCAGGTATGGACACACTATAATCCCAGATATAGATAGAGAGTGGGATATAGAGGCAGGAGAATCAAGAGTTCAAGACCAGCCTCAGCTACATAGTGCAGGTCTATAGTGAACTGGAGACCCTGGCTAGGAAGAGAGTATTAAGCATCCATGAGAGTTTGATGTCTGGTACCCCTAATTCTGCCACTACGACCATAAAATGTTTCCACTGCTCTGAGCTTTGTAACTTCTGAGACAGTAAATAGGAACGTGGGGGAAAACCCAAGGATCCATCTACCCGAGAGCAAAGGGTGAGTTTGCAGTAAGACGCACAGGTGACATTCATAGCAGTGGGTTTTCCAATAGTGAGTAAGCCAGCCGACCCAGAGAATAATGTGCAAATAACTAGGACACTGATCTAACTGACCTTTCAGCCCCACACAGGAGGAACTATCAGTGCCCACTCCAGCCTACCTTGACCACACAAGCACTGTTCTCAGGAAAAAAAGCTGGAGAGAATGACCACAGAGTTTATGGTCGCATTTACATAAAATGTCCAGGAAAAGGCATGTGCACAGAGGCAGGGAAGGTAAATTCCTGGAACTGACTCAGGCAGCGGAAAAGAACAAAGTGAGGAACATGCGCCCATCCCCCAACTGGACGGGGTGCTGGGTCCACACTTGGACAGGCTACTTCAGGGTGTGTATGCCACCCCTTTATGAAACAGCTTTACAGAGTCTCATAACCTAGGCTGGCCTTGAAATCACTATGCAGCCCAGGAAAGTTGACCCTGAACTCCTGATTCCCTGCCTCCACCCCTGAGTCGGGGATAACAGGTCTGCACCACTGCCCCTGATCTATTCAGTGCTGGGAATGAAACCCAGGGCTTTGTGCAAGCTAGGCAAAGCACTCTACCCACGGAGCTACGTATCAGGCTCTTTTTACAGGGTTTCGCTCTGACGGCTTTGCCCCTCCTGGAACTGGCTACACAGCACTCACTGGTTTTGAACTTGCAACAATCCTTCTGCCTGTACGCCCAAGGCTAGAATGGAGCCTCATGGCCGCCGTACACTTGACAAGCATCCTCGTCCTTAGACAGGGTGATGCTGTCTTTGGTTGTCAACTTGACTGCAACTGGAATTAACTAAAACCCAAGAGACAGAATACACCCGTGAGGGATTTTTTTTTTCTTAATTCACTTTTAATCCAGATCCTTTGAGGTGGGAAGATCCTCCTTTGATCTGGGCCACATGTTCTGGTGACAGCCTATGCAACGGAAAGAGAAGAAGAAGACTTTGCTTTGTCCATTTGCCCTCGCTCTTGCTAGAAGTCCATTCCTTAACTGGCAGTAGAGCCTACTTCTCTGGGATTCCAGCGTACACTCTGAAGACCAGCTGAGACATCCAGTCTCAGAGACTGAACAAATACTAGATTCTTAGACTTTTCATTGGTATATACCCATTGTTGGACTAGTTGGACCACAGCCTGCAAGCCATTCTGATAAACCTAAATAAATGAATAGATATATACACATACTACCAGTTCTGTTCCTCTAGAAAACCCTGACTAACATACACACAGTGAAGAAGTCTGGCTTCATTCCACAGCCCACGCTTGGCCCTAACGGACCCACAGAAACGAGAGCTTATTGCTTCTCAACCTTCATCACCCTCCACAGTCCTGTTCTTCAAGACAACACCAAAGCCAGCTCGTATGCGTGTGAATGTTCAAGTGTGAGTGTGGATGCACACGTACACTTGCTCAAGTAGTAAGCCAGGAGTCTTCCTCTATGGGTGTCCAACTTATGGTTTCTTTTGTTTTGTTTTGTTTTGTTGGGTTGCTAGACAGGTTTTCTCTCTGTAGCCCTGGCTATCCTAGAACTTGCTTTGTAGACCAGGCTGGTGCCAAGCTCAGAGATCTGCCTGCCTCTGTCTCAGGAATGCTGGGATTAAAGGTGTGTGTGTACCACCACTACCTGGCTTCAGTTTGTTTTGACAGAGGGTTCTTCATTGAATATAGAGCTCATCAATTTGGCTAGGCTGGCTGCCAGAGGTCCCACAGATCCTTCTATCCTTGCATCTTCTAGGACACAGTGCACAAAGTAGTACCTCAGGACCACATGCTTGCATGATAAGCACTTTGCTGACTGAGCCATCTCCTTTTTGAGTCAGGGTCACACTTCATAGTTCTGGTATCACTAGAACTCTCCATGTAGATCAGGCTGCCCTGGAATTTACAGAGATTTACCTGCCTCTGCCTCTAAGTACTGGAACTAAAAGCATCCAACAATAATCTTCATTTTAAAAATCAGTCAAGGCTGGGAATGGAGCTCAGTGGTGGAGCGCTTTCCCATCATGTATGAGGCTCTGTGTTCAATTCCAAGAACAGCAAATAAACAAGTTTAAAAAAAAGAGAGAGAGAGAACTTAGAAGCACAGAGATGCTGAGAATCTTTCCTGAAGTCACCCAGCATTCGGTCACAGAGTCTATATGGAACTGATTCATTGGGACTGGTTCAGAGTGGGGAAGCATGGATGTGAACTCCTACCTCATATTATATACAAAAATCAATCCTCTGGGATCTGGAATAACATGTCAGTAGGCAAAGTGTTTGCTGTGCAAGCATGACCTGAGTGTGATCCTAGAACCCAAGAAAGCGCTGATGATCTTAGTGCTGAATCCTACTATCCTGCCAAGTAAGCTATGGCCACTGGTGCAATAGTGGAATGACAGTTATGGAGGTAACCAACTATTTCTGTCAGATTTGAAGTCTACTACCCAGAAGGGAACTCCTACCTGTTTGGTTCCAGTAAACCTAGTCAGAAACCCATGGTGT